>VWZX01003426.1:360497-438555 GCA_013399015.1 Galbula dea
GATATTAGGAAGAATTTCTTTACTGAAAGAGTGGTGAGATGTTGGAATAGGCTGCCCAGGGAGGTGCTGGAGTCACCATCCCTGGAGGTTTTTAGGAAGAGGATAGATGTGTTTCTTCAGGGGATGATTTAGGGGTAAGAGTAGTGTAGGGCTATCGGTTGGACTAGATGATCTTGAGGGTCCTTTCCAACCGTAATGATTCTGTGATTCTGTGATTCTGTGATTCTTTCATAAGGCAAACTTTCCAGGCCTTGGAATATTCGTACAGATCTTTTTACAAACAATTATTTTATGTCCTTATTAAGGAAGGACACTAAAAAAAGAGACAAAACATTCAACTAGTGAGTTAAAACATACAACTTGTGAGTTAACTGATACTGTATTTATAGATTATATCACCCTCTTATCCTCAGTTATGTATTGAAACATCCATCACATAACTTTTTGGCCATAGTTTTACACTAAGAAATCATATTTAATTGTCTGTCTGCTGTGATCTCTCAGTCTTTTCTAAAATCACTTCTTTCACAGTGTTAATAGTATACATTCTTACTACCTACATGACCTTGTAAATGACTTTGGTAAAATGTGTATCGTTTGACTATTTCCAGTTCATTACATTACTAGGGTTATAATAATACCATCATTATTTAGCCACTTTCTCCATCCTTATAAGGTGTACTTCATTACTTGTACATTTCATACTGAATTATTAATATTTCTTTTTAGCAGAAGTCAAATCTTCACAAAGCTCCACTAGAAGTACTCTCAGACATTCATGGCTTTTAATTTATAATTATGTTTTGAGATATAACAGGTAATTTTTAACAGTAAGACACAGTTTTTAATGACCTGCTTATATGAAATGTGTGTGTTCTGCATCTGGGCATAAAACCAAATGTTTGAGCAGAAAAGGTTTGGTATTAATTTGCCCTTTCAGAAGTTTGACAAACACGAGAAAAAGTGATTGTTATCAAACGTTTCTACGGAACAGTTGGGTTTTTTTCACAATGAAAAAGAATTTAGCAGAACTGAAATCTTGCATTTCAAAAAAGTTAAACAGGAACATTGTTGTGGTGCCTTCTGGGAGTCATAGCTGAAATGTTTTATTTTTTATTCTTAACTCCTTAACTGGCCTACATATTTCATCTCACACCAGGATCTCTCTGAGGTATGATGATGCAAGTTGAAGCTCTTTGTTTCACTATATAACAGGCAAAACTGGTGAATCAACATTGAAAGGGAGGAATTCAGGTTTCGAGTAGCATGTCTGCATAGACACATTTGGGGCCTGAAAGGAAAAATTAGACATTTTCTGTGTTTGAAATTTTTGAAGGAAGTACTACTTCTTCTGTAGAAACTGTTTGAAGCCTTTATTTTTATTACATGCACCACTGTCCTGTTTAGAAATGTATTTAGTTGCTGCCTATTTTCTTCTTCTTTTTCCATTATAGCACTTAAGTACATTTACTTAAAATTGAGCACCTGTCTGCTTTGTAAATGAAGTTGTCTTGCTTTATGTATCTCCTAAATCTCTAGTCTTAAGAGCTGAGTTTCTTTGTACAGATTTGAATTTTTTCCCACTCATTCCCCATTCCAGCTCAAACCTTTAAGTTTTGGTTAACTCAACAGATATTCTTTACTTTCACCAAATAAACTTCTTATTCCTGCTCAGCTGAAACTCTCTCGTGCCTGTCTTCTGACTAATTCTCCTTGCACAAGACTTCTCCAAGGCACACGCAAACACAAGCCTCCCTTTCCTCTTTCCATCTGGTCTCTCAACACTGTTCCACTGCTGACACAATTATTTAGAAACTGCTGCTGAAGGCATTTCCTTGTAAATTTGTCAAATAGCCTAAACAGGGCAACCTGTTTCCCAGTTTCTTGGTGGTATATCAAGACACAAAGCCACAGAGATTTTATTGTGCTACAAAAGTGGGTCAAATGTAACTTCTGAAAATGCCACCCTCTACTGAGAGAAGGTTGCTTAGCCAAGCACATTTGTGTAAATTGAACCATTTCTCCTTTTTTTAGGAAATATTAAACCTCAATCCATATGATTGTCTGTAATGAGTGTAAGAGAGGATTCAGGTGGTTTCCCACTCTGCAACTGGCACTTTGTGTGGTGTTTAACAAGAAAAACATCTCATTTTAAAGGCAAATATACTTTCTTGGTATGCACAAGAAAATTTGAACCCTGATATCATCTTATGGGAAACCAGTTTTACAACCATCACTATTCAGCTGATTGCGTATCTCCTTGGTAGTTCCCTTCCTCTTAACAAAGACAGAATACAGGCTTAACTAATAAGAAAAGGTAATTTATTCAGGCAAAATGATTTATTGGCATAAAACTAGAGGACACTGGTGGTACTGGAACTGTGGTGGCTGGAGCAACTGGAATGGCACTGGTGAGGGTGGATCCTCAGCTCTGCTGGAGGAGCCTGCAAGTCTGTATGAGTAACAAACATACTTAGAGTCATGGCCTTTCTCCTTCATCTGCACATCATCTGTCTCTTCCTTTTCATTTGCAGATTGTGTAATTTATACAAAATACTGCTTAGCTTTACAGTATTTTCTCATTTAAGTGGAAGGTTATATTCAAAATTTAAGTGTGAGTGCAAAGGGAAGTGCTCAGTGAATTAAAGTAAGCGGAAAGTAGCAGGAAAAAAAAAACCAACACTTGGCATGTTTCATAAGCTATGGACAGGCAAAGGGACAAGGTACAAACTTCTAGCCGAGATAGCATTAAACACCATCAATCTCTGACCTAGAAATAAGGAAGGACAAGTGACAGAATATACAAAATTAGATTATCTCAATGGCACATTGTGATGGCAGTTCTAGACTTAGCTCCTAATTTGATTGCATGGTTACATTTTACCTGCTCAGAAAAGGTTTTTTCCTAAGCTGTTATGAATGAACTCCTAAATGAGTGTCCATGTCTTACCAAATAAAACAGACATGTGGTTCTTTAAATGATTCATAAATGATCCCCACTTCACTTTAAATCATTAGGCTACGCCAACCAGAAATATAAAACTTAAGAAAACCCTTATAATCAACTTACTCTTAAATTTTTATACAGTTTATTGCCTCAATTAACATGATCCAAAAACCTTGAATATGGTGTCTGCTATATCTTCCTGCTCCAAGATGGGAGCTACCTATGACCTTTATAGCTGCTTCTCATGCTATGGGAGACTTGAGTCTGAGACTAGCTCAACAAGAGTGAATGGTTCAGAGTCTACATCTATATTTTGAGCTCTTAAATGCACAGCTAACAAAATAGAATAATGAGATGAATTTACACCTAAGTGCTTGGGAGTTTTTCTGGCACTGACTACCTAGAACAAGAATGGTCAGAAGTGACTGTCCTCCCTCTAGGTCCCTTGAAACCTTTGGCTGCATGGGTTACTTTCTATGGCAGATGAAGATCAATTAAGCTGTCACAAACAAATGGTCAGAGAAGAGCTCCCTGAAGAACAGTGGCATGAGAAACTTTCTGGGATACTTGCAGCATCTTATAAAAGCAGCAATACCAGCACTATGACCAATATACATTCATTAGGGTAGAGAGTAAGGATTAATATCTAAAAGGTAATTGCTTCAGTGTCTACTCCAGCAATTATTTGTATATGCACACATGCAGGAGATGGAGCAGGAACACTGGCAAAATGGCACACAATACCTCTTTGCTTCCCTAGCAATGTCACACTTGAAATATGAAGCACTCTGTGAGCTGATGACTTCCTTGTGCTGCTTATACATTATCCTGCCTGTGCAACAACCAAGTTCTGTGCAACAGTACTTCATTATTTTAATTAAGCTTATTGCAAGAGTAATCATCGTTGCCATCAGTATCAATCACCAGTAATATTTCCAGTGATGTAGTAATGTGATGAAGGCCCTTGCTGACAATAAATAATAATGCTCCTGGCTTGAGTTGACACTTCATTGGACTTTGCTGGTTTGCTCTAAATACTCCAGGGTTTGCTACAAAAAGAACTATTTATCTATGACAAAATCTGGATCTACATCATATTTGTTTTGACTTCCCAGATGGATACATTCACAATGTTTTCAAAATTTATTCTTTTGATTATGGCACCTACCATGTCTGAAACACATTTTAAAAGAAATTAGAGACATCTCACTTCTCTGTTGCAGAAGTACTTTCTCATGTATCCTTAACTAATATTAATGTGAGTAATTTCTGTATTTTCGTGGAAGAATACAGACTATAAAGTTCTTTGGATTACAAAAATACTTTTGTCATTTGTAGAGAAAAGTCTGAATCTTTCCATTCCCACCTAAATAATCGCACAGCATCAAGCTCTTGTTGAAATATATAACTTACATATTTAGTCCAAACCACCAGTGCACTTGCTTATTCTTGTAACTATGCTGCTGTGATTTAAACAGTGTATCTCCTGGTTTGTGCTACAGATTTTCTTAACTGGACAAAGACATTTCTGGCATTTTAGAAATGGCTTTCCTATTCTTATTTCTTTGTGTGCTTGTTAATGCTCTGTGGATGACCATTTGGAATTCAGTAAGAGGAGATGTGTACAGTTGTTCCAGAAACATAGAACTTAAAATACCAACATAATATTTCCAAGAAGTTTCAAAATATAAATACCATGCACAATAACCCTAAATTATCTTCTTACTAGGCCTCATAAAGGAGTAACTTCCAGGGCTATTCAAGAGCAGTCATGCACCTCAGCAATCACCCGGCTCAGCTGTAAGGTCAATAGCTGACAGTCCACCCTTCTTTTTTCTCTCTGTCCTTTTTTCACCTCTCTCTCTTCCCCCTGCAAAAAGCAGACACTGAGCAGATGTTGCAGGGGTCTTTGATGGCTGATAGCAGAGAGATTTGTTTATTGCACCAAACATTAGACAAGATTGATATTTTCCCAGATTGGATTTTCAGGAAATGTGAAGTTTTACAATTTTTACACATTGATTGGTAATACAATGTAGAAATTGTCCTTAATGACACAAAACATCAGAAAATACTGTACATGACAGTTTGCAGGGCAATAGCTCATGTAAGTACCCACCTCAGACTGTGCAGGGCATGTAATTAGTCAATAAAGTCCAAAATAAAACCTGTTGGAAGCAGTCATCCAAAGGATCATGTTATGCAGTGCTTAGAGCAGAGCCACACAGCCATCCCTCAGAACCCCTCTGGACCTATGTGATTCTCAAAAAAGCTCAGTTCTCCTCAACAGGGCAGAGATGGGACTGAGGTGGTCTCCCGCCTCCATGCACCAGTTCTCCTCAGTCAGGGACTGAAGGCAAAGAAGTGTGCAGAAGGAGCTGCAGGGCCTCTCCATTGTAATGATATGAACATAATTATAATGATCTACATTAGATGAAGCTGAAGATTTCATTGATCTTCTATGTTCACCAAGGTAGTAGTTCAGACAACACAGTTTTGTAGCCAAAGCATCACAAAGAAAGCTTTCTAAAAGAGCAAGCAGTAAAGAAACTGGAGGCAGAGTAATAAAAAGAAATTGTACAATTCTCCTGGATGAAGCAATTCCTTCTTTCTCCATCATACACACTGCAAAGAGACACATCTGCATGAAGCATTGGCAACACTGAAGAGCATTTCCACATTTCTTTCTTGTTTCCAACACTCATTTCATGCATGTTTCCACTTTCCACATCCTTTTTTTCTAATGCTAATATTTTATACCTGTTTAGTTTGGGAAACACATTCCTCCATCCGTCTGTATACCTACCTACCTGTATCTCTCTTCTGACTGAGTCACTCCAAAACCCAATGTAAAAAAGCAAACAGTGCTCTTTTTCACTTTGAAGGGGCTGAACTGATGAAGCGTTATTCTAAGGTGAAGCAATTTGGCCAAAGGCCACTGCTGTGTCCATCTTTGTGGCTGTTCACTGCTGGAGACATCATGTCTGGTTCCCCTGGATGCTTATGGAAAAGAAAACCTTCAGAGATAAGTTTCCTATGTTGCATCAGGAGCTCATCATAGCCTCCATTTTCTGAATAAAAACACAATGCAATTTAGAGAATTATTAAATGAGAGCAAGGCTGTTCCTGGCTAATCCATCCCTCTGAGAACTGCGAACGCAGAAAGAGAAACGTTATTATTATTACTATTTTGAAGCTGTGTTCAGTGCATAAAGCTATCATATCTTCACTGGGTGGGAGTTGGTCTTTCCACTTTTTTTCCACTTTAGTGTTGCATCCCGCCTTCACAAAGATGTCTCACTCTCCTAGTTTCTTCTCCTTACAAGTGTTAGATATGTCATGTATCTCTTTCTATATATCATGTTACAATGAGTCATGCTCCTGGTGCTTTGGGCTCTTTTTAAAATTACATTTTACACATCAGTAAACTTGTAATGTAGGAACTGCTTTCTTAGTGTTATTTATATCCCTGTGTAGCAAAAGAATTTGTCAGAGAGTAATATGAATGTTATTTATCTGACGGCTCAGCTTTATTGACTGCTACATTTCATAACCTTCACTACTTTGTGGCAGAGGAGCAAATAACAGTGCTATTAACCTCTAGTACCCATACAAAAATAGGCAGTTATTAAGGGGTAAATACTACTTTGATTATTATTGTCCTGTTTTGGTTTTATTTTCTCTGTAAAAAATGAGTTCTCTTTATGGATCTAAAAACCCCCAAATTTTATTTAAGTTGTAGACAGTTCTCTGGCCACTTGCTCTGAATAGTTTCTGGTATCTTCAGCAGTAAATAAGGAATATATCATGCTTCAGCTACTTGATGGCATAGGGTTGACATAAGGATATAAAAATTGTAAGAACTGGACAAGTAAAACCAACACACTTAGAGCTGTACTGGCTTCTGTCTGTACTGCACCAGTGGCTGCCTTCTTTGGCCCATTCAAACCTTAGATAAATACCAGTCAGAGTTATGAAAGGACCAGGCCTTTTACTGTTAGACAGCAGAAGTCTCAGATAGTAGTGATGGGAAATGAGTCAAGTCCTACACCTTCAGCCCTTCCAACAAGAATTGAAAGGCACGCAGGGCTCACATCCTCACAAATCTTTTTACATCAAACTTCTTTAGGTTTTGAAAATCAATAGATGTGATATATGTAAATACCTTGGGAACCGGGGTCCCAGCACCTCATCAGGGTTGTAAAGCACCTTGCAGGATGAAGGCCTTTACATGAAACTCTCTAAATCCCCTCAAGTGGCAATATTTCATTACAGAGAAGAGAGAGCACTATAAGTGACATTTCTGTTTCTATGGCAATTGCAGCAGCAGGAAGCATTAGGGTTTGTTTCTTCAGAGACCTCTATCTTCTGATGCTGGATGAAACTTTACTCTTTAAAATCTCATCTCCTTCACCTACAGAAAAAGAAAAAATGACTGATAGTGTGAGGAGGTTTTCAAATACCTAGTAAATAAAGATTTGTATATCAAGTATAAATGTGCATATTGGGTTATACTAAAAAGATGTAAAGAATTAGTACACCTAGTAACCCCTTGATATCTAGACCCTCTTTTTAAACTCTCAGGTTTAAGCCTTCTGTGTAACAGACCAACACCAAGTTGATTAATTCACACCACAGAACATGGTGCATTTTGTCATATGTGATGTCTTTGCTCTGGTAGGTATTTTCACCCTCTTTACTGCATTCCTCAGGTGGCTTATGTCAGCTGTTTTAGAGATGGCTAAAGCCAGCACCTACCTGGCTTCATGAATCACCTTAGGAAAGCAATCACTATAGTTTCTGAAACGTGGGACAATGTGTGAGCTGTTGTGAGCCTCACATGGGGCTTAGCAGCATCTGTGCTAGTGGCAGAATGGAGTAGCCATTTTTTCATCCTAGAAACAAATTAAGTATTTTTTCACTTCGCAGTTGTGATTTTTATCCCAACCTTCTGCACATTGACTTTTTCACAAATAGCAGGTCACGAAGGATGATTTACTGTGCATGTGCTCAGCTGCTGCACAATGGCATGGCACTGCAGAAGCTCATGAACAGGGACAGATCATCTTCATCTAAGGGGATTGTTATGCCCTGACTTCAGGAAGAAGTTAAACACTTTCAAAGTTCTGCAAGTCACAGTTTATCCAAAAGGTTTTTGACCTACATAAAAATTGTGGTGTCCGATACCTCATGGGTGGATTTTGTGTAGCTATAAAGTCTGAATCTCTCTGCCTCCACTCACAGAGGCAACAGCACCATTGCCAGCTCCTGTTCTTAGACATGATTAATTTTTCTAGTAAGGCAGAGCCAAAGAGAACAAAACTCAAAACAAATAGAGGTCTAATGGTGCAGAATCTCAGGAGGAAGGAATATATGACCTGTAGAAAGTGGAAGTTCAGGAAGAAGTTACCTGGAAATTTGTTCAAATGCTTCAGCTCCATTTTTAAGCATGAGAGATCGTCAGAAGAACTTTGAGCTATAGTCTCATGCGTTTTAATGCTGCTCAATAATACACATAGTTGTCTGATACCTTGGACATTTTGTGGTTCCTTAGAATCTGATAACCCTTTTTTGCTATACCAAGGAATACCGTGCTTCACAAGGAATGTTGCAAAGGAATGAGCCTGGGGCAAGATGGCCATGGGTACAAGGGACACAGATTTGCACAGAGTTTGTATATCTGTAGGTAGTGAGCACATCTTTGTCTTTAATTCTTTGTGGTCATGGCAAGAAAAGAGAGATACAGGAAAAGAAAGCTGGAAGGAAAAGGTACTAAAAGGGAGAAATCAGAGAAACTAAGGCTCATAGAAGGAGTTAGAAAAGGTGGAGGGTTTTGTGTGTGCTATTATTTATTCAGATTTGTATGTGGAGCTAAGATTTGATGATGAAAAGGGTCATAGAGTAGGACCATTAGAAGGAGAAATTAAAAGACTCCACAAAGATAAGCAGCTAAGCAGAAAGTAACCACGGCTTTGCACACCAAGCATAGGGACCATTTAATAAAAATTTGTCATATCTGCAAATTATCAAGGAAAAAAGCAAACAAATTTAATGATCACCAATTTCCCTGCTATTCCCTAATATGTCAGATAAATTGATTGTTATATATCCTGTCTTGCAATATAAATAATTTATGTTTTAGATTCCAGGAGCATTGCTTTTAAGAAATATTTGTTTTATTTATTAAAACAAACAAACAACAACAAAACCAAAACCCAACATCCTGCAACTGCACACTTCTTGAGTACTAAGAGCCATATAGAGTGATTTTACCTTTTCAGAGTGCTGTCTTTGGGAATGAACAAAGTACGTTGACACAGGAGCTCCATCTCATGAAGAATACCATAGAGGAATATTAGATTGTGTACAGTGACTTCTAGTTTTTCCTCATTGCAATTTTATTATACAGACATAGCTATACGATCAGGGCAGACATTCAGGGAATACAGTATTGGTTATTTTGATATAGTTGACTCAAATGTCCAGAACCTTCCATAACAGCATGGTCTCCCTACTGTTTTACTTGTGATGAACAGACAAATATTTTCAGGCAGACCCTTGTAATTTTAAACTTTTGCATTTATCTGAATTAAAACAGGGTGATAACCAGCAACACAATAAAAATCCATGATTTGCATCTTCCTACTTTTAAATCCATTATCCATACTGAAAGTTATTAAGAGAAAGTTATTTATTTCATACTCAAAGTTCTAAAGTCTGCAAAATCAGCGGTATGGAAATGAGTAATTTTTGCTCATCTCACACTATTTAATAGGTTAAACTGAGCATAAACTCAATGGCAACATTGTAATTCACATCAAAACTAAGCTTTGTTTCTGTTAAGGGCCTCTCTGATTTCCACTGAAGTCAAAGACAGTATTTCCCTTGATGCAGGATTACCGTATAAGATTCTATACATGCACTGTGTGTGATAGTTATTGTACAGGTACATGCCACAGCTCCCAGAACTTGGATATACTATAGTGTGCACTCATTTCAGGGACTTTAAAATCTCACAAGGCAAAATCTTCTTACAGTAGAAAGTATGTCATTTTATTGGAAGAATTTTTGTTATTCTAATGACATTAAGGAATGATACACACTTTTTTTAAAATAAAAGAATATTCATTAATTATTTCTTTACAATAAAGATGACATATTCATTAAATGCTTCTTTATTTTCCAGATTTCTAAACTGTTAAAAAATTGATCAATCTAGAGAATTTTTTTTTTCATGTGAGTCATTCCCAATATGCAGTAATCACTTTGGTTTTGTAGGTTACCTTAATTGTTTTACTGGTTTTCTCTTTGGAAGTTGTAAATACATGTATAATTACTGTAAATGGGTTTGGTTTTCAGCTAGTAGGAAATTATAGTTGGTTTTGCAAGAGGATTTAGGTTCCATTGTCAACATTAAATTCCTTTGCTGCCTCAAGCCTAAGGGAATCTGAACATGTATTGTGCAAGGGCATGCTCAGTCTGCCATTAGCCCTTACAGAGCTCTGGGGTTGGAGTGTCTTTGTTTCTCCTACTGAAGCTTAGTCACTTTGTCTTTGAATTAAATATTCTTTAGAATAAATATTGTGATCACTTGTAGAGATCTTGAGGTGGAGAGGCTGTCCAGTCAGGGCAAAACTAAAGGACTTCAGGCACCTGGAGGCCTGTCCTCCCCATGGCTGCCACCCACCCATCTGCAGCACATCCCATGCCTCTCACTCTACTCTGGTAATTCTCTGGAGACCCCAGAATTAGGTATCACTCAGTGTCAGGGGCCAGAGAAGGACCTCCAGAAAGAGACGAGGATGGTGACCTTGTGGGAAACAGGTAGCACAGGGTACACTAGCGCTTCTGCTTGTCCCTCTGTGGCCCAGATCAAGCACAGGATGTTATTTCTCCTTCCTCATCATGAATATTAAGCTACCCTACACTTAGCAGAGCAGCTTCAGCTGATGTGATTGAATGTAATGTTGGCTTTCCAAAGAGGGCGTGCATTCTTGTTCCAAGAGGTGAAAGAACCATGATCCCAGGTCGTTCATACCTTGGCTTCCTGAACAAAAGGACACAGCGTGACATTGTCAAATCTTGCCAGGGGCACAAGATATGTTCAGATACTGTGAGCGTGTGTCTAGACGTTAGGCACTATAATCCCACCTGTTTGGATACTACAGGTAGGGCACTGAGTTCACTTGGAATATTAAAAGTTCTCCAAGAACTTTTAACTAATTAATTTGGGACACTTATACTGCCTTAAGGATGCTAGGATTTTGAACTGCTTCCCACTCCTGGGTCCTGGCTGATTCAAGACCCAAAAGCTAATGAAGTCAACATGGTCTCACTGCATTTTATTTCATTCCTGGATTCAATTAGAGAGTTAAGTTGGACTACAGAGTGAGATAGCATCAGATCTTCTCCCACTAGTGCCATCCGGAAAGGTTATTGCAAGTATGAATAGATTGCCAAACTATTTTTGTTACAATTTTCCACTGCATGTCCTACAATTGCCATGGAAGGACACTGCTGACATGGCCAGCTCAATGAGATTTTATAGTTCCTGAAATACTCAGAGAAAAAACGTATGCTGTCACCACTTAGGACCTGCTTAACATGCACCTTAGCAATGGCTTGCCAGCAGTTGGAAGCCTTTGCCCACTGAGAAGTGCAGCAAGGAGAAGCAGCTCCTGCCTGCACTGATATTTTCTCAGCATATTCAAGACACAAGGTAGGGAGGAGGTTCAGGATGCCTGGCACTACCCTTGGATTTCAAACTCTGTAAGGATCAGATCCCCTTAGGAGAATGCCCCTTAGCCAGGGAGAGCTAAGTGGGATAGTTTTGCTTTGTGAACACTGTGTATGCATCCCTTGCAATTGCATCCATGTTAGAAGTACAATCTAAATTCTTGCTTGTCTTGCTGACAAAGCATTGGATGAGTAAGGAGAATTGAGACACGCTGCTTCCTTGGATTAAAAAAATTAGAAGGAAAGAAGTCTGTCTGAGTATTATGACTTTTTAATAGCATTCTTCTGTTTCAGAATGTTGCTTCCATATTCTGCTTCTCTTGGAAAATAAATGTTTTCTGCCTTTATAAAATTGTCAGAAATATGACTGCTGAAAAGTGCAATTAATTTCTTCACATTTTACCTCTTTATACATGACACTTCACTACCAGAAGAACGTTTAGTTTTTCCACAGAACAGTCAAAAAAGCCCCATGGCTCTTTAGCCTATTTGATAATCTTTCACATTTGCATATAACAAGTGAATAATATCAGCAGTTTTGTCTTCCTCTGCTTCTCAACTTTCTTCTTGGTGAGAGCTCAATTACAGAAAAGGTTTACAAGGGAGAGTTATTTGTTGTATCTGATGTGCAGAGTATATCAGGTCCTTGGTACTGCTGTACTTAATATTAAGCCATGATTTTTCAGGAAAAAAGTAATGCATGAGCAGAAGTTGCAAATTAGGATATTTTTTCTACACAAAGTAAGTTTCTTGGGCTAGTTTCTGTCTTACTTTCTTCATTTCTGTCTTATCATTCTGACAATTAGTCAGAATGTAGTACAATGGTGGTAAAAGTAAGGTGAAAATCAGAGGCTTAGAGTTTATTGTTGAGTCTATTTAGTGCTTACAGAGCTGAGGTATGTGGTTAGGAATCAAAAAGCAGCTCATTAAAATTTAATCTTCCCCACCCATTTCATTTTTATCAGACTAACTTCCTGGAAGCAAATCTGATTTCTCTTTACTAGTATGTCTTATGTTAAATGGTGTGACAGAAGAACAGTGAAGCATAACACAAACACACCACTGCCATTTTTATATATTTATTCACCTGTGTGCCTTGTTTCAGTGACAGAATATGAAGTTACAGTGAGGGCTAACATACAGCAAACATGAGATATGCTGGAGAAGAAGAAAATTACAAATAAAAAAGATGGACAGTTGTCTGAGAGGTTATATTTTGCTCTTAGAAGCCTGTAGAAAACAAAAGTGAGGTTGCTGAATTGGAGGAGAGACTCAGAAGTCAGTCAGTCAACCATGTTCCTCAAAGTGGATCCGTGAATCTTTCTGCAGAATATACTAAATGGTACAATCACAACAGGTATAAGCACACACCACAAGACAGCTAAAAGCTGTGTCACACCAGCTTAGCAGTGATATACGTGTCTCTCAGAAGGTTTTCATTAGCTAGGACACTATCCTCCTAACAACTACGTGTCTGATAGTCAGCTCAGAAGTTGTTTGCAGTGGCTGTAGCTCATAACACAAGAGCAAATACGTAAGTAAACCCTGTAGATGATCCAAAATCTGCTGGCCAACAGACCTGTAAGAGATAAACATACAATCATTGTCTCATAGGTGTGTCCATTTCTTCTCCTACATGATCATCAGCAGTGAAGAACTTCTGGACTATTTTGTACGCTGTGGTGGTTTTGTGCAGCCCTAATGATATTTACACCCAAAGAGAAAATAACCAAGTTCTTGTGTCTCATTTGTAGAGCAGGAACAATGTACTTGTGAATAGTTCAATGTGGAATAAATGAGCCAAAAATGAGCACCTAGAGCCCCATCATGCCATTTTACTGAGTCACCTTGCAAGGACACAGCCATATTTGCAAGAAATGTTAGTCTCAAAGCCATGCCTCAAGACCCACATCTTGATCCTGTTTTTGTAATAGTCCAAATCTGAGCCTCTAAAATCTGGGAAAGTTCAAATCTGGGTTTAGATTTTATGCTGCAGCCATAAAAACCAATAATAACAAACTCATTGGAAACAAAATGCCTTCCAAAAACCTGGCATGGTGAAAACATTAACAAAGTGTAAAAAGAACAGCTAAGATAAAACTGTTACTGATAATGAAAATTAATCCTTTGCATTTGTGCTCACTAAAAGGGCCTCAGCAAGATTTTTACAATAGAACAGAACAGCTGTTCTTTAAAGGGATGAGTCTATAACAAGGCTGTAGATGCCCCATCCCTGGAAGTATTCAAGGTCAGGCTAGACGGGGCTCTGAGCAACCTGATCTGGTTGAAGATGTCCCTGCTCAATGCAAGGTGTTTGAACTAGATGACCCTTAAAGGTGTCATTCAACAAAAATCATTCTGTGATTCTAGGATTCTATGAATCTAAGGATCATTTTCACATTTTAGTGTGAAATAATACAGGCTATAGGATAACTCAGTAAGTGAAACAAGAAGAAACTGCCAGAGTCAGACAATATTCAGGTGTAAACAAACTTAAATACGAAAATGCAAAGACAGTGCAGAAAGAATCGTGCCTTGCAGAACACACCATCTAAGGAGTCTTTCTGCTGTGTCTTTTGCAACCGTACATGCCTATCTTGTATTGGCCTTTTTAGCCACCAACGCGTGTGCAACAAACGTGGGTAGAGCCCTTCCCAAATCTTCTTTCGCGAAGCCTAGCCATGATGACAGGTAGCTTACTGAACAAATATAACAATGCCAGGCGAATATAAAATTTTAAACAAAGTTGATATCAAAAAGGACTCTTGGGGGATTGTGGAAATTACAGATCAGAGATTACAGTAGAGAACTAGTAGCTGTACAGATAAATGTGCAGTTAACAGGGAAGAGAACTACTAGCTGTATAGATAAATGTACAGTAACAGGGAAGAATCAACAAAGCTTTTGTCAGCGAGTCACATCTCACAAATCTTTAGAATTCTTTGATTTGCCAAAGTGTAGCAAAAAGTCAAATTGCTTAGTTCCCTTCAAAGCATGATCAGGAGAGCAGCACGCCAGAGCAGGGTAACGTTGCAGCTACGAGGGCTGCTGGAGGGGTTTCTCCCACTTCAGATATTTGGTGCCTGATTCTTTGTTGCTTTGCTAGTGCAACTTCATCACCACAACCACCAGATTTGCTCTAGTGGAAAAGACATGGTTTCGAGTTTGAGGGGTTTTTAGCTGGGAAAGAACTCTAACACACACTGGGCATGGGTGAACAAACATAAGAGCTCCAACCTTATGCCTGTTTTCATGGCCTTCTTGTTTTGAAGGTTTAGTGTATCTTCTATCATTAATACTCTAATAATTTTCCTTCTTCTCTCCTTCAAGGTCAGTCTAAAAAGAAATGAAAAGACAGACAACTTTAAATATGAAGAAAGGAGAAGGATACTGAAAGATAAAAGGGGGTGTGTAGAGTAGGTTTCAGATAAAGTAATAATATACTAAAGTATGCTTGATGATGGCAGAATTCAAACAAAAGTAGGCAGTTAAGATGGTGAAAATTAGATAGGGAGAATGAAAAAAATTTAAACTTGAAAAAGTAGCCTCTACAGGAAATAGTCTTTAAACAATGAATTTTTAATAGCTTCTTTTTTAATGAAAGTCCTTATTTTTTAAAATACCACAGTACATATCACCCTACAACTTTGCACTAGAGATAATTTGCACTTCTGATCAACTGCAGTAAATGTAAAGTATTCATATAACATACTGTTAAAGTATGTTGCCTGGCATTTGTGGTTTACCTCTTTTTTGTTAAAGATCTAATGAAGATTGCATTTGCTTTATTTAGTGTAACAATATGCTGTGCACTATTTACTTTTGAATTACAGTGATACCAAGCACAATGTTTGTACCAGTGTGGACATCTTACCATAAGCCATTTTCATGTATATACATTCAATGTTCTTTTTCCAGTGCCAGCCTGAATACAAGACCCTTGGGAATGCGAGAGGGGTGTTGGGGAAATGTGGGCTCTATGGCTGACTCTGCATGGGATTACAACTCCACGGCTACTATTGCAGCCCAAAAGTGCTGCATCTGTTGTCTATTAATGGATATGGTCAATAATCACAGACTCATGTGTACTGTCCTGGCACAACTCCTTTACTCACAGTAGTGTAAACAGTCCCCAACAGAGGTGTGTTCTATGGCTTGGGGGATACACTGTGTGTGTTTACAGTTAGTTTGTCCTTCCTTGAGTCTCTTAGCTTGATCATGAAATTTGCCCCTGTCTGCCAGTTCTAAAACTTCAGGCAGAATGTATGACTCTGACAAACATGCAGTGTGCTTCCTCTCTCTGAGGTGCCTGCTTTTCAGTGAGAAAGGAAGTGATCTGTTTATATTTACAGGCTATTTCCTTGCCAAAAATATCACAGAAATGAAGGGCAGTTTTAACAGATACCAAGTCTGTCAATGTGGCACTTTAATACTCCTGTGGCTGAACTTGGTGGTTTCACACGATTCTTTTTTGACTTTAAGCTGTTTTGCTGCCACTGATAGACAGAAAATACACATACTCAGCCTATCAGGCAGTGGCCAGATTTTTTGGCTGAGGTTAGGCAGCAGGCACATTACCCGCCTTGTGGCTGTACTTGTGGTGTGCACAGCACACATCACCCCCCCTCCACTTCATGAAACTCAAGCTGAGGCCTTTATGGTTTGTAAGCAGTAATTCTAGGAGCTGAGCAGCTATCAGCAAGCTAGGCTGAGCTGTGTTAAGCTTTCCTCAGTTGGAAGTTGTTCTATGTTATATATCACTCAACAGATCTATACACCGTGGCGCTTTAAGGAACAGAACTCTGTCTTAACTTGTAATCATTTTCTTTGAACTCAGATACTGTGAGAAATGCCAATAAACCCAGCAGAGACTATTTCTTACCCAGAAAGTGGTACAGGAATGCGGATTTGAACAACAGGCTCACAGATCTCATAAGCAGTAGGGTTGCTGCTGGAGGAAGTAAAGGGGCACACATACTGCATTTTGGTGAGAAACAGACTAATTGCCCTTATTCAGATCACTGGCACTATGTAAAACAAACATAAAAATGGAAGTGTGCAACCACTATGTTGTTGTATTGTGCTATCCTACATTCAAATTCTTGGAATGAGAGCATCTTCTTGGGAGACACAGAGCACTATTATACCTTTATTGAGTCTGTTGATGCATTTCATCAACAGCCCAAGAACACAGAAGGTTGCAAGAAAGCAATAGCAAAAGGGATTAAAGAAGTCTAAAACAAACTAATATACAAATTTGCATGGAAATGCAGACGCAGGCAAAACAACAAAAAAAAATAGAGAGAGAAAAAGCCTGACTCCCAGCTTGATTTCCCTTCTGTATCTCTAATAGATCTCAGCCAGAAACATTATATCTGATTCTCCATCAGTTTTAAAAGGGTTTTCTAACTGATCTCACATCCAAATGTTGCTTTTCAGGCCTATGTTAACACATAGCTGTGTATATTTACACTAAAGCTGCATATCTGTTCATACTCACATGAGCAATGCCTCATAGCTGGCTGACAATTTAATGAGACATTCTGAATTTTACCTAAGGCATTCTCACCAGTAGGAAATCCTGTTAGATTTACAAGTGTCCATCTGTTAAAATCCTCCAGAGTCATTTTAGATGCTACACTGTTTGTTGGGTTTTGACCTCCTTTGCTGTGATTGTTCAATTAGTTCTGTGGTGTTCAGAGCACATTTGTGCTGCGCATCCTGGAAACCACAGTAGGGAAAGAGCAGCCATTTTTAAAGCTCCACTTTGATGCAATTAAAATGCCAAACAGGACATGACATACATTCCTGCTTACTTATTTTCCAGGGAATTGCTTCCTTATTTTTCTTTATGTGGCTACCCATGTAAGCAGAAGGTTTACAGTACCTAAACTGGGCTTGATGCATTTTGATTGAACTTCTCTTTGTCCTGTTAGTGCATCTTGAAGGCATTAAGTAGGATTAAGTGGATTAAGGTTTCAAGGGTCTTTGAATCTACTCATAGACTGAAAATGACACTCTATTTACTGTTCACTTTCTGAATCATTTAGCTTCTGCATAAACTGGCCATAATATATATGAACTGTGTGAAAAAAGATCGTGCAGCATTTGAATATCTTTGAGTGAAACAAATGTCAGATTCCAAAGCTACATCTTTCTCAAAACTACACCAAACCTATTCTAGTTTCCCTTATGCATTTAGTGACACCTACTCCCTTCCTTAGCCTCCCTCCACTCTGAAAGTGCAAGAACAAAATTCAACCCCTGCTGTCAGAGAAAGCAGAGGACGACAGATCAATGAGGCTTGCACCTACACTTCATAAGCTCTTTTGGCAGAGACACTCAGACCCTGCCAACACTACACAGCCAAAATGGCTCCACTTCATCCCGCACAGAGACCTCTCTACAACTCTTATCTGCACAGCTCAAGCAAACACTGCAGCTATAAAATACACCCCCTCTGTATGTTCAGCATGCTCTGCCTGAAAAGTATATTGAGCAAGGGTTACAACAATTGCATCATAAGGTCATAAACTTATAACTAACTGTAACTAAATACACAGAGCTGGTTCTTCTCCTCCCCTTGCCTTACTTAGGAACTCTGTATACACCCCTTGCCCCCCTGCCTCTTTCCCAGCTGCTGTGTGATGGCTCAGAAGCATGGGAGGACTCCTGTGCTGGCATGTGGTTTTGAATCTTATGGAAGATGGGCATAGCTTTTGGGGATGATACTGTTACATGCATTTTGTATAGCTAGAGAAATGAGGTTGGTCCCAAGGTGCTAGGAGCTCTACAAACAATAAAAAGATAGTTTTTCTCTCTCTGAAAAGACAGGAAACACCAGATGGGTAGACGCTAATTGGGGAGCAGAGGTGCCCACTGTAGGCAATGAGTCCTATAGCCTTTTTGAGGGTAGTGTGGCAGAACAGAGCTCCAAGACAGCATTCGATTGCAGATAATGAGGTCGCTTCATATGGATTTAAGAAGGTACCTTTAATATCTGAAAGGAAATAGATGAGAAAGCACAAAATATTTTTGGGGAATGCATACTACTTGTAAGTGGGAGCTGGTAGTGCTAGGAAAGGATGTAAACTGTGAGCACTTTATGTGAGGGGACCTGAAAATGCAGTCTTGCCATGAGTGGAGGTGACAAGTAAAAGCATGATGGGCACCAAGCGATAGACTGGGAAAAGGAACCTAACAGTAGCATTGTCAGTGGCCATTAACCAGCCACAAGGCCAGAAAACAAAACAGTCCTCCCTTAACATCCATGCTCATGCTCTGCATAGGGAGTGTTTGAGGTTGACACAACAACAACTATCGTAACAGTAACAAGAGCTGGATGAGAAAGGCTATTTCTTAGTTTTTTTCTCTGCACATGGCCAGGATGCAGGGACCCAGAGAAACACCCAGTAAAGAAAATAGTGTCTGAGATATGGGCTGCCGTGCAGACAGGGTGGTGATGTACTTTGTGGCAATCAAATAAGGAAATAGAGGGTAGAGGTTTGAGTCCAGAAATGTACTGATACTGCGTGTTCTTTTCAATTTGAGGATAGTTTTGCTGGTGGTATAGTTCATGAAAAGCTTGATATAAGGTTGTCATAAAGTCTGTGTAAAGCCTGTGAATTTTGTGTTACTGGAGAGCTAATACCTCCATGTTGTATTACCAAGAATTGCACAACAGTTTCTCGAGTGTTCTAGGAGTCCACAAGCAACTCCTGACTCTGAGTCAGGATACCTTTTCATTGAGAGACACCTCAGATTCAGAAATCACTTATAATATTTAAAAAAGCCAGGGAAACACAGGGTTTCCCTCAATCTAAGCTGAGTGAAATAAAATCGAGGTGAGAGCAAGAATCTTACTCACCATGATCTTTTCATTCATTATGACTCTCTCTAGACTTTTTTGAAGTTAGTATTTTCAATCCACATTACTCTGCCAGTTGTGAACTCTACATAGATCTCTGGATATGTGATCTCTGAACTTGTTTCAGTGAATTCAAAAGAGCCCAGGCACCAAAACAGAAGAGCTAAGCAATAAAAGATGTTAGTAAGTGAACATTAATGCCAATAAGTAACAGGCTACATTTTTATTTCAGATGCAATCCCCTAGGGAGCACGTTACATAGCTGTGCCATTGCAGCAGGAGCCCCTTGAGGCACTGTAACTCGGTGGCACACCTTCTCATCTCCTATTCCCTCAGGCAGCCATTTACCTCTGGCCTAAGCCAGGGATAAAATAATATTCCACCCTTTCTCCCCCAGCCGCCTCAAGCCCTCACCAGCTCAGCTGAGCTGGCAAGCAAGAATGGACCCCAGGCTCTATTCATTTCCCACCCTCCAATTTCTAATCCCCAGAGAGGAAACAAGCAGATGTGTGGCCCTGCTTGTTTCATGCACCTGGACAAAGCCAGAGTAATCCATGTGGGGTTGTAAGTGTGTTCTTACTCCCTTAGGCAGCAGTGTACTACACACATGTAAAGCAGAGCATTAAGTTTGGGGTTTTTTCCTGGCTCCCCCATATTTAACTTCCACCAGTGTGTACCCTTTCTCCTACAGCCAAGGGGATTTTTTATGTCTGAATTTGGGTACAACAACTTGGGATGGTATGGCATGTGTTTCATCATGGCATTTCACTCTGGCTAATTCACCTTCACAGATAAATACTCATGCCTGCAAAGTTCTCTGGCAGCCAACCTTATATATCCTGGGAAACTTGCATAGACTGTACCAGCAAAAATAACTCTGCTGCTTCCAGTGGGAAGCTCTCCAATGATGAGTCTATAGGGGAAGCACCACCACTGCCTGTCTAGAGCATAATTATTTGCACAGTAGGTTGCTGTGGATAGCTAAATATGACAGTGAGTTAAAACAGGCCAGGAGGAACCCAAATTCAAATGCACCTCCCCTTGCTATGAAGGAAGGCTGAGAGAGTTACTGTTGTTTTACCTGGAAGAGAGATGAGAAACCCGCCGTAAGACCTTGTTGGAGCCTTTCAATAATTAAAGGGGGCCTATAAGAGAGATGGGGACAAAATTTTTAGTAGGGCCTCTTACAATAGGACAAGGGGTAATGGTGTTAAACTACAAGAGAGTAGATCTAGGCTAGATATAAGGAAGAATTCTTTTACAATAAGGCAGGTAAAACACAGGCACAGGTTGCCGAGAGGGGTGGTGGGTGCCACATCCCTGAAACAATTCAATGTCAGGTTGGACAGGGTTCTGAGAGACCTAATGTGGTTGAAAATGTCCCTGCTCATTGCAGGGTGGTTGGACTAGATGACCTCTAAAGGTCCCTCCCAATTCAAACTATTCTATGATTCTTCTAAAAAGCAGTTGAACTCTTTAGTCAGTGAAAGCCAGTGCACAGAGAACCGCAACACCCTTAATGGGGAAAAGAAAAGAAGATTTTTGTCCTCTCACTGCTCCAGAAAAGAGATGGAAAGTCCACATGAGCATCAAAAATATACAAGCATGTACAGTAGTGCTACAGTCACCTAAGGGTGTGACAATAGCTGGGGAGATGGGTGGAAGCCCCCACTTCTTTTCCTCAAGTCACAGGAAAAGGTGATCAGAGTGTACCCCAGAGGTCTTACAAAAAACAAGTGTCATGATTTCTTAATAAAATCCAACACATTTAGTAGGTCTGATTCATGTCTCATGGGGTGCTTTGGAAGGCAAGGTCAACCAAGGGCCCATAAGGAATCTTAAAAACAGATTTTCAATATCTGCAGATGGCAAAAATACTTTAAACACAAAATTCATTGGCATTACTGCAACTACTCTGAGTTGCACTGGCCAGCGAGGTGGTTATAAGAAGTTTTATAAGCTTGTATAAAACTGCCAATCCCACTCTTATTGTGGCCACTGGAATACCGGTTAACTACACTGTATCAGTCTGCTTTCTGCTGAAAATGGATTTAACTAACATTCAAAGTTAAACTGATCACTAATGCAATTTCATTTTAGTTTTAAAAATAACACCAGCTGAGACATGTCCAGAAAAGGCATTTGATCCATTCATGCTTTTAAACAAACAAATGAAAATATAAAAAAAGAATGTAATTGACTCACAAAACAAGGATGGAAACAGGCTATGTTTGCAGAAATATAGTGACTTCTGAACATTCACTGAAGTTGGAAAAAAATACACATAGGGAAAATATTAGTGTGTGAAAAATAAAAAACATGCAAAGTAGGAAGCTATCAAGAACATGGGAGAGTGGCTGGTCAATTAAGTACTGTATAACGATTTCCAATTTTCTTGTAGTAAATTATTTATTTAGACCTTCAATATATTTTACAAGTTTAATACCCAAATTATAGCTATCCACCCATTTACGGCCTTGTAAATGAGCCTTGACTTACCAATGTGAATTCTTATTCTAGGCAATGTCAAATTTAGATTGGATTTGGATGTATTGCTTTTACCCTTATCAAGAAGGTTTGCTAGTGTGGTATTTTATTGCTATATTTAAAATGGAAAGTGCTTTTAAATAGACTTGCCTGGATAGCACAACTGATCACAGCTCAAATATGTCATTTCCCAACTTAAAAACTTGCCTTAATCTAGGTGGGAGACTTGGAGATCCAGCAGAACCCATTTGTACTGAATGTGTTTTGCTGCAAGCTCAATCGTTTGCGATGAAGTGGAAGAGCTATTGTGGCAACAATGACTTTAATCTTAAGTAAGGATGGCTGGAGCTCTTAAGCAATAAAACCAAATAGTAATCTGCATGTTTCCTGATACTTTATAAGAAAAACAAGCAATAAAGAATGCAAACTAACAAGTGTAATGACTTCCTATATACACTGCATTGTATTTGGTTATGCTTAATGGCTCTTATTCATGTTTCACTTTTTAGCAGAGGCAGAAAACTATATCGTAAAGATGAAAGAATTATCAGGGAAGGAGAATAATATGTAAGTGACCATCTAATAAAAAAGGCACATGAAAATATGAACACTGTTGCACAAAATGATATCAAAGCAACAGGAGTATCTGGAAAACAGAAAAGAAATTAAGCAAAACCATTACTTGCATTTGACTAACGAAAAGTAGGATGTGTTCCAGTGTAGCAGTCATTTGGAAGGTTAATAAAAAAAACATTTGTATTCGTGACATCAAAGCTAGCCGAGATTTATGTCTCTGCACCAAAGGGTGTATCTACTAAGAGAACAAAACAGAGAGGGAACAAGTAGGGAATAGGTTTGTAACAGATGAAAAGAGTAGTCATTTTCTGGGCCACAATTTTTTAGAACATGAACTGTCAATGATAGAAGACCCCAAGACAGAAAGTGGGCTGTGTTGAAGGCTGCCAGGCAGGCAGCACAGTGTCGGAGGAAAGCCCAAAGGAAGAAAGGGAAGGCTGAACTGCAAAATATGCTCAAGGGAGATGCAGAACTGGAAACTGCCAATCATATGTAGGGCTATCCACCAGATTTTTGCATTCTGAAGTCTCAATGCTTATTCTAAGCACGCTCCTGGGGCTCAGCAAAGAAATACAGGTCCAGAAAAGTACACTACATCCCCATAGAGAACCACAATTGTGAAAGAGACTATCCAACAATGACACAAAGCTTTGGTACTGGACCCATCTGCCAATAGACAACCAGAGGAAGAGTAAATGAAAACTGCAACAGACAGCACAGGTTTGGCTCAGTAGGCCAAGCATAATGGATTGTATGCAGCAGTTAAGTGGGCATGAAGATAGCACAACTGGGAAAGCAAACAAAGCCAGGGATCTAAGCAGGAAAGTACAGATCCAGCTCTCTAGCTGTTTAGGCTCGAGTTACACATTAACAACATATGGCTGCATCAGAGCAGGCAAGCATACAATAGCAAGGGAGGAGGGAGCTTCCAGGCAGGCATTTTGTGGCCACTAACATTAGATGCATCTCATATGCCATGATCAGTCCAGAAGCTTTTAATTTCAAGTGTCTAGACTCCTGCAATTGTCCCTGGAAGGAGACAAGCTCCTTCAGAGGAGATTTCATCAAACTTCTTCTCATGCTTGTCTTACAATGGGATGAAACCTCCTCATTTTCTCAATTGCTAGCTTAAACTAGAAACCTCATTTTTTTCAGATAAGTGATAGTACAGGATTTGGATCCCACATACATCTGTCCTGTCAAAGAGGTCAGGACCACTGATATCTGCAGCCTTCTACTGGCCATTCTTCTAGATCTGCAGCTGGTATCTCTGTCCCATATCTCCCATCTTGCATCACCCAGTCAACTTACTTTGAAAGCACTTTTACTTTTAAACTTCTAGTAATTCAGCTCCATTATGCACAATACTTTTTCTTGAATCCACAATAGCTTCTTCTTGCTGTTTGCATGTGCACTTGCTATCTATTTCAGACTGATGCAACTGTTGTCTGTTGGAAAGTACTGCTAAGAGTAATCAGCATAGACGACACAGTATATTGTATATTGCAGTAATTTCTGGGTAAAGCCATTTATCTGCTGCCTCTCACGTGGTTATGTTATTTTGAGCGGTCTGCAATATAGATGAAGGCAGGTTAAATATTTTCTTATGTCTCTATGTGAAGATTCACAGAAATTCAGGTTTTAAAATAAATATTAAAAAGATTTTTATTGTTTTTTTTTTTAATTTGCTGAATTCAGTGGGAGCACAACCTTCCCAGCATTCATTCCTTTTAATAACTTCATCCTAAATCAAGAGTCTATACTGACCACTTAGAATAACCCCCAGATAATTTGTTATGAGAACTGTCCTCTGTCACTTTGATCTTTGTTGTAAATTTACATATGCATCATAACCCTGTTCTGTCAGTCAAATTCCCTCTTAGATAACTATTTTCCATGCTTGTTCCTGCTCCTACTGAATTCTATCTTAAAACTCCATCTGTGTTCAGGGGCAGAAAGGTTGGGTCATTGAGTCCTGCTATTATTTCAAGTTCAGATTTATTCTACAGTTTCTGACTACCTGATTTTGTTGTGGTTTTGAACTGCTAAACAACATAAGCCACTTGAGGAGCCTTATTAGTTGTGAAAGCATCATATAAAGCCTTGTCAAGATTTAGTTCTCCTAGAAGAAATATATATTGCATAAATACAGTGCATTGTTCATACATTTCCAGTTAGTCCTTTGTGTTTCATAATCAGCTCTTTTTTAATTGCTTAACATGACTGCATAATTGTAGTCACATGTTAAGACTAAAATCATGCCATTGATGCACTACAGGACTGGAAAGGGGTGGGGGGAAATCTCCCATTGAACTATAAATAGCCCTTACAAAGTGAGAACAACCTAATCCTTGTTAATCACAAATTAGGAAGGACTGTGCCAAAAATAACACAATGATAGAGTGTCAAATCAAACGCCTCTGTGCAGGTAGATTGTACAATACCAAGTGAACTGTTGTGGGAATAGCTTTGCTCAAGAAAGCAGTCTAATTCGGTGCCAAACAACCATCAATGCCTGGCTTTCTCACCACCTCTCTGTAAAAGGCATCTATGTAACAGAAATGAGTGATATGCTCCATTCCTCCCACATTACTTTGTCTAACTGGCAGTACAGTATAGTTATTGCATTCTAAAACCAGTCAGTTGTTTGTACAGTAGTTAGTGTAATATGAATCCGACAATGGTTGTGCCAGATAACTTTCCTATGCAACTTTTGAGAGCACTGTGAATATGTTTGTATTAACAATCCACCCTGTAGGGTCTGCTATAATGCTTCCTTTCAGCAAGCTAAAGGTCTCCTGGATTTTCAGGCTTCATGACAAAGCCTTCTGGCTCATGCAGTTTGATCAATTTCTAAAGTCTTGACTACATTCAAATATTTTATAATAAGAAACTGCATTTTTTCCTCTTGTAGACTCCCCTCAGAGTGTTTATTATATTAGATACATTACACAAGCTGGCACTTTAGGTGCTTTATGAGTTTTCCATAAACCATTATTTACTAATGGCTAGCCTGACTTTGTGAGTCTACTGGAAGATTTGACCTTTCCAAGTAATGGAAACCTGTTTTGAATAATGTTTATAGTACCTTTAAAAAGAGGCATCATAGAACTGCAAAAAAAACCCCACCATAATAATTATAATAAAAATATTTTGTCTATATTATACTTCAGTCAACATTCTTTGACAGGTTGAGCAGTGCCTTTACAGAAAATTTTAGGATATACATTTATTTTTGTCAACTGCGAATACCAAACGTAAAACCTTTGGAGCAAAAGCAGAAATAGACTAAATCTGGCAAGCTCAGTATAACTTGTTACCTTTGCTAAGAGTCCCACCTCCAGTGACCAGGCTCATTACCTGCATCAGACTTGCTAGCAGCCTACTTTTTCCTGGTTTGAGAACTTCAAATGTGTAAAATTTCTCATTATCTTTATAACATAGTATCCTTGAGTTTCAAAGATGCTCGCACTGGCAGACCCAGAGAAATAGCTGAGAGTTTGAAGATAATCCTCCCCAGCTGGGTAGGAAGCTCTGAATGGGAGCTACCATCTTCAGCCATTGACAGCCCCGTCAGAAGTTGTATAAGCCTTGCTTGGGTGAGTGAGGGATGGCAGGATTTGACTTTTAGGGGAGAAGCAATTTATAATAATTCTAGTGATAGCCAACTGGAATAACTTTTATTGGTACATATGTGGGAGTGAAGAATAATTTATGAAAAGGCTTGGGAAAAGCTTTCCACCTCACAAACAAGTGTAAATATTTACTAGGTAGGTCTGTGCCTTGATACACTTGCAGTTACTTTAGAAAGATATACTACAGGGAGATCTGCTCTTAATTATCTTAAAATACAGCCACAGGAAATGGCATAAGGCTGTCATAGGCTATGCAACCTTGAATTCCTACTTTTAATCAGCATTAGTCATTTTTAATTCAGCTTTTTAAAAGTCTTAGTAAAATTGACCGTAGGGAACAATAAAATGGCAATTACATATGACAAAAGTATGGAACAGAAATGATTAGTTATTCCCTCAATAAAAGAAATAAAAATGGAACCATGAACCTACCAGCCAAATTCCAGGAAACAGTACAGTCTACTTGACCTCAATGAAGAAAACCTAAATATTTGGAGAAGGTATTTTTGATGTATCTCTCAAAAAAACAGGGTATTTTTTTAATTGCCCAATATACTACTGATACTGTTCTATATTAATTTAATGGCACTGATCTGTTACTTTTATAAGCCATCATTTATTTGCTTGTACTACATACAAGCCTCCTAGTACCTCACCATGTTGTGCAGAATGCACTGCAATATACCCTGAATAGTCACTAGGTGGTAACATATGCAGACCTGAGCATGCTTAGCCAAACCCTGCACATCCTAATGTAACATTTGTGCACAGTAGAGAAACTTGGTCCATCTTCTGATGGAACGCTGTGAAATTTTTAAGCATCTCATAATGTTTGATAGAGACAAAACCTAGAGAGCACATTAGATGACTGAAGCAGATCAGGAAGATAGCTGTTTTTCAAGCTCCTCTGAAGAGTCCTGTAGACTTGTTTACCTCCATGCTTGTCTTCAAAGCCTGGTTTGTAAGAGTCTCTGTGAAACTTGATAGGAGTGTTCAGAAAGGTATTTGTTTTCTATTAAATGCTATCAGCCTTTCCCATAAGGATGAAGAAAGAGACTGCGGTTTGCAATTTTTTGCCTTTGTGCTTTTGATATATTTGCTGAGCATTTCCCTGCCCCTTAATACAGAGCAAGGTTGCCCCATGCACCCACGCCAAGGAATAAGGAAGTGAAAGTCTCCCTGGGTGGCGCCTACGCATCTCCTGATTGTGCCTGACAGGCAGAGCAAGCCGCCAGGGAACTGGCAGAGCCCCAGCCCTCCACTCCCCCACATCAGTGCACAGTGGGAAGTAATTTAGTGGTGATCTGGGCCAGGAGCAGTCTGCTTTGCTCTCTGTTTAATGGGAGAACCACAAACGAAAGCATCATTCCCTGACTTCTGGGGCAGGGCAGCTGAGAGCAGCTCCTTGGCTGTGATTTAGGAGGAGTTCGTTGTCTGACATGCACCAGGGCAGAGGCAAAAGGATCTAGGCTGAGCTATGAGTCAGCTCAAAGGTTCAAAATCTGTTTGCCCCTTTTTTGGGGGCTTGGGGGCATGGCAAACTGTAGGCCATATTTCCATTCTGAAAAAATATAAGAGCTTTCCTGCAAAATAATAGCATATAGGAGAGAGTGAGAGAAGGGTTTAGCTAAGAAGGTACAAGATGGTCCAGACAGGGACATCAAGAATGAGAAAGGCTGATTCCCAACTTTTCATCTACACAGACCTAGAAAGATTTCTGCTTCTAAGTGTGTAAGCACTACTTTAAACCTTAGTCTCCCATTCCTGTTAATAAGCCTGCCCTGAGGAAAGAGAGGTGACTGAAATAGGACCATGTGGTCTTTATTTGGATTGTCTGCCCTGCAGCTTACCAAGTGATTGGCACATTAATTAAAAAAAAATCCCCAGACATTTCTAAAACAAACATGCTTTGTCTGTCCTTTCTCCATCTTCTTTGAGATATTTTTTAGCTTTCCAACAGGCTTAGCAAGAAGAGAGAAAACAAGTGAATGAGCTGCAGAAATGGTAATTCTGAAGGTCTAGTTCCTTACATTGATTGTGTACATGTATGTTGCCTAATATGGCAGTATAAGAATGACATTTTCTTAACCATCTGAAGCGATACATGACACCAGAAATGCTGAAAATGAATGTTAGAATAGGTGGGGTTTTATTCTATTAAAATCATAACAAATGTTCTTTCACTTACTGTCTTGGTCTGCAGTTGAAGCATGTTGTCTGCAATGCAAATGGAATAATAAGGGTGAATCAAAAATAGCAAAGAGATTCACATGGCTGTTGTATGGATCTATGACTTCATGTTGACTAAGTCAAAGGATTTTTGCCAGGCTTTTTTATTCATGTTGGTTTCCTCTGGCATTCATTTGTGCCACTGCAATTATAGTCAGATTTTTATTGTAATCCTTTAATGTAAGTAATGGTTATTCAGTAACAAATGCAGTGATTTAAGAAAGTAAATATTGATAGCCAGCTCACAACAATAGATACAATTTGAACAGATAGAAAAGAAAATGCAGTACCTGAAACATTCACATTGAAGAATTCAAATCTGGAGTAAGTTTAAGTAAATTAGAAACTGTGTGACCACCTAGAACTTAAAAAAACCCACAGTAGTGTAAACTTGGGAACGGGGATGAGAATCTTAGAAATCATTGAAAGCCTAGTCTAAAACAGACTCTGAAAACTGTCTAGCTCTTTTGAGAGTTTAAAATAATATTATGTTTCCACAACTTCCCTACATGACAAACAAACAATCCCTAACTCTCTGTACTGTTAGCCATCTATAGTGCTTTTTCTTGATGTCTAGTCTAAATCTCCTTTGCTGCAATTTAAACCAAACACTCCCTATTTCATCCCCCGTGGACACAGAAAAGCTTATTTCCTTTCTGTCTGAAATGCCTTTTACATATTTGAAGGTTGCAAGCATTGCTTTAGAGCTGAAAAAGAAAGCAAAAAAGAATACATCCAGTAGCACTGCAAGGTCTAATTGAATCCTTAGCAGGACAAATCCTGATGTCCTTATTCAGGATAAAGAATTCCGGGCATTACACTGAATTTTGCCTAAGTTCTGAAAGAAGCATGACACTGCAGAGAAGCAGTTTCAAGACAAGGAGATTAAGGTGCTATAGACTTGGCTATTGCTGCACCCTGAACATACTCGGCAAAGCAGGAGGGAGGAGGGGCACAGACGACTCTGAAGATGTTCTGCCAATTGCCGTAGCATAGGAGGAGCTCCAGCTCCTATAACACTTGAGGGCAGGCAGAAGTAAGTTTGACAACCATTCTGCTAGCACCTGCGGGGACCCAGCTAGCATAAACCCAGCTTGTATGATAGTGAGGGGCAGGCTGCAGGGCAGGCTGAGGCTAAGAAATAGGATGCATCTGGAGCACTCTTCAGATTTTCAGGACCCAAACCATGAATTAATTCAGGATTATTTAAATAGATTTAGATAGATTTCTGTGTCTCTGATCTAAAGCTTTTATAGTTTCGAATGCAGTTGGTTTGTAAGGGGAAGTTGGAACTCCTAAGAGACAACTACATGTGATTACTAAAAATATTCCATTTTAATTATAAACAAACTTAGGGCATCATTTTCATTTTGTAGTGTTCAGATTGTATCTGTGTCCTCACAAGGAAAAGAAGTTTTTTACAAGCTTTAAACAAGATCAAAAAAAAAAAAAAAAAAGGTAGTCTGGTATATTCTTGTCCATGTTAAAAGAAATTAGTGTAGATATGTATTTTTAAAATCAGTTCTTAAAAAAATTTTCTCCCTCAGAATGCAGAGATAATTACACAATATTGTTGCAACAGCTTTGTTTATTCTGTTCACGATCCAAATAATAGTAAGAGCAATTCTAATTGTGAGTGTTCATATATGCTTAAGTTTATGTGAAAAGCTCCATCATTAGGAAGGAAGACTTAGCCTAGCATGATAACTTAAACTTAGACTCTGATGTGGCTGCTAGATAGGAAAGCAAATTGGTTTCTTTTGCCATATGACACCACCACCATCAGCCCACAAGCCCCCCTTATTTTTTGCCTTTTTTTTCAGTTCTGTATCTCTCTTTGATTTACACTCTTGCTGGTCTACTGTTTTGAGAAGCCAATGTTGTGGGATCCTTAAGTCATCTGTGACCTAGGTCACTACAGACAGGAGCAATTTAGTAAAAGTATTAATTGAAATTCTTCTGGCAAGCCCTACTTCTGCAGATGAAGTTACACATCAAACCTACACAGACTGCAGCTACACTTCTGAACAGACTAAGATTTTCAATATCTCATAAACAGGCCCCTCAATCACCAGAATCTAATAAGGCTATAATCATCATTGACACTATAATGATTAAAATGAATAAAACCCATTAAGAAAAGTCATGTTGAGTTATTAAAAGTTTCGCTCTGTGTGATATGTAATCTTTTATCCATTTTTTATGATGAAATCTGTAACCATCTATCTACAAAAGACCATTAATTTACTGCTCTGTGGATGTTACCATGCTCTTTAGTTTAACAGCTTATCATTGATTTCTTGAGGGAGATTTTATATTTGGAAAAATTCACATGGAACAAAAGCCAGTATGTTGCTGTAAATTTGCCACTGACAGGATGATCAAAGTATTTTGGTCTACTCAAAGCAGAGGGCTGGTGAATAAGTTCAGAAGAGCCCATGGTCACATCCCTGCTGTTGCAAGCAGACCCCGAGGCAGGACAGCAGATACATGTTTTCAAGAACCACAAACTCTTGTAAGAAAAGGTCATGTGCACTGCAGGAGGAAAAACAATAAAATTTCCATTAACTACAGCCTAGTTAACCGGCTTATTGGCATCTATTAGAAACAAATTGCAAACAAAACTGATCCTATTATAAACTTCCCCTTGTTCTCTCAGTAAAATAAAGTCACTGAATGGCCCACAAAAGACAGAAGGAACACAGTTTGTCAGATGACTTGCTTTATTTTCCAGCAAAATATTATGTTTCACCCACAGAAGGGTCTACAATCATGACTGGCAGAAAATTACATAGTTATAGGAAATATGTGGATCAGTGCATTGAGAGTAACCTGGAGATGGGAGGCAATGCACTCCTGCTCACATTCTTTTAATAGGGCCTTTTTTTTTTTTCTCCTAGGCAAACAGCAATAAAAAAATGTGAATGGAAGGATGTGTACACAAACTTTCTGCTTAAGTGGTGGGAGAGCACTCTTCCTGAAGTATATTTTTTCTCATAATAAACTCAGCTCCAATATCTTTACTGCTCATCTCCTTTTTAATCTTATTAACAATAAAGCCTAAAAATGTTTTGAAGAAGTCAAATAAAGGGTGTTGTCTTTCATTTCTAAGCATTCTTTCCATTTACCTGGGATGACTAATAAACTGTCTTTCCCAACATTTTTAATGCTGGGTCAAATCTTCACCTATTGTAAAGTGTTTCAAAAGCAGTGAGGATATGACAATTTTAACTTGCTGAGCCAGTCTGTATTTTCTTTTTTTTTTCCTTTCCTTTAGGCACTTCTTACCACTTCCAATACAGCTATGAATCAAATGAAATTCCTCTTGGTTTAGCTGAACAATGTGACACAAGCCAGTATCACAGAAAGGTATATCAGTCTGCAAGGGGAATAAAACAAAGAATGTTTGCTTTTCAAAGTTATATTGGCAAGAATATTATAAAAGACAAATATCACCTTCCACTTAACCAAAGAAAGTAGAGGATGGATAATGCAGGAAATGGAATATACAATAACAACTGTGGGTGGCACTTTGACATAGAATAGAGCCATAGAGAAACTCCTTCGGTTTAGGCACTCTGTTCAGAGACAAGGGTATGCCAAGGAATTCACAGAGAGGAGCTTGCTCTGGCCAGTCCTACCCATTCACATGCTCTGCACAGGATGCTGCTTATCTGAAAAGCTCAATCTCCCCAGCAATGCTATTGAAAGAACAATAAAAAGATTTCTGAGTAATCATTGTAGTAGGAGTTTGAGAAAGCATCTAAAAAGATAAATCTCTCTTCAGTGTAATAGTCAACCTTTACGTTTAGTGTAGTGACAAATACCTGCCAAAAAAAAAAAAAGAATGAAGGGAACCACCTGCTCTAACATCAGGAATCTTACCTCATGCCTCAGTCATCCATGCTGAGTTCTACTGCAACATGTCTTTGATCCCTGTGATGCTGTTTTAATTCCCTTGCAAACATAAGCGAGAGATTAAAATTCTCTTGTGCAAATCCTTTGGATTCACAGAGCTTCTTGCTACAGGGATTCTTTCACATTGTTCAGCCTGACCTTTTGCAGAGCATAAGCCAGGTGGCTTAGTACAGTTGTTGACAGATTTGATTCCAATGACTTAGATGAATTTGAAGTATTTCAGTTTGTCAATCATTTACTGATTGTATGCTATTAGTAGAAAATTAGTAGTCTGAGGTATTTATGGCACTCTCCAACAATCTGTCTGCTGAAGCGCATTAATTCACTGCTGTAGACATATGACCATGCTCTTTAGTTTAAGAGTTTGTCTTGCTGGAGGGTAGAGAATTTGTTAGATTCAGATGATTTTGACAGGTGACTTATATTCTATGTAGTAAAAAATCAGTATCCACCCATACCTTCCCTCACTCCAACTTTGTTCAATGGTTTGACTGTGAATACACACATACAAGGAAACACCCGAGAAAGGAGGCTTAGAGTGCTGTGCCATCCTGCCTAGTGTTCCATCCACAGCTGTTGCTAGAGCAAATGCCTAAACAGGAGGAAAAGAAAACAAATCCAAATTCTAATTCCAATTGCATACCAAAGTGCCAGGTATTCCTTTTTGTTCCTTGCAACTAACTCACTAAAACCCTGAAGCAGGACTTGACGACAGCCATATATTACTATGGAGCTTCAGGTATCATGAAAATAGATTTCCTTCCTGGACGAAAAGTGGAAGGGAATAAACAGGATTTCTTTTGGCTTCACAGATGTTTAATTCCTTAATAAATACTGCAAACCATAGTGGATGATGTCTGTTTCCGAAGGGGGAAAGCTGTTGGGTAGATGAAAGCTTTTTAAAAAGTATTCTATAGTAGTAGAATATGAGGAAAACAGATGACAGTCTCCATCCTTGAAGGAATATTTACTTTAGTCATCTTAGACAAAAAGTTAACTAACTGCTAAAATACATATAAACTTTTTAAGATATTAATGAATTTGATTTTATCTTCATGTTATTAAAAGTATACATCTTTCAGCAAGAAATTTTATTGCGTGGGTGTTTCCCTGGTATTAATCTGTACCGTAATTAATTATAAACTTCTGAGATGACTCTTTTACTGTCTAAAAAAGTGAGATGGTTTGGAGGGGAGAGGCAGTGCTTGCAGGAATGTTGAGAAAACAAGTCACTGAGAGTTTTAGTAAAACTGTTCATTGGTAAGGGATGATTGTAAACTGATGAATCAGCTGTTCCACAATTACAGGTGGAATGAGCAATAAAATCTTCCTGAGTTTGGCTATTGAAATTATACGGTTTCAGAAATAGTATAATGTTGTTCTCAGGTAAATGTTATATTTTAAGGATGGTCATTTTACAACACACAGAACTATTCAGTGGCTGAGGGTCAACAGGCCACCTGCTAAATGATAGTATAAATCCACAGAATTACTTGATAGGAAAGTAATTGCTATAGCTTTGTTCTTGTTGTGAAATTATAGTTTACTGAACAGGCAGTATTTTTATTGTAAATATTTTCCTACAAATGTATCAAACGACAGAGGGTAGAAGAAACTATTGCTGGCATACACATCTCAGCAAGAAGTGTGATATTTTATGATAAACTAGTCATAATATTTGGTCAATTTTTCCTTCCAACTGGTAGAGAAAAAACAGGGTTTTTTTCCCTTTCTTTATCAAACTTTATTTCTAGATATTTAACCTCAGCATTGTGTTTAAAATAGTGATAAGAGTACACATCTACAGATTCCCAGTGTGATTCTGTCAGGAGGGCGGTCTTTTGAACAATGCTTTTTTTCTAAACAGGGAATGTCTGTCCTTAAGGAAATATACCATATTAGGAATATGAGCTAGGTAGCAAGCTTATTTATACTCAATATGATGCTAAGTCTTCCAATTATAAAAGTCTTGTTCTCAGAGAGGAGGCAAGCAAGGTCCAGCTGGACCCAGATATTGCAAAATGTCGTGCAGATTACTGCCACAAGAAACTGTGCAGTATTTAAAATGTTTAAACATAAAGGCCTCCAATAGAAAGTCATCTTTGATCTTTATTTCCACATATGTAAAGGACGTAGGCTTTCAAAGGAACTATTAGGGGTTGTCTAGGTGCAATTAAAATCAACAGAACTTTTTAGCATGAACTTACAAAAATCCTAGATAATAGCTTTTTAATATATTTGACACAAACCACTGTGACTGTTTAAAGAAAATTCAATGTGAACAAACTTCAGCTTGATTGGCCTTCAAGCATCACTTTAAAATAACTATTGAGATAGAAACATCATTATTTATAAAAATAACAACAGCAAGGTAATAGAAATATTGTGCTTAGTAAAACTTGTGGTATCACTGTTACACATAATTCCCAAATCAGGAGTTAGACTTTAAAAATTAAAAAGGAGATCTGTTTAGAAATCAGAGTATTCAAAACCAAAGAGTTTTAGTCTTAAGCTCCACACTCCATGTCTGCCTTTCAGTTAAAATTTCAAGCTCTCCTTCACAAAAAAAATCCAAAACTGGAAGTGGTGGTCTAGTGTTTAGGATTCAGTGCTCTAACCACTGGGGCCTGGGTTTGACTCCCTGTCAGGAAAGAATCCTGCTCTGGCACGGGGGTTGGACTAGATCTTTCAAGGTCCCTTCCAAGCCCTGACATTCTGTGATTCTGTGAAGAGGAGGACTGGAAACTCATTTTCTTTGAAGAAAAGCCAGGAGCCTCTTGTTCACAGGATCTGGAGCTTCAAATGAAAAAAAAAATGTTACAGGAAAGCTGGCAGCCCTGTGGTGCCACGAAAAGGTTACTTGCTTAGTCTAGAATACAACTGCTGACCTGGACTTCATGCAGCCAAAGAGTTTGTTGAGCACTGCTTATCCTGAAAAGGGACCTGATTGCCAAGAAGAGCTACAGGCACTCACACAGCCTTGCAGTGGGGCCTTCTGTTGCCATTGCTTACATATGGAAAATATTACAGAACCCAAATGAGTAAAGCAGGCAAGAGGAACAAAAAGAGCATAACAATTACTTTCACGTGTCCCACAAGTTTACCTTGACAGTGAACCTCTTTGCGCACCAGACAATTAGGGCCAAATTTTCAAATGTGGTCTCTTAAATTTTAATGCAATATTGCATGCCTGGTTTTGATAAGAAAATTTTTGGCCTGTGTAAAACTCATGTTTTTGAGTTAAGTTGCATGTGGAAGCTGGCATGCAAGCTTTCTTTGTGTAATTTCAGAGGCTATGAAGAAGGGCTTTTGAAAACAGAACCTTTTAGTCACCATTTTAATGCAGAGAGAAAATATTTTGTCTTTCCCTTGATCTCGCACAGTTTTCACAAGCTTCAGATGAAAATAAGTATTAACTGCTCTAAGTAAATTTCACAAGATGACTCCAGCAAATTACCCGCAAGTTCTAAGTAGGTTCATATGATAGCTGAAGACCCTTAAAGTGTCTACTAGAAAACTATACTCATGAAAGACTTTCTTATTGATTGCAATAATTACTAGCTCAGCTGGCCTGAGACAGAAAATAAATGTGTTATATTGCTGGAGAAAACAAGTTTCACAATTACACAGATTTCATTAGACAAACAAGATAAAAAAGGATGTATGGTCAGCTCTTCTTCAGAGAGGCCTGTCCAGCTTGGAATCATTACAAGAGCTAACAGCACCTCTCTGTATTGTATGATTCATCTGTCCCTATAGATAGCCCTATATATCACCGCAGAGTGTGCTGATTAGAAGGGATGTTACTAGGACCCAGAGGCCTAAATTGCTGTTTGATACTGCATTAACATTTCACATTTATTAACTCTACATACAAACTATTGATCTGAAAATAAAATTAGTGGTTGCTCTGGCATAGGAGTAAAGAATAGCTCTTCGTAATAGAAGAAATTCTCATTCTTGATTGCATAACAGTAACTATTAAATTTCCTTATTATAAAGGTGCCTAATTAGCAAAGATTTTCATTTTTTCCCTATACCACGGGGGGCCAATCACTATTCTGAGCACATATCACTTAGGTGCATAAAAATTTGCATTGTGCTGTTGGTTTTCTTTTTGAGAGAATGCCTGGGAATATAACAGAATATAGATAAAGCACAAGTATTTTCTACACAAAATTAAAATTCAGTTCAACAGAAAGTATACAGGAAGGAAATGTATTTGAAGGTTTCCTCTTCGTCTCCTTGTTCTTCACCACTACGAGCTCTGAAAACTGTAATGGATATTGTTACTGCAAAAAGAAAATGGCTTTGTTGTTTTATATAAAATTTCCCTGAAAAACAAATAGAGGTTTTTAATAGGGCTCTGCTTCCTTTGAGCAATGTCTTGCCTCATTTTGACTACAGATACTATTTCAAACCATAGCTTGCATTTCGAGCATGCCTCCATCAGAAGGCATGACTCAGTTTATTTCAGTTATCCCTCTGCCATGTAGTCCAATGCTGTGAAACAGAATGAAGAATTAGAACACATTGGTATACACAAACATCAAATGAATGACTTCGATAGTTACTTTCCAAATACTTGTACTGTGTATGTTTACACTGTAACTATAAGGCTTGTCAGGCTAATTGTTACGGCTGTCTTGTTGATCTGATTCTGGGAGACCACTATCAGCATCTCACCACTCAGTTATGCTTAGGCCAGCAAGTTCAGTAAGTACCGCAGATGCACTGAAATGTGAGCAAACTATTTTGAAACATAGTAATGCAGTATTCTTTCAGATATCCTGCACCAAAGCTAGAATTATCTCAAGTGATATTGTCAAAGTACATGTGATGCTCAGTGAGCTTTAATCTGTGCACATGCCCAGTCTCTGTACATGGAAGAGCAACAGGGAATATTTGTATCCTGAGTGGCTCCTATACATTTTTATCTGAGCGCAAATCAGTGTCCATCCTCAGAGCAGAGTTAATGCCACAGTGACACATTGAAAACATATATGATATAGCACTTGTCATTTAAAAACATGGTACCTTCTGGTGAGTTAGGATGGAGTTTTTTGTTTTCTCCTAGAAATATACACCTTTCTACCTCTATAACTGAACTAAATTTGTATATAACAACCAAGATTAAAACTGTAATCCTTACATGACGATAGGATATTGATTCTTGTCAGAAGACAGAAATTTTACCTCTGGACTCCAAGTAGCTGAACTATCTGTGCCTGCTTTATGGAATGGCTAAATGGAATGAAACAGTATTATGGACACAGGCACAAAATCCTAATTATTTTTAGGGACAGAAGGGGAAAGAGAAAACAAGAAAATATGATTTAGCCTGTACATCATTCTTTTAATTGTGGTTTGCAAAGGCTAAAATAGATGCATAAAGCCAGGATCCTACCAATTGCTCCCTGCAACTATATTGATTTCAAGTGAGAGTTCAGCTCTATTTGGAGTTAGGGGAAGAAAAAAAATTCTTCATGATTAAATATTTCCTTTCCCAACTAGAACTGCTGTTGTGACTACAACACCTAGCTTCCTGGGATAGTGCTTGAAATTGGGTTTCAGCTCCTTACAGGCAGCCTCTGAGTCATCTTTTGCTACTTGTTTATTTCTTATCATTTCTGGCCCCTGGAGAGCTGTGGAAGTTTTCTTCACATCTTTTAGATAACAAACCTATACTTGAAATAAAGAAAGGGTGAAACTGGTGGTTAGATATATTGTCTTTCATTCCAGGGCTTCTTATAAAAGTGCAGCTGAGACAGCTGTGGTGAAATAAGAACGCCAAGAACGCCTTCTAACACAAGGGTATACCCAACTGGTTTACATAACCTTAATTCAAGCAGCACAACTAATGATAATGTTATGCTACAGTATTATTATTCCAGGAATGTATGAAATCAAGAGACAATATTTCATTTTAAACTTTGCTGATTTTTCACATTTGCTTAGCATTTTCTCAAATGATTTCTTGCACTGTTTTTATGCCACCTCAGATAAAATGCCATCATACATGATATTTGCACCATTAGGCACAAAGTAAGTGTTAGTTATGATTAGAGGCAATGCTGTGAAGCATTAAAAAATGTAAAGAAAATGGTTTTCAAGCATATTTGCAAAGACTCTGAAGCTTGAATGTCATTTGCTTTCAGTGTGCCAGCTGGGTGATGTTCTGCATTTCAACAAAGCTGGCTACCATTCCCAAACAGATTCATACAAGATTTTCATCGTTCAGATTTGAGTGAGAGGTCCAGTAAAAAATACATTCACACACACAGACACAGCAGAAATCCAATGAACCTATCTAGAGGGAATTACGTGAAACAAAATACAATAATTGCAATTAATCAGCAGTGAACATGGTCATAATGACATTATTTTCAAGGAAAGGAAACCATTTTCTGTCATAAGCTGCATCTTGTCAAACAACACCTTTAATATTTGGATTTCATTAAGACTTGTCTTTTTGGAGCGTAACAGTGATTTTGACTTACTGCGTAGATAAGGGGTGAATAATGTAATCAGATTGAATCAATAAAACTCATTCTTTTGTACAATTCACATATCAGTATGGGAATTTTTCCCAGCTATTTCCTAATGCTGGAATATAATGGAATACAGTTCCACAGGATTAAGCATCTACAATTATTCTGTTCACCCTCTGGATTGTGAAGAAGAAAGTAGAAAACTAATTTTGAGCTGTGTGAACTGTTCTTTCATCATTTGACTAGGTCAATGAAGCTGCAATAAGTAAAACATACAGAAGAAATGCTGGTACAAGACAAGACCAGCTGAAATAACGTCTCTTGGTGTGTATGTAGCCCAGAACTTTTTATGTTCTTATCTGATGTAAATTATTGTAATTTTTCTTTGCATTTGTGCTTTCTTAATTTATTTACCCAGAAAAGCACACCAAAAGTCCAGAATATGATTTTCTGTGAGATCAGTGTTTGTAATACTATAGTGACCATTTTTGACCCATCAGGGACACAAAAAGCATTCAGATGTTCTATTGAAGTGGATCTTGCTGCCAGAATCTACCCTGGTGTGAATGATATGCATGATTCCATTGCAGTCCATGAGCATTAACTCAGGAGCACTCAAAGATGGAAGTCAAAAATATTACTTGTGTAAAAAGCTTGAAGGTCCTATGTAACCACACTCTGTGTAAAAGGCATTTGTCATAAATTCATGTTTATTCTTTAATTTTGATGTTATTGTAACGAAAAAAGATTAAACTTCCAGTTCAGAAGATAAAATAACTTTCAGTTTAAATTATTGTTGTCCTCAAAATTAAGGTGATTTTGTAAGGCAGGAATGAAATCTTGAATTAAACCTGTGCAAAATAAGTACCTGTGATAAAATCTTCTCACAGAGTGACTGAGGTTCAAAGGTACCTCTGGGATTCATTTGGTTCAACCTCCCTGCTCAAGCAGGGCAAACTATAGCCAGTTGTCAAGGACTATGTCCAGACAGCTTTTAAATACCTTCAAGGAGGAGGATGCCCCTTGGGCAAGCTGTGCCATTGCTCAGTCACCCTCATAGTGAAAAAGGTTTACCTGATGTTTGGCCAGAACCTCAGGCTCCTTTCCTCTGTTTCCATCTAGGACAGAAAAGACAAACCTGTCTTTCTCTTGGCTTTCTTTATTTCATCATGCTACTGATAGGAAAGAGCAGAGCTGTTGTTACTTAGATCTATATTTCCATATCTCTAAGTGTTCACATTGCTTTGAAGCACAATTTAACCATTAATTTCCTGGGTCTGTAATATCCATGTTTTGCATGATTACAGAACTGTGATAATGCTCTTGTATTATATTAAAATGTCACTGAACTCTAGCATTTTTAGGCCCGAAAGGTATAATCAGATAAGAAGTCTGGAATAAGCAGAGATAAATCACAGAGTGTTAGGAGTTGGAAGGGACCTCGGAAGATCATCTAGTCCAATCCCCCTGCCACAACAAGGTTCCCTAGACCAGGTCACACAGAAGCATGTCCAGTCAGGTCTTGAATATCTCCAGATAAGAAGACTCCACAACTTCTCTGGGCAGTCTCTTCCAGTGCTTTGGCACCCTCACTTCAAAAATATTTTTTCTTGTATTCACACAGAATCTCCTGTGCTTCAGCTTGCAGACATTGCCCCTTGTCCTGTCACTGGGCTCCACTGAGGAGAGCCTGACCTTATTCCCCTGGCACCCACCCTTCACATATTTATAAGCATAAATGAGGTCGACCCTTAGTCTCCTCTTCTCCAAGCTAAAGACACCCAGCTCCCTCTGCCTTTCCTCAGAAGGAAGATGTTCCACCCCCTTCATCATCTTTGTGGCTCTGCGCTAGACTCTTTCAAGCAGTTCCCTATCCTTCTTCAACTGGGGGGGCCAGAACAGGACACAATATTCCAGATGTGGCCTCACCAGGGTAGAGTAAAGGGTGAGAAGAACCTCTCTTGACCTACTAGCCACACCCCTTCTAATCCACTCCAGAATCCCATTGGCCCTCCTGGCCACAAGAGCACACTGTTGGCTCATGGTCTTCCTTCCATCCACCAGGACCCCCAGGTGTCACAGAAGCACAGAATATCCCGATTTGGAAGGGACCCACAAAGCATCATCAAATCCAACTATTTATCACAGGACAACCCCAAAATCACACTATATGTCTAAGAGCACCATCCAAGTGTTTCTTGAATTCCAAGAGAGTTTGTGCCAGACTGCATCCCTGGGGAGCTTGTTCCAATGCTCCACCACTCTCTGGGTAAAGAAACTCTTCCTAACATTCAACCTGAATATCCTCCACAGCTTCATGCCATTTCCCCAGGTCCTGTTGCTGGTCACCAAAGAGAACAGATCAGCACATACCCCTCCCGCTCTGGTGAGAAAGTTATAAACCATATATTGTCTATATATTATTTAATGAGATTTGATGTTATGACATGTTTCTGTCCTTCAACCTAGTGTATATTGGTTCCCAACAGGAAAAGCCAAATCACCCATGTTTTCTATAAGTCAGGCAGATCACTGATGGCAAAGGAGTACTGGTTTATTATCAGACTGCTGGAAGCACTGGCATTTATAAAACTTCTTTAGCCATTAATATGCTAGTCTTTTAGCAATGGTCTACCGAGAGGAAGGAGGCTGTAGAGGCACCACCCACAGCTTTACCAAGGTAGAGCCATAAACATCAAACCTGAAATGGCTTCTCTGGATTTCTATGTAGATTAGGGGTTAGGCAGTGAGGTGCTATTTTACATGTGAATAAACTGACAGCAGTACAAAGAGAAAGGCAGAAAGCTTGGTGTTAGCCACTTGGTTTTGAAGCACAAATGTAACATCTAAGGGGGAAATATGGACAGTTGCCAGTAGCATGGGTTCAGCTAAATCACATGGGGAATTTATTTTTGTGGAAAAAAATTCTCACATGTTATTTCGTTTGAAACACTGATACTTGAATTACTTGTAAAGTCTTGAAATTTATTTAGTTACTCTAGGCTTATCAGAATTCAGTACAAGATATTTCATTTTGGCCCAGGAAATGTCTTTCCTTTTTTAAGAGAGAAGATAAAAACATACCAGAACTCAGTATTCCAAACATGGAATTAGAGTCAGATAAGTGACGGTCATAATCATCTCCTATCTGGGACTCTGGAATGAGAAAGTGTTCTTCAAGCTTTAGGAAGGCTATAGCATCCCATAACAAACATAGCTGTGAGAAGATTTTTTTTTGTTCAGAAGAGCTTAGACAAATGTTGTCACATGCAGAAGGAACAGCTGTGCCATATATCTTTCAAATCTACCAAACATTTGTGTTAAATCACAAATGAACCTCTAAGAAATAACTTCAGAAGAGCCTGAATTCATCCCTTCCAGGATATACAATCTAATCAGCACCAAAGGAAAGGAGGAATGGATTAGAAATAGCAAGCTCTGTTTATTTTTGTCTAGGAACTATGGAATGTATATTTATGCCTTTGTTTGAGAGCTCAGAATTTATAAATACTGTCTATAATTCATTATTCTTGCCGATGTACTCCCCAAATAATTTACATCATCAGAAGAGCCGTGGTCAAAAAAGACTACTCAAAGACAAAACTTCAAACTCAATTTTATCTGTGTATCAGCAACCTGAGACATTTCACTTGCAGACTTTTAGGTATGAATCAACTGGTACTGGTCCAGTTCTGAATCTTATTTTCTGGTTCAGGTTTAGGTGCCTCTAAAGTCCTTCAGCAAAAATGGACTCAGAAAAGTCTCAGAAATACACTGCAAAACTGAAGCCTCACTTTAAACTTAGAAAACATCAGATCACAGAGTCTATTTTCAAAGTTGTTGTTTAACTGAACTGTTAGTAATGTGCTTGGTTAATAAGTATGACTCTCTTAATGCTTTGGTCTACCTGAAGACAATAAGTGAACTAAATAGCTTCCTCTTCCCCAGTGTGAAGGAGGAGAGGGAGTGCACTTGTTTGCTCAGAGATCCTAGTAATTTTGGTGATGAACTCCTAAAAGAACAGGCTGCCTTCACAATGCTGTGCTGATGTGGCCAGAGGATTGGTCTGGAGGCTGGCACCACTGCCTGTCTGTGCAGTCCCCTGCAAAGCACAGTTCTGTTCTTGAGCCTATATGAGAACAGATCCTCCTTAAGTCAGCTTTCACTTTTTCATTTCCTTGCACTTTTATTTCTTGCAGTCACAATTCATCTGTCTTGTTGCTTGCCCTTATTTCTTCGCCCCTCAGGCAGTTCTTAACATTGTTTTTTTCTCTACACTGTTTGCTGCCCCCATCACCTTTCTAGCACTGTTCCTAATCCAACCCAAAGCCTACAGTCCTTCCACAAAGTCTTCCAGAAAATCTTGCCCATTTTACCTCACCGTCATGTAGTCCCATCTGGCAACGCACTCCCCTGCCTCAGAGGGCAGGGAGAAATAATCTCCTCCTCCTCACATCTTCCATGTACTCACTGTTGTTGTCCTCTGAAGGAGTGAGCAAGAGACTACTTTATGCTACTGGAGAGGAAACAAGTAAAAGCAGAATTCTGCTTTCCCTTTTTATGAGTGACTTGTCTGCTGAAGGGGAATAAACATCTTTATCAGGTTTGGCTCCAGGCAAGGGAAAAGCAAGCAGGACAATAAATAACAGAGGTCAATGCAACAAGCGTGCTGCTTGCAATTAATGCCAGAGCCCAGGCTGCCCCAAAAGACAGAAGTCAAGTCTGAGACTGCTAGGAAACTCGTGGCACCTCTGCTCCAGGGCTGCAAACTTTGCCCTCATGCCCTCTCAGCCCTCTTCTCTGCCTCCTTCTTCCCTTTCCCTGACAGCAGAGGCTGAGTCTTGCTCCTGTGGTTTCAGATCAGCTCCACCCCTGCCTGACAAGCTCCTTCTATGCTGCCCAGCACACCACTCACAGACCGTTTGAAAGGACAGTACCTCCAAGCACAAATGTAAGAAGAGGAGATTACTCTTGAGGAGACTTCTGCACATGGAAAGTACTAATTTGCATTTTGGTTTAGGAAAATGAATGAACTATACTAGTCATATGGAGGATCGGGAGAAAAAATAAATTTGGCAAACTTCTGTAACTAGGACTTCTGTAACTTTGATCAGCTATCAGAGAGATCATGCTAAAATATCTGACTATTCCTGACATCATTACTCTCTCCAGTAGCAGTGCTCCTCTTCTCTCACAGCTTACCAGTGGGAAGTGTATTATTTTTGTACCTCTCATGTAAAATATAGCTTTTATTTTGCTTACAGAAAATTAGTCAAGGTTAAAATCAGGCTTAAAATGGAAATTATCTCACAAATTGGATTAGATATATCTTGCAAACTCCTGAATGCTTCTTTTATATTTTTTAAGAATTCTCCAAAGATAATGTTCAGTCCAAGACTGGCTGGAACAAATGATGGGAAAAGTCTGATCAGATGTTTCTGGTCCACCAATCTCCATGAAACATGAGTCATCTTTATCACTATAGAGAGAATTCTGGGGAGACTAACAATTTGACATGGATGCCATTCATCCATGTCCATGGAGCAAGCACCCAGCCAAGGCACTGTATGAATTCCACATAATCCCTCTTCTGTAAGCTTCAGGGGTACATAGGCTTTATATCAACAATACAGTGCCAAGATTTTTACCCATGGGAAGTGAAATAAAAACAATTCAAGACAAACTGTGAGGAAAACATGACTGATAAAGGACTGCAGGATCATGTTTGGAGAATGCCTTTACTTCATTGAGTGCTAGGGAGTTGAAATGTCAGCACAGGGAAGATCTGGACCACATAAAAAATGTTCGGTCTGAGCCTTCAAACAATTATTTGTGTGATTGATTATCAACAGAAGTAATTGTATTAAATTCATGTCTAAACATCTGCAAAAACATCCAAAACGGTTATTTCAGTCACCCAATGGAAGTATGTTTCCAGCACTGAGGGCAGCAAATGACATATAGATAGTCTAAGTAGGTATATTTTAGTTTGTTTTGTTTAAAAGGTATTTTAAAATGTGATGCTTTGGCAATAGTAAAGGAAATAATAAGAGAGAAGGCAGATTGTAGGAGAGGGTTCATGTTCAGAGAAATCTTTCATATAAATTTGCTGCTAATTGCTTCCTTCTTCTTAAGACACCAAATGATGCCATTGATCATCTGCAAGTGCTGAGGATAGCACAAGGATGGTTAAATGTATCAGTAAAGAAACATTCTTAATGAGACAGAAAGCAGGGTAAATCTTGACCAGTAAATTTCACTACTTTGTACCTTAAAGGAATATTGACCTTCTCATTAGTTTTATTATTTTTTTATCCTCAAAATTTGAAGGAAGTGAGAAAATCATATGGCACTGTGAGTTGCTGTCATTCATATGTTTCAGTTCTTAATATAGCATTTTAAATTCACAACCAGAAAAAAAGATTATCAAGTTTTTCTTGTTGTTTCACAATACCATGCTGTGAAAATTTAGTGAGATCATCACATAGCCACGATTAAAAAAATGTTCATAATAACAAAGACAGATTTACTTCAAAAGTGTTGATGCAAATATTTTAATTCATGTTTTGTCAAGCTGCTTTAAAGAGCCAACCCTTGTTATAAGAATATGCTAATACGTAATTAAACTGCACTCACACCATGCCATATGGTACATTTGAAACATAAAACGCTGCTCTATTATTTGGGGAGGGTCATTTGAAAAGGAAAGGAAAGGAAAAAAAAAAGAGAGAACCCAGGGGAAAAGACAGTTTATCTGTCCTCCTACAATTTATAAGGCTGCTTTAGCACTAGGCACTGTTATTGTAGATGACACATGACGGTTTGGGGGTTAATGGATCTTAATCTTTTATTAAACAGAAAAGCATGTGTTGATACCCAGCAAAGACCATTATATGGGTTGTAGGGGTTTTTTTTAATTAGGCATAATTAAGTTTTTAAGGAAAGTATTTACCTTTACTGTGAAATCATGAACAAGTAAACAAGTAAACATGGGCAAAGTGAGCTTTGGAGTCAGTGGGAGTTTTGCCATTGGCTTCTGTGGGAGTACACCTTAGTTCTCTGCCATTTTACAGTCTGATATTAATATGCAAGTCAAGTCAGGATGGGTGGGAGAGAGAGATAAAGAGAGAAATGCTGGATTCAGAAAGAGAGTTTGACAGTTGGGAGCTTAATTACATAGCGGCATGTGGACAATGTTTAAGCAAGAGTGCAGACGCAGGCAAAATGATTAATCTCTTGTTTTAATTATACTTGATTGTTTGATTGTGTGGTCATTATTGAAAATGACCTGCTATTTCATTTGGGAAGTTTAGAATAGCAGGAAGGTGAGGAGATACTGTAGTCTAAGGCATTAGCTTCTTACTAGTAGATGTTTGTATTTTAATGTGCTTGGCAGGTCACAAGTGAAATGAGTGATGGGCTCAACCTAACCTTTGCCAGATGATCACCTGCATGAAAAAACCTGCATAATTTATTAAAATAATTCAAATACATTTTTCTGTGAGCATGCATTGTCTACTATTCTTTTTAATTGTAACAGCCCATATTTGTTCCAAACAATTTGTGTAAGATTTCACCAAGCCTCAGTTGGAACTAGATGATCTTTAGGGCCCCTTCCAACCCTGACAATTCTATGATTCTGTGATACTACCATCTAATGGCTATTCAAAGAGATGTACATTAAATTAGCCAGCCAGTGTTTTCCGCTTAGTTCCCAAAACCAAAGGCTCAGATCTTCAGAGATATTTTAGTGTCAAAAATAAAAATAACTCCTCCTTAGCACTCCTTAGGCTGTGGATACAGGTACTCCCAAAATCCAACCTACTTTGAATTTGGTTAGATACATCAGAGAGGCCAAAAACTTGGTAGTGTTCTGCTCAGCGATGTGTTGAAGAACAAGCACCCCTTGAAATGAACAATTCAAGGTGAGATCGCAGCAAGAAGCCTGAGCTACTATATAGAGAATTTTAGTTTTCAGAGTTGGCAGGCAGTAGCCTTTCAATGCAGGATTATTGCAGTCTGAGATATGTTTCTGGCTTCATGGGAAAAAACACACTGTATTAAGTTCTGCTGCAGCATAAAAGGGTTGAAAGGTTTCTTTCAGAAAACGTAACCTTTCAGGAAATATACCCTGACAAACAGAATAAAAATACTTTCTCTTCTCCTTCATCAACCAGAAAATAGCCACTTTGTTAACCGAGTGTCATATGTTTTACCTCAGCTCTGCAAAGTACTTACATATCTTAAAGAACATATCAAAATCCATTCCTGTTCTGCAAGGCAAGAAAATAGGGTGTGCAGCTTAAGACATTTAAAGCCTTAAAGCCGCTTGATAAACAAGTGTTAGTGAGAATCATGTGAAACTGTTGTTGGCGCTAGGCTGCCTTAGGACATTTTGGGATGTAGGATCTACCACAGGCCTGCAAGAACCAAAGGGCAGAGGTAGGTCTGGCTGTTGCCGTCCATGGCTAGCATGTTTTCATACGTGCACAGGTTAAACTCTTGACCCCACTGAAATCAATAATATTTTGATTTACTTGAATGGGACTTGGTCTTAGCCCATAGACTTTAAAAATAACAGTCATCATGTCTGATGATCAGTTGTGGAAATTCATGTAGAAATCACTGTGTTAATCTCAGAACTTCTGTATGAACTAAGCTATATATACTTTAGGAACGTATCCAAAATTGATTTAAAGGTTTAAGATAAAGAATTAGTTACATGCCTATTAAAGTTATTCCAAAGGCTAATTACTGTCACTCTTAAAAGACCGAATCTTACTTCCCATTTTAATTTGTATATATTAAGGTTCTAGATGTTGAATATCACCCCATCTGATAGTCTGAAGAACTCACTTCTATTAAAATGCCTCTACATATTTACAGTTCAAAATCAAAACAGCTCTTATTATATTCTTTCATAAACTGAGGAGAATGGAGAGGTCATAAAAGAAAGGTGAGCTTGGAGAGAGGGAGATTCTAGAGTTAGAGGTCATCCACACAGACAGTTATAGTTAAAGGTTTAGGAATGACCCCTGAGCCTGCTTACATCCTGAATGAAAGGGAGATGGAAAAATAAGAACTGATAAAAGAGATAAAGAAAGGGAAATAGGAGAAAACACAAGAATTATGGGTACTGCTGAAGTTAGTAAGCTGAAAGGGGAAGACTGGCAAGAAACAAATCAAGACGCCTATGAAATCCCCATTGTATGGGGAATAAAGATCTCGGACAAGATGGCTTCCTCGCAGAAAAGTGATTACAGTGTGGGTTGGATAGGATTAAAAGGACAGAAAATATGTGTGTCATTGGAAGCCTAAGGCTAACAGTATTTTTGTTGACTTTACTACTGCCAGTATTTTACCAGAAAAGGCTTTTGCACAGTTAAAGAAAGTTTCGTTGTGTCATTACCACACTTCATTGCTTCACTGTCTGAAATGGAAGTCTGTTATGAAAGAGGATCTGAGTGAAATGACATAGCTACAAGACACCATACTTCATTCTGCCAAGATTTCTGAAAAGACCAGGCTCTATGGAGATAAGTACAGTAATATTTTTCTTTCAGGGTTACAAAAGGCTTTGAAAGATTCTAAAAACTGGAACGAAAAAAATGTAAGCAGAAGAAAATTAATTTGTTCAGTGATGAACTAGTTTAGTTTTCTTACAGATTATGTTACCAGTCAATTTCATCTGAACATATGGTATGACCTACCAATATGGAATAAATTAATAACAACAGGTTGATGTTCTCTATAAATGCATGATGTTTACAAATTTTTGGATGCGTGTATAGACAATATACTTATTCAATATGAACAATACAAATGTTTTTTATCTGGACATAACTCGCAGTAATAAACCTTAAAGATTTATCAGGAAGTCTGAAAGCATGAGCTCTCCTGGATCTTTTTTAAGGTTCCCAGCCTGCTGTCCTGATTTACCTTTAAAAGAAGGTACTTTCTTAAACCAGGCACTTATCAAGTACAGCAAAACTGTTGTCGATGAGAAGTTGTTTCTTCGCTTTAAGGGCTAAAATAGGCCTCTTCTCTGCCTTTCTAACTCTGAAGTGGCTTGAAGTGGCCTACAACACCAAACCGTGTGGTATGGTTGACGTGCTTGAGGGGAGGGATGCCATCCAGAGGGACCTGGACAGTCTGGAGAGGTGGGCCCAGATGAACCTCATGATGTTCAACAAGACCAAGTGCAAGGTCTTACATATGGGTCAGGGCAATCCCAAGCACGGATATAGGCTGAGCAGTGATTGGCTTGAGAGCAGCTCTGAGGAAAGAGACTTGGGGGTGCTGGTGGATGGGAAGCTCAACATGAGCCGCAAGTGTGAGCTTGCACCCCAGAAGGCCAACCATATCCTGGGCTGCATCAAGAGGAGTGTGGCCAGTAGGTCAAGGGAAGTGATTCTCTCCCTCTACTCTGTTCTCATGAGACCCCACCTGGAGTATTGTGTCCAGTTCTGGAGCCCCTATTACAAGAGGGATGTGGAAGTGCTGGAGCAAGTCCAGAGAAGGGCCACGAGAACAATCAGAGGACTGGAGCACCTCTCCTACGAGGACAGACTGAGAGAGTTGGGGTTATTCAGTCTGGAGAAGAGAAGGATCCGAGGAGACCTTCTTGTGGTCTTCCAGTATCAGAAGGGGGCTTACAAGAAAGCTGGTGAGGGATTTTTTAGGAGGTCAGGTAGTGATAAAACCAGGGGAAATAGATGCAAACTAGAGGAGGGTGGATTAAGATTAGACTTTAGGAGGAAGTTCTTCATTGTTAGGGTGGTGAGACAGTGGAACAGGTTACCCAGAGAGGCTGTGGAAGCCCCATCCCTGGTAGCTTTTAAGACAAGGCTGGATGGGGCTCTGGGCAACCTGACCTAGTGGATGGTGTCCCTGTCAGGCCGGGGGTTGGAACTAGACGATCTTTAAGGTCCCTTCCAACTCTGACAATTTTACAATTCTATGAAGTGCTACTAATTCACAACAGTCTTATGTGCATGATACAGTAGTTTTCATTGATTTTTATATAAAACAGATTTGAAAGGACTGAATTAAGACATCCTGAAAGAAGTCTGATTGAAATGTGGCAGAAGCACAACAGATTTTGAAGTTTATTGCTCTGCACATAGTTTTCTTGATTGAAGGATATGTTTCTAGCCTAGTATTGTTTGGAAAGTTAGGTCACAGTTTGGGATTTGAATAAACTTTGTATGAATAATGTGCTTTTGTTCTTCCTTTGTGTCTCCATCTTTCGTCTTGATTTTGGCTTCACACTGAAATAACAGGTAAATGGGAACATGTTGCTCTTAGCAGTCTGTGGAAGTCTACTGCTGTGTCTTGCTAAATGTGAATGATGAAACATTACCACTGGCCTCCCTTCAATGTTCTGTCTGTTCTCTCAAAGAAAGAAGCAATTTCAGTTCTAGACTTGCCTTATGTCATATCTTATTCAAGAATAAAGGGTCAGTTCCTGGTTACTCAAGCACATCTGAATAAATGTAAACAGTAAATCTATTCTCAAACATTATCAAATTATCTTTGTAAGTTGTAAAAATAAATAAATAAATAAAATAATTTGCGCACTATCAAGTCAAATTGTGTGCATCTGTCTGGGTGTTTTTATTTACACTTGTAATGACTCACCACAAATTATGCTCCTGAGTAGACTGGATGGGCTTGAGAGCCTGTAGGTCATCCTAAAAGCCCCAACCAATGCAGGAATGTCTTCTGCAAAGGGTTAATAATTGCTTTGTCTCGTCTAGTTTTCAGTCGATCAGGCAATGACAGTCTTACTGCTTCCCCTGAGAGATCTTTTCACGTAACATCAATTCCACAGTAAGTAATTTCTGTTTCTCATTCTGTTGCCTTATAAAACTTTCTGGGGGGCAAGCGAAAAATAATCAAAATGAATGAATAAGGCCTGCATCTTATTTAATTAAAAATATTTTTACCCTTGGAATGAAAAGGTACAGTGATAACTGGAGTCACTGGGGAGTCCTGCTTAAAAAGTGTTGGCATCATATCACCCTATTTCAGCAGAGATACAAAATTGAACAAAATGTTCAATTATGTCTTAAAGAAAAATGTGGTGCTAAACATCAAATGCATGTAGCTGAAGCAACATATGAGCACATGGCATCTTTGCTAAGTAATTTGCTCTTAATTGTCAGCACATTTAGTACTGGCATTTTTAGATACATTTTTGGTTCATTCCCTAACAAATGACTCTACACTAATTGTTTCTCCCAGCAATTTATTGCACAGCTGGGAGACCAAGTTGCAGTACTGCACACACACTCTCTTGTTTTGAATTAATTTCTTGAAAATGTTTAAAATTCCATAAGGTAGTCAAGAATTACTTTAATTGCAGTGTCTACAATGAAAGTATGGAATTAATTAAATGTCTTGCAGGGCAAGTAAAGTGCAGCTTTCAGAACCTGTTGCTTAGGACTGTTTCAACAACTGTAAAAGTGTAAATAAATTTATCTTTTAGTAGTGGGGATAACAGTGATATTTCAGAAGATCTCTTAAAATATATTTTTATTTTAAAAGTGAGCATCTGCTAAGGTGGCAAACTCATCTGTATGCTAAAGAATTATCTTTCTGAGGATCTTTCCATTATGAAATACCTGTCATGATTCTCCTGTACAAATCTGTTAGGTCTCACAAATCTTTCTCTCATGTGTCTCCTAAGGGACACTTATCTTCTCTGATGAGAGATAAATGTTCATAATTCAAAAAAATGTTTTAATCTTTAGCAGACCAAAGACTAAACGCTTACTAAGGAATATTAGCTGGAACAGTATAAATGGAGATGGATCTTTAGAAAATGGGATGCCTACTGTATGTTGAATTAGCTTTCAAGAAGAGCTGATGTCACGTTATAAGTTGGGAACAAATTACTAAAAAGTCCTTCTCCGTTAGCTCATGAATCACACTACTCTGATATGTCAAATCACATCAAGTGCGATCAGTCAGATTTACTGATATCATGAAGTGTTTTGTGATTTTTTTTTCCATAGGGGAATGATCTCATAGTTTTCCAACTTTACACTGGAAGCAAAATTTTGAGACATTCAGGAAAAAGTGCCTGTGTGAAGCTGGAATATATTTTGTCTGAGGTGAGTAAATTTCTGCTAAATTCTTCAGAGCTTTGTTTTTCAAAGAATTATTGTAACAACCTTTTGCCACTTTAAAATTCGTTTTACAATTGAAAGCACTCCATGCTTTTAGTAGTCTGTGAAATGTGAGTAGCCTGCATTACTGTAAAGGCTTAACATCTGCATAGGTTTGGATGCAGTGAGTCCTTTGAAATACTGGCCTCATTTCAAAGACCTATTTTGCAAGCTAATTTTTCTGGAAGAGTTAAAGTAAGCACAAGAACTTGGCCATAACAGGATGAATTCATCTGGGTTTTTTTTGATCTTGCAGCTAAGAAGACCTGGACCTGTGAACTGCTTCAACTAGAGACCCCAGCTACTGCTAGCACAAGCTAAGGGCTGTTGTCAGACCCTCAGCAAACACAAGGTTACAGAAGCTAAAGTTGAAGTCCAAAAGCTCCAGGTGGCTTCACAGCAATGTATGCACATTCAGAGTAAAAACATGAGCAAGTTCTACACTTTTTTTTAAATGTTATAACGTGCTCCTTTATATAGAATTTTTTAAAATCTTGCTGTAATCAGTTAACTGTACTCTATGGAGCTATTTACAACTCTCTTAATATACTGTTTCTTCTATTTTTAACCGCTTAAGGAAGTAATTAGCTAGTATGTGTTTACATTTTGTTTCTGTTTAATTCTCTTCTCTGTGCATTTTTTTCTTTTACTCAGACAAAACTATCTCTTTTGATTTTAGCAAAGGGAGGAAAGCATTGTAATCTGACAAAATAAATGCAGCCCAATCTAAATTGGCGTGGCTCTGTCAGTGTTAATGAGTGGTGTATGCTTAACCTAAAGTTGAATTTCCATTGATTTCAATTGAAGAAGAGCTAAGGTCCTTAATGACAGAGGTGTAGAATCAAATAGTTTTTAGCCAAAGAGTTTTGTGAGAAGGTAAAACATAGCAAATTTGTTCAGATCTTCCCTTTGGAAAGGTGCACCTTAAATCTGCCCTTTGCAAAGATACACCTTAGAGTGGCTGGTTACATGTGACTGATAATATTAAGGCTGCCATGGGAGAGGATCAGTTTTCATTGTCTCTTTGACTACATGTTCTGGGTCAGCCTGAAAGGTGGTGCCCACAGCCCATTCACTGTGAGTGAGATACGTTTTGCCCTGAGACCTGTTTGGGCTCAAGTCTGAGCAAACTTTCCCTAGGTTACCATGAAGGCTACCTCCTTTGTGGCTGCAAGCAGGGGTAGTGGAGCTGGAGATAGCTCCTGCTTTCCCAGCAAGATCATGCAGATCTCCCTCTGCTCACCACTAAAAGTCAGTCAACTCCAGCCCAGCTAAGCAAGCTGCAGTTACAGTAGGGCCAGGACTTAACCCAGAGACCCTTATTAAATGTATTTTCTTCTGGAAATTAGAGTAGAGTAGCTGGTATTTTAGTTAACCTTTGCAAAGACATATTTATTCTGGTGTACTCAATAATTTCTTATCACAAATTTTTTTCCACATGGAAACTTTAGACATTTCTATTTCCAGAAATGGCCTTGAAAGATTCTGTTCCCACTTTTCTGTGGAAGTGTGATTAAAAATTCGGCTCCCCTTGGGGAAATGTCAGTGATAATTATCACACTGATGATTCAGAGAATGTTTTCTTCCACAATCGGCTCTTGATAAATTGCTGGTACTTGTTTGACACTCTCAGTTCTCCTGTTTGATTAAATAATCATCAGGAAAATATCCACATCATCACTTCATAGTCATATGTCAGTCTTCTTTTATGCTGAAATGCATCAGTCTTGTTAGTAAAACTCACAACCACATCACTATGTGAAAGCCAAGAAAGCCTCCAAAAACTTGCATGTGTGGCTTATAGTTAATCTATGTCAGTAATAACTAGAGGAGGTATACACCTAAATCCACCTCTAAATGAACGGCACTTGGGTGGAAGGTACAGGGATAAAATGCTTGCCTTACTTTGGCAGCCGTACATGCCAATAATGAAACATTTCATGGAAGGGTAATGAAGAGGTGATTGGATATAATCAGCACAGCTTCCCTAAGGGTAAATCGTGCCTGACAGCTATGGTGGCCTTCTATGAAAAGGTCACTATATCAATAGACAGGGGAAGAGCAACTGGCATGATTTACCTGGACCTAAGCAAAGCCTTTGACACTGTCCCACGTGACATCCTGGTGTCCAAGCTGGTGGAATATGGATTCAATGGGTGGACCACTCAGTGGATAAAGAGTTGGCTCGACAGCCACACCCAAAGAGTGGCTGTCGATGTATCCATGTCTAGGTGGAGGTCAGTGACAAATGAAGTCCCTCAAGGATCAGTAGAGGGACCAGTCTTGTTCAACACCTGTCAGAGACATGGACAGTGGCCTACAACACCAAACCGTGTGGTATGGTTGACGTGCTTGAGGGGAGGGATGCCATCCAGAGGGACCTGGACAGTCTGGAGAGGTGGGCCCAGATGAACCTCATGATGTTCAACAAGACCAAGTGCAAGGTCTTACATATGGGTCAGGGCAATCCCAAGCACGGATATAGGCTGAGCAGTGATTGGCTTGAGAGCAGCTCTGAGGAAAGAGACTTGGGGGTGCTGGTGGATGGGAAGCTCAACATGAGCCGCAAGTGTGAGCTTGCACCCCAGAAGGCCAACCATATCCTGGGCTGCATCAAGAGGAGTGTGGCCAGTAGGTCAAGGGAAGTGATTCTCTCCCTCTACTCTGTTCTCATGAGACCCCACCTGGAGTATTGTGTCCAGTTCTGGAGCCCCTATTACAAGAGGGATGTGGAAGTGCTGGAGCAAGTCCAGAGAAGGGCCACGAGAACAATCAGAGGACTGGAGCACCTCTCCTACGAGGACAGACTGAGAGAGTTGGGGTTATTCAGTCTGGAGAAGAGAAGGATCCGAGGAGACCTTCTTGTGGTCTTCCAGTATCAGAAGGGGGCTTACAAGAAAGCTGGTGAGGGATTTTTTAGGAGGTCAGGTAGTGATAAAACCAGGGGAAATAGATGCAAACTAGAGGAGGGTGGATTAAGATTAGACTTTAGGAGGAAGTTCTTCATTGTTAGGGTGGTGAGACGGTGGAACAGGTTACCCAGAGAGGCTGTGGAAGCCCCATCCCTGGTAGCTTTTAAGACAAGGCTGGATGGGGCTCTGGGCAACCTGACCTAGTGGATGGTGTCCCTGTCAGGCCGGGGGTTGGAACTAGACGATCTTTAAGGTCCCTTCCAACTCTGGCAAATCTGATTCTATTCTATGATTTCCAGCTGATTCTAAATTCTAGTCTTTTCTTGACTCCTGTTCACCATTGTCTGTCTTTTGTTGTGTATTTGGCTTGCAACTTATGTTGACTGTGTTTATTACACCCTACATCGCTGGGCCAGGGACCAGTCAATAGAAACATTTCCACCAACTTCAATGAGTACTAAATCAAACTTTTAATATCTTCATTAAAAATGGATCTCACTTCTTTTCCCTGTGGTCCAAAAGTCTGTCTCACATCTTCACTCATCTCCTTGAAATGCTGCTTGCTTAGTCATTTCTCAATTGGTGTTCTCTTGCCTTGGCCTTTATTGCAGACACCACGTGCAAAAACCAACGCATACTGGTATTTCATTAGCCTACCCTGCAGTGATAAACCTCTGTAAATCTTATTGTGTCTTTCCTCCTCCTTTCATTACCAACACAATTTTCAGTGTTGTCTAACTGAAACCTAAATTGTCTCAGATCATGTTCTCAAAATAATGTATGTTGGAAAATAGTACTACTTTGTCCCAAAATTCAATGCTTTTAGTAGATGACTACAGCTCAGGGTTTTTCTCTCCCTCTGCCTTATTTTTGTGTTCCCCCATTGCTAAAGATGCAGTTCTTTCTCACAAGCATGTAAGAAATTTTCACGTGCCAGGCCAAAGTCTTCACAGTTTTGATTCTTGGGTATTTTTGGTTGTCTTATCAGCCACAAACCAATTTTTATACTTAATTCACTCTGACATGCAGTTAAGCATGTTGGTAGTTTCCTCATACTGCAATTCATTTTCACTGCCTAAGTTCCTTCTTTCAATATTAGAACACAATACACTGGAAAGTTGGGTTTTTTCCTTTTTCTTCATTTTATTTTTATTTCCCCAATCCCTCCCAGTAAACAAATATACTTTCCCTTTAACCTCTGACAAGTAACAGTCTTTCATGAATGGATGGGCTTCCTAAAAGCAGTTCAGCAGCAACAATTCTAGCCTTCTTTGAACTCTTGATCCATCATACCTTATGCGCTGTCTACCCCCTTCACTGATTTTCAAATCGGTCTCTGACTGCACAGAAGCTACCTATGCATTTGGCCAGACAAATCACATGAGCAGATGTGAGGTGACCCAAACAAGGTACGTAAATGATGTGTTTGGGATCAGATTCAGTTGCCTGCTGTGCTAGATGCTACACAGACACTAATTAAAAAGACAGTTCTCACTTCAGGAAGCTTCAGCTTTGCAATGGAGGAATGAAACCAACACCTAGGCAGTGAGAACAACGGATAACAGAAGAAGCACAAGCAGGTTTTGGAAACTAAAAGAATTTAAAAATATTCAAGAAATAGATTTCAAATTGCAAGGTCAAATAAGCAAATTTATGAAAAGCAAAATATTAGCTTGATTTCATTCTACATTTCTTTATGTGATTTTCTACTGGTTTTTTTCAGCAGAAATATTTTGTCATTCCAGCAAGAGGTTATTGACCTGAAGAGCCGGTACTTGCTATTTTGTTTTCTCTGTGTTGGTTACTGTGTTCTTTCCAGGTACACTTACTGCATGTCATTGCCATGAAGACAGACTTTTTCGTGGCCTTTGGCATCATATTTCTCTGTACAGGATCCACAGTGTCTATTTTCACAACACCTGCAGAGGCCCTTGTGATAATCCAGCCAAAGTCTCTCACCTAGCCAATTTCTTGGTAACCCTTACAAACAAGTCTCTGGCGTTTGCTGAGCTGATGATAGAAATCCTTCATATGTATTAGGAAGACCCTGGAGTGGATCTTGTTAACACCTCAGCTAGATCTCTGGTCATAAAGCTGTTGCCCTTTGAGAGCTTAGTTCAGCCTATTGCCAAGGTGGAGGAACATTCATGACCTTGGGAATACATTCTTGGCACTGCTACTATAGAAGTCTGTAGTCTTCCACTGAAGATGGCTTCGGTAGAAGAGAGGAGTCAGTGGCTCTGTGTCACAGAAGCCTGAGCATTAGAAAGACCTACAAAATGGAAAATCCACATGAGGTAAACTCCATGCACAGAGATTCTTCAGGAAATTTATAGCCAAATCCAAAGAAAGACTCTGGATCCTGAAGTAAAAGTTAGGCAGATCCTAAGCACTATCTCCAAAACTGCAGTTGTAAAAGTCTATTGGCAAAGCAACCAACCTCTAAACTCCATATGTGCTTTTCTTTTTTATTGTAAAGCTTTCCAGGTACCGAACTTGCATCTGCTATCCCAGAACTTCCACAGGTAGGCAGTTCTGAAAAGTTCATCATGTATCTGACTCCCGCACTAGAACAGGAACTAAAAACTCTGTCCATCTCTACATCCTCCAAGAGGCTTGGTCAGGAAAGTGTTGTATTTTGCCATCACCCACAGAATCTGGCTTCACCCAATATGCCATAGTTCATATCAAAATTTAGCTGAAAAAGAGCAGCCCCCTTTCATACATATATATATGTATGTATGTAAGTATATAGGTGCCTGTGCTCTACTTCCCTTAACAGGATTACGCCCTTCTGTCTCATACTTCTCATGCTAGAGTCCTCATTCCCAAGCTGCAGAATGTTCAGGGGTAGACTTTCTTATGTCACTGCTGAGGGAAGAAGTCATGATTCGGTGAGTCAAAGACTGAGAACACAAAAGGGATGATGGCTTTGTAGTCCACTCAGCCTTAAAATACTCATACGGAGCTCTCGAGAGCCATCATTTTTCAAAGACTTCCATGAAGGCAAGTTTTGGGAGCGTCTCAAAAGGATGGTAGATGAGTAAAGGCTGACAGATTTCAAGATAGAGGACAGAAGACCTTTGTTTTTCCAAATGAAAAGTCAGCAGAAATTTTTAGCATGGGAAGAACATCATGTTTTTCTCCATATTCCTTCTCAGAACTAACAGTTTATTTTCTGCATAAATATATGTTTGTGTACATAAAAAAATTCACCGTAAAGTGTACAGCCAGCACAGAAATGCTCTGTGGTGTTTGGCAAAGTTGAAAGTTACTCAAAGAAGGATCATATCATGCAAAATATCAGGCAACCACAGTAACAGACAGGGTTATCAGCCCAGCTAACAACAAAACATATGGCTAAAGGTCACCATGACCTGGCAGATTTTCTCTTTCACATCTGTAACCATACATTTTAGTAAGGAGATAGTGAGAAAAAGTAAGTTGGGAAAGGGGGAATAGTTTGCAGATCTCTGCTCCTTAGAATATACACTTTACTGCTACCTGTAAGAAAATTTACCCAGACCACTATCTTGACTTCCATGAAAAGAGAAATATTCTTTTCCTGAGCTTAAGCTGTGAGACAAAGATCTGGGACAAGGATCCCAGAAGTGTGAGCAAATAATGTGGAATGGTAGGTTTTGCCCTGTCATTCCACTTTATTTGGTACCCATCATGTCTTTCTCAACTAGTCCTAAGGCACACAACTGGTTAAAGACTCCTCATAGTAATAGGAAGGAGGCAGAGAAAGCTTTAACTCAGCTGCCTGCAAGATGAGGAGACCAAGCTGGAATTCTTTATAAAATGTATGCAGAGAAACATCCTCAACTACTAAGTAAAATGTAGGCAGTTGTGAAGAGGGCCCACACATGCAAGGAGAATCACTGTTTCCTGTAGGCTAGTTCAAGGAGGCAGGGTTGATATGTCAAGAAGATACTGGTGGTTACTTCCAAAGTCTAAAGTCAATTAACTCCTCACAGCTTAGAGAAGAATGTGTTTAGGGTTTTATTGGCACATACAGAGATGGCAAGTCATTGAGTTATCCAATACGGTATTAAGTGTCTCCAGGAGGGACTGCATAGTTTTCAGGTAATACCTTAGAGTTTCCCCAGGTGGAAGTACAAAAGGTGACCCTAGTTACAATGCTTTCTGGTTCAATTTGACTTCTGGGGGAGACTTGGGAACCACAAGTGTTATTCCTCAACACTTGAAACAGGAAACTGCGTTTTGTTATATCCACTAAAGCTATATAGTAGCTTAAAAATAGCTTTTCTGAACTTTTATGTTCTTATGAATTCTGCTATTAAAAAAAAATATTGCAGTCTCTTCTACATATAGATGATAATAAGAAAACTACATATACTCAATTTGGCATCGTTCTCAGAGACATATATATATATATACTTACATATGCACACAACAGTCTTTGAATAAATAACATCTGCAATCTTATATTTACACTGATTAATGAAGAGAAAGGCATTAGATCTCCTGAGCTCTTGAATGCTGTTCTGCAATGCTATCACAACTGATCTTTATTGTTTCAGCTGATTGTTTATCTCATTTCCTCATGATTATTTTACTTCGGCTCCTTTATAATTTAGGTCTTGCTATTAACAACACTCATTAATTACCCTTACAGAAGACTTGTGTCTGCAGAGGGAGATGTTTCTCTTGTAACTTCTGTTTTATCCAGCTTTTGTTTAAATTAGTTGCTGCTGCCAGATCTGTGCAAGCTCCAGGTATGATCTGGAAGCTAGTGTATTTATCAATAATACTTTATAATTTGTTAGGCATAATATTGAGGTTTGCAGATAGGCTATTAAAACCAAACTACAAAAACTAAAATTGTTGTTCTAGACTCAACAGTTTGGACTAAAAATTCAATGCCTCTTCAATGAAGATGAAAGAATATTGCACAGAAATGAGTCAGATCAGGACTAAAAAAGTCACTACTAAATTCTGAAGTATGTATCTACTGAGAGGAGCATAAGAGCAGCTGCAAAGCACATTCTTCCTCACTACAGTTTTAAAAATCCTCCCTCAAGTATTTGACAGAGCAGGGAGGTTTAGTATCACGTGCACAGAGGAACATCCCTTCCTGCAGCAGAGTTTGCATCCTGGGATGGGTCTGCTCTGCAGTTGTGTATCTCTGTTAGGGGTCAGCTGGATCACACCACATACACTTTTTGCCTGTGTGTGAGGGTTTCCTTTGTGGAGGATGGGGTGTCAGTTGTGCATAGTTGACCATTTGGGATTCCTACTTCCTAGTCCTTGTTCCCTCAATCTTTGCATTACTGACTGAAGTCTGGCAGCAGCTGAATAAAATGTTTCTTTGATTACACAATTGCTGGACAGAGCTTTTTGAGAGGATAGGTACCTTGGCTCTGTGAGAGTTAACCCCAAGATACCTTTTATTGGCCTTTAGGCAAGCCTAATGGGAGGGGCAGAAGGGATTTTAAAATTATACCACTGGAAATACTGCAACATCAGGGAGAAGTGGCAGTAAACTCTTATCTGAAATAATGTATTACTGCAAAGAGGATAGCAGAAGGATGCAAAAGTAATGAAAGATAAAATTATGGAAAAATTTAGCATAGATTTTTAAAGTGAAGAAGATAAATGCATAGGGAACCGGATGTGTTACACAAAGCAGCAGAAAGAAGACCCATGCAAAACCAACTCTTTTGAATAAATTCTATTTAGCAGAGATTACCCCTTTGTTGAAATAATTGTCCCATTAAGTCATCAGTTTGTGTGGTAAAGCGAAATCATATGAATGTTAACGGACTAAAGAAAACTACCTATGACAAAACAAAGGATAACTTGGAAACTGCAACTTTAATGTGAGAGGAAAATTTAAAGTTGCAAAGGTATTTGAAACACAGCAGAAAACATGCTTTCTTCATCCAAGTATCTAACAAATGCTGAAAGAATGAAGCATACAAGTGAAAACACATGCCCAGACTGAATGTAAGACTGCAACGGGAAGCACAGTGTAGAGACCAGCTTTGTTTGCAATAACCCTGGAGAGAATTAACACACTTACAAAGGCGTTGGCACTAGTCTCTGACAGCAAAATGCAGATGGAGGATGAAGCTCTGTTAATAAAACAGAGGTTTTACTAAGACTCATAATTAAATCTACACTGGTATATTCCATAGCAGGTTGGCTTCTGACTGTGGAAAAAAATTGATGAAAAGTGAATTCCAAATAGATAGTGGAGTTGAATACAACATAATTACACCAAGCACCATACCCAAGGTAAAAATTCAAAGCTCTGCACGTTTCAAATAGAAAGATCAAAATGAGTTTATTTGGCAAAGCTGTTCTGGCCTGCATGCTAACAGATAGAATAGTTTGAAATAGTGGAGTAAAAGGTCCCAAGTGTGCTTGATTGAAGAGCAGTCTGCAAACGTAGATGATCAAGTCAAGTAGATAATCTATGGATCTGAATTCTAGACTTAATTTCAAAGAACACCATAAGACATTGAAGAATACAGGGTGCATTAAAGGCAGGTAGCAAATCTTATAATTCTGAGTCAATTTCAAAGGATGGGGGAGGGAGGAAATAACATATCACAGTTAAAATTAATAATTTCTCTCAGGCAGAGCAATAGAAAAACATAACATAAATGAAATCAACAAAGAATGAGAAGATGGCAACACAACTAATTGTCACCAGAAGTGTTCTTTATTTTGTCTGCTTTATTAAGAAAGAATCCTGTTAATAGCATCTGCTTTTTTTTAAAATTATAATCTATTTGGTTGGCAAAGACATCCGCATTTCTCTAGTGGACTCCGAATGCCTTTTAGCGTAGTCCAGATTCTGATATAAAAAGTAATATTATTTAAGTGTAATATATTAAATGTGTTTAAAAATTGATAACTAATAGATCAGCAGAGGAGACAGTCCTTACTTAAGGGAGAGCTAACACAGATCCTCCAGGAGATCTTGCTCATGAATTTTACCAGCATTTTCAGGGGGAGGGAGGAGAAATTGCTGGAAAATAATGTTAGTTTCTTCAAACATAAATATTTTTTGGGACATGTAATTTTAACTAAATTATTCAGATCACATGGTAAATGGCCCCACAACCAATACCACATCTGACTTTGTTACAGGGATGTGGATCTGGGGCAGCCTGTGGCTGAAAGGATTGAACCTTTGAGAATCACTGAATATGAATTCCCAGGGTGATGTGGTAACTCATAGGGGTAACTCAAATGGAGACAGCAAGCATAGAGAGAAGGTTTTTAAACTATATGTAGCATAAATCAATCATTACAGTACAGAAAAGTGCTGGAAAATCTATTCAGATTCAGAGGTGCAGTTTAAGATTTGCTCTAATGTATCCATGTACCTTCACTTCTAATGTATAATCTCCGAGCATTGCACTAATGGTCTCCAGGGTAGCACAGAATGACACAAGATGACTGAAAGCTCTGGGGAATGTAAACGTTGTCAGAAAAGGGCTGAACTGAAATAGACCGAGATCAACAGATCACAAAGATATCAACTAAAGACTATAGGGATGTAGCTCTGTTTTGCTAAACCAAATTCTTAGTGCCATAGGCTTTTCAAAGCATGGTCTTAAACAGCGTACACAGATTAAAAAGTCACAATCAGGTACCTGTCAGGTTGCAAACAGCCAAAAAGATATCGAAGTGACTAAAACAATGACATTATTAAAAAAAAATCAGTGAATCAGTGCACTATATAAGCAGACACATTTGTGAAATCATCCTGGGAGCATCCACTTTGACACTCACTACAACTAGCGGCAGAGGGTTAAAGAAATACTTTGGGAATTTGAGAAGGAAACTAGAAAAAGGGCTGGATGAATATCCATACAAACCTTTTGGAGTGACTTTTTAAAAAAGCAGAAAATCTGAAGTCTCCTCACTCCAGATGTTGCTTCTGATCTGAAGCCGAACTTTTGCTTCAGTGTAAGAATGGGACGTACTAACAGGATAGAAGTTGTATCAGCAGTGTGTTTTATTCCTGGGTAAGAGAGTGGCTGGGAATTAGCTGGAACAGCAGAAGGGTGTTAGGACAGTGACTCCAGGGAAGACAGCTGAAGATAGAAGCATGGTTCCAGCTGCAAATATGGTATAATAAACAACAAACTTTGAATCAATGTAACAAAGAATGCAAGGAAAAATAATGTTTTAGATTCTTCTAAGGCAGTGGTAGGGTGTGTAGATAAGAGTCAGGGAACAGGCTAGTCTTATTAAAAAAAAGATAGAGTCAACACTACTAGCACCTGGTGGGATGAGTCATGTAGATGGAGCATCACATTCAGATTATAACCTGGATAAGCAGATACAGTCAGTAAAAACGGTGAGCAGAAGGAGGGATGATCAACTTGGTAACTATAACTCACAACTGAAAGTTCTCAAAAGCATATGGATTGATGTACTTAAAAAGACCAGGGAAGCTGACAGGGGTGCATCACAAAGTGCCAAATCAAACCCAAGAATGGGATGAATTACCTCTTAAACATTTGTCTGCAATATCTGGGAATACAAGTACTAGCATCTGGACAAACTCAGTTCTGCATGTATGCTACTTATCTCATGCAGATAGCAGTAAACCACCACTGATCATTTCTAAAAATCATGGATAATTTCTAAATTTGAAAGGCATGTTGTCCAAGGTGAAAAAAACTATTTTTTGGACCTTGTTATGATGAATTAATTTTTAGACTGGAAACTGGTGGGTGGCTAGAGACAAGAAATTGCATTGTATATGAGGAATATCTACATGGAGGACAGCTTCTTAACTTCAGAACAGTCCTGAGAGAGACTGAAATGAAGTCATATATCTGAAGTAAAAATATCACCGTACAACATGCAAAGGGAACTATATCACGTATCAATTATCATACACTGAATGTTATAAAATGCAAGAAGTTGACAAGTAAAACTAAAAACAACAAGAAATAACAAGGGGTAATAAGCAGTAGAAGGGGAAAGAGCAGTAAGAAATTTCCCATGAAAAAAAGGGGGTAAGAAAAATCCATTGGTTAAAAGCAGTAAGAGAAAGTTCTAAAGTATACCAAAATCAAAAGAAATCCTCTCAGCAGTGTGGATCTTATGCTAGCTGGAAGTCAAAAATCAGTGTTTTAATCTTCATTTGGAAATCAGTGATGTAATATTAACAAAAGAAGATGAATAAGTAATTTTAATGAGATTGTAAACTAAAGAGGATGCTAAACAATGTCTAGTGGGATAGATAAATAATAATAATGAGTGAATTTGCAATGTCTTTAAAGAAGTGATGGAGGAGAACTCAAAATTTTTTGCAAGAGGTCTTGATATACTGGTGAAATTTCAGAAGAGATAATACTGTGCTTCTACTGAGAATGACCCAATGACTGCCTTATGATTAGCATGACACCAATATAAAAGTGAATAACAGCACAACTGACATGAGTTGAATTTAACAAAGAATTCAGGGAAGGAATGTGAATTATGTGAATCAACATAGTTTTTTGAAAAATAGGTCTTAGCATTGCACACAAACATAGCTGTTGCTACATCTATGAAAAGAAGGCAGCGTAAAGAGCAGAGCTATCAGGGGGCTACAATCTTACAATCTGTTTGGGGTTTTTTTCTCTAGAAAATCTGTTCTCCTAGGTAACAGGGCAGTCCTCCACCTAAGGTGCACAGATGTCACAAATAAATTTAACCTGATAAACAGATTCTAAATATTGCAAATTACAAAATGAGACTTTTAGGAACAGTTGATGCAGGCTGTCCTTACAGACTGAGGAACATGTCCTGGAAGACAGAAGTAGAGAAAAGCAAAGTTATAGGAGAGAAATCTGTGAACATGGGGTCCCATTGCAGTGCTGCAGAACTGCATTTGGGCTGGTGCAGTTCTGGGCTGACTTGTACAGGAAATATTAAATAGAAATGAAAAGACAGACTGCTGTTGGAACATATGCTAAATACTCTCGCACTGTGTAGGTAGTTATGGCTTCCATGTTTTGAGCGATGAGATTGTTAAGATGGATATGGTGTAAGAGAAAGCTTCACTCAGAGCTTAATAACTGAAGAAAGTGCCTCAAACTGACACGTCACACAAATTTCTTTTGTTTAGGTTGTCAGAGTGAAGACAGAGAGCTACTTTACTACAGTGTGTAAACTTCTGTCATGGAAAATGGATAATAAGAGATCAGTAATTTAGCAGAGACAAACAGAAGGATAAACTGATGAACAATTTTTATTCGAAATAAACACAACTGGAGACTTGTTAGGTTTTTGTTGTGGTTTGGGTTGGTTTTTTTTTCCTGATCTATTCTGCTTGCTATTGCCAGAGATTCATGGTTGGCATATACTAGCAAGATTGTCCATAAAATAATGTCAGGTCACAACAGGCACCTGTTTTGAAAATATTTCGCTGTCAAATGTATCATATTTGGCTCAATAAAAATTAGCTAGGAGAAATCTAATTTTGATGTACAGATCAAGCTGCAGGTTTCTCTAGAGTTAAACTGCTGATTTATAAAGCAAAATTTTAACAAGTCTGGGAAATAACTTCTTGGAGACTTACTAAAAAAGCATCAGTATGATAGCGTAACATCAAGTCTTTGATTTCTACTGGTGTGGCAGATTACAGTAGACATCAAGTAATGTCTCTTGCTGAAGAGGCAGTTGTGACAAACTGAAGAAACATGCACACAGATGCTCAATTTTGCAACCACTTTTTCAGGAAAAGCCTGTTGCAAGAATTATACTCTTGCATAAAAAAAAGTGATTTGGACTATTAGGGTAAATGATTTTGCCCTTGATGGAGTTGTATATCAAATTATAGGGTCTTGTCATATCACCATGAGGCCATGCATCACAGTGTGGAAATGTCACCCTAACTACCTACCTGAGTATCCAAAGAACTTAAAATCAGACTTTGGACTATCTTTGTTTTGCCTAAAGAGGGAGGCTGGTACTGAAGAGAAAGTAAGTACAAAATATGCATTGGATGTAGGAACCTCATAAGATGTGCTGAAATTGTGTAATATAGCTGATCATCACCTGCTCCAAAACTCAGGTGACTGCCCTGATGTGGTATAAATGTAATTTGGGTTTGGCTGGAGAGTAATGGCTCTGGGCCAGTGCCAGTCGGATCAGCACTGGTAGCCAGCACAGTTAGTATCATCATCTCTGCTAAATCTGGATCTGGAGATTCCACACCAAATTTTCACTGATGAATGTGGCTTTTCCTCTATGAAGCAGCATTAGAAAATGGAGGTCATATTGCTCTTTTTCCTGTCTGTTTTGCACTATTATCTTACAAATGGTTGGGCACAGTACTTAGGGTACTACTTGCCAGCTGGAATATATTATAATAGAAAAAATGGTAGGTGTGCCAGAGACATGGGTGTTGGCTGCCTTACTGACATCAAAACCATAATTAATAATACCACTGCCTCTTTTTCTTGGAGAACCTTGTGTCACGATCTGAATTTAGATCAGATTAGACTAAAGGCACTAAACAGATGCAGGAGTAACTGCCTCTTTACCAGCAACACAGGATTCAGTTGCTCAGTGCTGCAGTACAGCTCTGTTGTAAAAATCTGCCTTTCTGACCTAAATGACAGGTAGGCTTTCAGGTGGGAATCTGTGACTGCCAAAGCAGAGGGAGAGGGGTGCAGGTTCATGCACTCTCTATGTTCTTGTACCTCCTAAGTCAGTGTTAATGGGCACTGTTTCAGAATGAGGATGGCTGAGACAGTCAGGCTTATCCACTCACCCAAATCCATATTACCACCGAACCAGGAACAGGTCAGAAGCATAATGTGGAGTCCACATTTCAGATAACTGCAATGGGAGCATAAGCATTGACAAAGCTAGGGGTTTACCCCTTTTTCCCCCCCTCCTCTTTTCTTTTCTTTATGATTTTCTGCTTAATTTGCAGTTGTCAGAGGAGGCAAATGTCTCCTCTGTGAAAGGAGAACACTCCTTTCTAGCTGAAGGTTTACTAAATCAGACCTTTGGGTTTTTAGTTAAATTTTACTTCAGGTCAGGTCATTTGCAGGAAATGGCTTTGGAACCTATGACTCAATATTTCTGTATTAGAGAAAACTTCCCTCCCTAAAGTACATAGGCTTAAGTAAACATTAGAATAATTGTAGGATGATTCCCAGGAGTGATTCATAGACTATGGGAGTACAAGGCCACATATTAATCATGTAGATTTAGTAATAGTAGCCTCTTTATTTACTCTTTAATTCATCTTTGGTCTTGCACTGCAATAGTAGTAAGCAAACTTCACTTAAATAGGGAAAAACACGTTTTGGGATGAGTCAGGACTTTCAAAATTTGGTCCCAGGCAAGCAAAGTAGAAAGTGAAAAAGGTTTTTAATAAAAACTTAGAAAGGTGAAATCAATCTATTTGGCTAACTGACTGAACAGACTTTTAGGGTCTTTTCTCTTAGATAAGAAATTGAGAGTACTCATCTCCATGCAAATTAAGGTCTCTATGGAGTGGGGAAGTGATTCTTGGTGGCCGTGCGGGACACACATATAGGACCCAGTTTCTGGGGACTGGATGTAGAAGATGTCACAAATATAACACTGTATTGCTACTCAGGAAGAATGTGGCAAAATGACAAAATTTGAACGCAAAAACGCAAATGCAGAAGAGCAAATAAAATAGCTCAGATTACAAATACCAATCAGAGATGTTTTCCAGTTAAAAGTCTGGTGACAGAGTTTCGAGGTGTACCTGGGTACCAGGCATTGATGGCTCCTGCTTTCCTTCCCCAGAGACGCTTCTGTTAACGGCGGGTTTGAGTAGTTCAGCATCACTTTTTATTCTGCTAAATTTATTTCCTTATCAAAAATTTTAATCTTCCTCTGGTTTCAGGTGTTTGGGGTTTTTTCCTTAAAACGTTGTACAACTACCCAAGGGAAAAAAAGGGAAAAGGAAAGGAAAGGAAAGGAAAGGAAAGGAAAGGAAAGGAAAGGAAAGGAAAGGAAAGGAAAGGAAAGGAGAATTGTATCTAAGTAAGCTGCCCCCTGTGTAAGCTATCTTTTATTTGTTTTTTTTCCCTACCACGTCCCTTTTGAGAGTTCTTGTCAAGCACGAACTTTCCCTCCTCCTCTCTCTTTCCGAAAGACTTCTGATCTCAGAAATGCATTTGATACATTTGATGGATGAAGCGATCAGTTTCTTTTTCAACGGAGCGTTTTTGGTTTAGAGTAGACTGGCAACCCTTTTTCCTCCCTGCCAGTCTGTGTATTTGTTTTGTTTCCTCGTCCCCCAAGGTAAATCTAGACAGCTATAATAGCATCTATCTATAGACTACGTGTCACTTAAATAAGACGTTTTCTCAAGCGTCTTTAAATCTGCAGTCAGCCTCATTTAACCTCCAAAATTATGCTTAACAGGCCACATTTATTAGCCAAATTGGAAGGAACATGCAGTATGTTTCAAGCAGTGTCGTTTCCATGTTTATGACCTCTGCAGCGAGAGAGGGATGTGACCGCGAAGGCTCCGGTAAACGTGGGAGAAGCTACGCCAGCGCCGCTCCCTCGCCTGCGCACAAAGGTGTCCGGGGCACGGATCTCCGCAGGACAGTCTGAGAGCACTTGGTCTGAGGTCTAGGAGGTCGTTTTCCCCGGTCGGATTACTTATTTGTTACCTTGTGAGCGGTCAGGGCTTACCGGGAGGGTGCTCGCCTCCCCGCTCCCGGGTTGCCTGTCCCAGGGGACGCCTATTAAATGCACTAATTAGACAGCGATACATCAAAGTCCGCCACTGAGACTTGCTCGTCGGAACTCTTGGGGATCCTGTAGGCTTTTGTTTTAGGCACCGGCGCTGCTCCGGGTAGCCGTGCCAGGCGGCGAAGGCGTGAGCAGGGACACACCCACACGTAACCCATATACGCACGGGTAGGGGTGCCCGGCACACTCGTGTCTCCCTACCCCAGTAGTTCCCATGAATGGGTACGCCCCACACACCCCCTGAGGTGCAGGAAAGCCGTGGTGACTCGGGGCTTCTGGCTCACCGGGAGGACGTGTCACCTCTGACCTTGCACACTGCCACTCGAGAAACCCACATCTCCGTTGGCAGCGTGACCACGCCTCTCTGAGGCTAAACTTTGGCTCCCAGAGGGTCTCCGGTGGTTCCTTGTCCCCAGTAGTTAAATGGGGTCGTAGGACTCGTGCTGCCCACGGGTGCTCGGAGCTCCCACACTCAGGCTTCCGTGGACAACGGACATGGGTCCCAGGCGCACACTTCGGGCTGCCTTCTCTGTGCCTCGGGGTGAGCCTCTTTGAGGCAGCAGGTGTTTCTCCGAGCCCGGAATCACCTCTCCAATTTGAGCAGGAGCCTGAAACGGTCCTTCCAGGCAAGCGCTTTGGGATCAAGGGGTATGAAAGCTTCAGGTAAATAGGTCTGTCCTTGGAGAAGGGCTGAGGAGAATGAGTTAAACACTAGGACACTGAGGAATAGACCCTGCCTCTCCCCTGTTTTCCAGCTCTTATTCTAGAAGTGCAACAATTCTTCCCGGTTACCAAATGGCCTCCTTCAAATTTCGGAGAGGTTTCATCAACCCTGACTTATTAGGGACTTCGGGCTTTTCCAGTTGCTCACCCAAACCCGAGGGAAGACCCGACGTTTTCAGAAGAGGAGCGGGAATGCTCTGCCCAGGTCCGTCACCAGCCAGGCGAGGTGCTCTGCTGCGGTTCCCCGGGCCTGGGGGAAGACAAGTAGTGTGGAAGGCTGAGCTGGGAGAGAAGCAGGGCTCGGGCAAAGGCAGAGCCGGTGGTGCATATGTATATTTACATCTCTCGACGAGGCAGTCAGAGGCAGAAAACAGCACTCCTCCCCGCAGCCAGGGTTGGCATCCCCAGGCGGAGCAGCAGCGCCGTTTGCGTGTTACTGCGTGTTTAAAAGCTGCTTTTTAAGGTGTCCTTTCTGCAGACATCGCTCTCGGAAGCAAGGCACTGCCCCACGCAGATGGGGCTGGTTGGCCCACAGAGGAGTAGCGCCTGACGCGTGTGGTTTCGCTGCGGATAACAGCCGACAAGGCACGGTCTGGGAACGGTCACCTTCACACTACACCTGCAGCTCCGCTGTCTTCTTCCGACAGGGGAGGGTGTGCCAGGAGAACGAGGAGGTGTTTGATCATTTACTGCCCACGGAGGCATTTGGTTTTGATTTTGCAAACGCTTCTCTTCAAGTAATTGTTCCTGTTAAGAGCGTACACCTTTCACTGGGCTTCGGAGCGCTATAAATAATTTCGATAAAGATGCAAGGATATGACTTTCACAAGATTGGACTATTGATTAAATCTGTGACCTGCAATTGCGAATAATCTTGGAAGGGTATTTAAACAGATGAAGGCCTAAATTGTCTTGCTTGTATCTGAATTAATTTCTCATTCATCATCATTATGGAGTGATTGGTTCTATTCAGGCTTTGCAGCCTGCTGGAACGAAACTGGATTTAAATGAGACTGTAACACAATTTAAATGCTCCCCAGCTTTAACGAGGCCAATCGAGCAGCTGCAATAAATACAAATATTTTTCTAAACAGCCTTGTTTTAAATAATTACTTAATACTTTTATGTGATGTTCTTAAGTGGCAATTTCTGTTTCTGAAGTCTCAGGCACTACTTTGCAGAGAGGGAAGCAGGGAAAATCACTTCGCGTGTTTGGTTTGTGTGTATATGTGCATGGAGTTCATCGATTGAGATTCTTTTAAATGAGGTTTGTAAATATCATTATACCCGCGCTACATTCTTGATTGTAGGTACACTCAGTTTAACTGACCAAAACAAACAAACAGTGAATTGGAGGCTAGAGGTGGTCATCTATCTCTTTTCTTGTTTGAAGACCCTGAACTAGTTATCTCTTCTTCGTACTCAGAGAGAGAAGATGAAAAACTTTGCCAAGACAGGGACCAGTTCTGGCAGGGACCTACCTTAATCGACCCTAACCTCATCCCTTCCACGGTACCGGCTCTCCAGACCTCACAGAGGTCAGCCTATCCGCAGGAGCATAGGGGAGACGAGACCCTCCTGCTTTACAGAAGGATCAGCAAGAAGACCTGAAGGGAGTAGGCAACAAACAAGGGACTCCAGGGAGCAGGATGCAGAAAAAGGACGTAGGACTGGTTTCCCTTCCCCTTTACACCCACCCGGGAACCTGATGCGCCTAAATGAAGCCATTTGTGTTAACGAGACTCCAGCTCACCCTGACGTTGGCTTTACCCTAGGGTGACATTATTGTAAGGAGCAGGACAGTGGGCCTTGGGGTGACATACGGTGAAGGGTGTTTTCATGGGCTAAATTCAGTAGAAAAATTAAGTAGCCAGGCAAGCAGGAGGATAATAGAAAACAAAGGAATCCTTCCGATATACAAGCCAAAAAGCAAAAGGAGCCGCATGCCTTTCTGCGGGTGCCAGCAAACAACTTTACAACCCGGCAGAAAATGTGAAATATGGAGAGCTTATTTTCTAATGATTTGGGCGGTGGAGTAAAGAATAGTGCTGGAAAAGCAGATCCGATCCAATTTAATCATACAACCTTAATAAAAACATATAGTCTGAGACGGGAAAGTAAGAGGCAGTCTCGGTGCTATCTCACTTAATGGTACAGGAGGTGACACATAAACCACAACAAAGACGGACTGAGTGATTTGATAGTAACGGTGCAATTTAATGCGCGAGTTACAGCACTTCTCACCGGGATCGTTTAGGCTTAACCCATTCTCTAGAGCTCATCTTCTTCCTCTTCTGGTACTTTTTTTATTAGTAGTACTATTATTCAGTTGTTTAAAATGAGCATTATCCCAAACATATGCAGTGCAATCAGCTCGGTCACACTTACAAGAACACGCTTTAATAAGGCAATCAATCAAACACTACCAAGGCGGGGAAGGCCTTTCGGAGCGGAATTTGTCTGGCTGGGAAGCGGAGCCGATGGGACACAGAAGGTACCACGAAAACAACTCCGAGCCCGCTCGTCCGTGGCGGGGGTCCACCGTCTGCTCCCCCCGGACTTCACCCTACTAGCTGGAAGTATCCCATCCCCAGCCAGGGCGAGGCAAGGGAAACTGTTCTACCTAGCGGCAGTGGCTTGGAGCCAGAGGCAGAGCCTGCTGCCAGCTGGCTGCCCTGTGTCTGCCCCCGCTGCCGATGCCCCACGCGTGCCCGGATCCGGTGCCCTACGTGGGACCACGGGTATCTCCGCTGGCTGCGAAAGCGTTAACGTCACCGACCCCACGCGGCAAAAGGAAAATTTCATTATGTAGTAATGGGTAATTCCTCCCAGTGAGATGTATTGTTATATCTTCCACTTCAATTTAGGAGCACAGCGGCTCAATTACCTAGAAAATACAGTCAATTAAAGGCTGCTGATTGGACACGAGGACGGATCATCGATCTCGTACTTCCAATATCGCTCTAGACACCTCATTTTCCCTCCCCTATTAACTGAAAATACTCTTGGCATTACTGGACCAGCAGCCTATTTACCTGTCGCAGGCAATCTCTGCCCTGTGACCGAGCAGCGGAGAAATTCACAGCCACCCTTTGCCGCAGCATCCTCCAGGAAGGGGCTGTTGGGAAGAAGGCAATGCCCTCCTGGTGCAGCGAGGGAGAGCGGGGACAGTGCCAGCTGCGGGCGAGCCACCCTCCCAGTCTCTGTGTCCTCGCTGCCCGCTCCTTAGAGAAGGATGTCCACTTGGCGGGTCGAGGCGGTACACAGCGGGTTAAATATTCTTTCTTTCACACACATACCTAGATATATAAAATATAAGTATTTGAAAATATATAAATATATTGCCTTGTGCCCTAGCCGATGGCGTTTTGCTAACTGGGCGTTTTTCAAGAGCAAAACGGTGCCGTGGTCTTTCCTCAGGCGCTGCCGGTAGCAGCCCTGGCCGGATCCCTCCCCGCCATCGCAGCCCAGCAGGTGTCTCCACCTGGCCAGGGAAGGGGAGTCGTGGGCCACCTAGGACCCACTGGTTTTGCTAAGCAGAGCCCAGGTGCCCCTGAGCTCTTTAGCGCTCCCTTCTCCCGGGCTTGCCGTGGGGCTTGTATCAGGCGCTCGCTCCTCAGCTCCCGTTTTGTCGAACTGGTTCTTCTCTCTGCTAAAAGAAAAAGTGAGGAGGGAAAAGGCTTTCAAAGCTCCGACGTTGTCCGGCGCTGCCCTTGGACACTGTTTACAACTGTTATTTCCGGACGGGGGGGTGGAGAATTTATTTCTGAGTGTCCAAAAAGACCCATCGGTTTCCACGTCCGTGAGGACATCTTATTCAGAAAAGGCGGAACAATCTGCCCTTAATGATTTAAAGATGGTGACTTTGGATCAGTTTTTAAAAAGCTCTAATAAACACTCTTTTTTTCTTAATTGGAAAAAAAAATCCTGGCACGTCTGTGTCTCTTCCTTGCTCTCCGTCCGCTATAGGGAAAAGCTGTTATTCAACTCCCTGTTCTAAGGACAAAAAGTCTCCGGTGTGACAATAAACCAGAGGCTCCTCAGCAATTTAACACAAAGTAGATAGCGGAAGTGTCAACACGTCTTTGTTCTGTCCAGCATTTATTTTCCTGCTTGTTGAACTGTAACTATTAGAAACCGCACGAAGGTGAAATTCGTCTTAAGCAACACTTCTACTTCTTTTTAACAAGCACAATAAAGATATGGGTGATATGTTGTTAAAGTGTGTCTGTTGTTATTAGCGTTGGTGGTGCTGTTATTGTTGTTATTACTTTCAATTCCAACATGGTAATAATTTATGGCGGTGTACTCTCTGGGCTATTTTAAAATAGATTTTTTGTGTGTGTGTTTTGGAAGAAACTACTACACAGCCTGAAGTCCGTGTTTTTTTAAATTTTAGGTTGACAGAAATCACAGAAAAAACATTGACGCCACCTCCTTCCGAAATACCTGAAAGGGGAGGCGGGAGGAGACTTGTGAAAAAAATACTCTTCAAGGAGGAAGAGGGACCAGGGTGAAGGACACATACAAATGCGAAGATTAGGGGTGGGAAACGAAACACAAAATCCAAAGCATTAATTAAATAATAAAATTTTTTTAAAATAAAAAAGAAAGAGAGAAGACGCAGCAAGGGAAAGTCAATGACAGAACTGAAGGCTGAAGTACAAAGGAAGGGAAATTGCCTTTGCTCCCAATTTACAGACTGGTGATTGTCTGAAGGAGTTGTGCTCCCTGTCACCTAATCTCTTCCCTTGGCGGCTTATTAGCGTTTGGCATGGGGTCTCTGCTCACAGAATATTATACATTCGATATTCAAAAATCCTCTTTACATATACATCACTTGCTAATGTCGTCAGTGTGTGCATGTTTCAGCGACTGATGATAGGACATTGTTATTTAAAGGACAAATAACTCTGACCCATAAAGAAGCAGGAGCTCGGATTTTTCTCTGACAATTTCAGTGTGCCTCTTAAAAATAAAAGTTGGAATGAAAGAGGAGACGAAATGTTGGATTTCTGCTCAAAACGAAAAAGGAGACAAGGGGAGGAGTAAATAAAGCAATTAAATTACGAAAGTAACATACAGAATGACAGTTTTTCTTCATAGTAAAGTACTGGGGTTTTTTATAGAGACAACTGGATAATACTATTGAGTTGCAATCCAGAAACGCTTTGTTTTTTCTGTTTGCTCGTTGTTTTTATTTTCTGAACACTCTGGTAGGTTACATCTTTGCTTTCTTCATGCGCACAAGCCATTTCGTTATCAAGAGAATGTTTCTTTCAAGTATTCCAGAATTTCCTTCTCTGTCTTATAGGTTTGTGCGTAAGGTTTGATGCTGTGACCCGAAGAAGCCCCAGCCCTTGGTAAGAAGTCTATTCATGGAAAATAAAGTCCCAGCTCATTTCTATAGGTTACCGAAGTGTATTTAATTTGGGTTGTTTTTCTTTTTCTTCCGTTCCTAAAATCCTTCTCAGAGATAAATCACTAGACATTTTTTTTCCTTTTTCTTTTCCCTCTTGGAATGTAAATCCCTTTAAGACCGAGCTATTTTTAGTCCTTTTTTTTTTTTTTTCCAGTAGGTGTACACTTCTGGGGAGAGAATGACGATTAAATAAACATAGACTGTAGGTACATGAACTCTAAGAGAAGCCCAGGAAAGGGGAAAGTTTTTAATAACCCTGAGACGAAGGTTCATCTCGTTAAAGGTACTTCTTCTCGCTGATCCATGGAAACTGAGGTGGCTTTGCTCAGCACAGAGGGCGTGAAAGTGAGAAAAGAGTCAGTCCTAGTCGTGGCCGAACAGGTAAAGTCTGATGTGGAGGGTCTCTGTGCCAGCCCGTTGGACTGGCCGCTGTGGCAAGCCAGGCAGGAGCAGGGGTTGCCCCCTGCGCTGCTGAGTCCATGAGTTGGGGCAGAGTAGAGAGATGGATGCCTGAAGGCGCACAGGAGTTCTGGTCTCGGGTAGGGGTGGGAGAGAACCCTGAAAGTGTCCAGCGGCCTCAGGGGGGTACTGAAGGGGGTGGCGGCAGAGGCCGAAGTGGCACCAATGCCCATGTGGGAGTAGTAGGGCAGGGGCAGGTGGGACGGGAAGGGGTAGGGCAGGTTGCCGGTTGCCGCCGCGTGGCTCATCATGTAGGTATAGAACGCCGGGTCGGCCGGATGGGGCCAGGTCATGGCCAGGCGCTGCCGCTTGTCCTTCATCCTGCGGTTCTGGAACCAAACCTGAGGGGAGAGGGGAGGCGAAAACAGTCACCCGCCGCCGCCCCACTGCTCCCGACCGCCGGCACCGTCCCCTGACCCGCGGCGGCGGGAGCGGGTCTCCAGGCGAGCAGAGATCGGCGCCAGCTCTCCCTCGCAGAGGGAGTTGTCACCACGTACGGTGGGATCACTTAAGCCCCTATAAATCTACAGGGAGACCTAGTGGAGTAGCCCTTTTAGGTTGATTTTTTTCCTTTCTTCTTGCTAGGGCTCGTCTTACTGATATCACCACCACCGCCTTGATCCCAGGCAAGCCTGGCAGCTCTGCCTCCTTGCTGTCGTTTTGCAGCTAGAACTACCTGGGATTGTTACCAATTTTATTTTCATGTGCTTTTGAAAAGGCAAAGTGAAGTGAGATCTAAACAAGAGATGCTGCTGGCTTTCCTTTCCTTCATCCCAAGAGCTGAGTGACGTTTGGACAGGCCTAAGGGGAGGATTAAAAAAAAATCTGCTAGGGAGAGGCCGGATTAGCGGTGCTGGCTGCGGGAGCTGTGTACCCTGTCCTCCACTGCTGGTTGCTGCAGGGTGCGGGCAGGACCAGGATAAGGGGCGGGAGTGAATGAGGGAGAGAGAGGGTTTTGCTGGCGAAGTGCTTTCCCGAGCTTTGCAAGGAAGTTTGGCCATATAGGTTTATATTCTGCTAATTGGAAACACGTCCGAGCTGTGTGTACCTTGATGGTGGTTTCTGGCAGATTTAGAGCAGCCGCCAGTTCACATCTCCGGGGCCTGGACACGTAGTTCTCCCGGTAAAACTCCTTCTCCAGCCGGGCGATTTGCTCGCGGGTGAAGGCGGTGCGGTAACGGCGCATCTGATCGCTGGTGCTGCAAGCCAGCGAGCCGTGGGAGCCGCCGCTGCTTCCGCTGCCCTTGGGGTGATCCCCCCCGGCGCTGGGGCTGCCGGCCAGGGCCTCGGAGCACGACCCTGTGTGGGGAGCCCCGCGCAGAGACACACGCTCGGAGGCGGGCGGGCATAAAGGGATGCTAGCCGCCCTCCTCCCCAGTGAGCATCCTTCTCCCTCCATCCCTCCCCATTCGCCTTTCCTGTGCCCGCCAGTGAGCACTAAGGATGCTGGGGAGACATCCAAGAGGGACTGGAAGGAGGGCAAGGAGAAGGGAATGCAAAGCAAGTTAAGGTTTTCACAGATGCTTATTCACTCAGGCTGGAAGTCTACCTGCCCACGCCCCCCAACACACCCCATGGCTTGGGAGTGTCTGATCGATGACAGGCCCCCTTCACTTCCCATACTGTGAAGCCGGAGGTGGTCACCGCAGCATCCCTCGACCCTGAGAGGCTCGGAAAGGCAGGTGTGCCCGCTGCCAGAGACGCACAGCTCCGCGGCCCCTTCCTCTGTCCCAGCAAGGGGGCAGGAGCGGAGCAGCCGGCAGGCAGGGACCTCCGAGGGGGAGGTGAGGCCTCGGGGGATCTCCGCTCAGCCTCTGAACCCCAGGATGTGGTACTTTCAACTAGCCTCTAAGGGACGGAAGAGAGCAGACAGCTCTCTCCGCCCTTCCCGGCTTTTTCTTGAAGTGATGAAAGAATGGGGAGGTGGGAGAACTGGGTTGTTGGGGTAGATGAGGGCTCTGCCGGACTGCGAAGGTGGGAATAAGGAGTGGGGACAGGGGGAAAAGGGGCCTGGCCACTGCGTTTGCTTTCAAATGCAGCTCTTCTCCATTGTGCCTGAGACCAAAGACAATTAATTCATTGGGACCATTTCCGAGCTGGCGCCACCGAGACATAGAAGTGACAAGGTAATTCGGACCTCTGCTCTTCCCTTCACCTCCTTTGTTTTGTTTTTTTCTTTCTTTTTTTTTTTTTTTTAACTCAACGTGCAAACAAGGACCTCACTGCCGCACTTGGGACAGGCAGGAGTCAACGAGAGATTTTACGGTCTTCATGGGCGCTTCCGCGCTCGCCCGGGCACATTTCACCCTGCAAAACCACACATAGCTCTCGGCCAGAAAACCCGTTTGATCTTGCTCATCCTCCCCCTAACACGTACAAAAACCACTGTATGTAGGAAGAACTGGAAAGGATTTCGTGGAGCATGCATTGCCCAGGTGATGGGGAAGGATAAAAAAAATAAAATTAAAAAAGAAGGAAAGGGAGAGTACATGGTGGTCTTGGCCAAGAGATTTCTGCGGGACAATCTGCAGACCTGATGAATCCAAAGCGGGAAACCTGGCACCCTTCCAGGGACGCGGGGGCTGCCCGATGTCGTGTCCTTTGACTCCCAAACAAGCCTTCCGGTGGCAAGGAACTGAGGAATCAGCCGGGAAAGGAGATCCCCACACACACTCCCTGATTTCGCTGCCCCCTCGCTCAGCTGGAGAGGGGAAGACCCCCTCCGGCAGCCATTCCCCCCCTTCCCCCCC
>VWZX01003428.1:1018-323664 GCA_013399015.1 Galbula dea
AAAAAAACTACGAGAGAAACTAAAGAGCCCGAAACAACCCGAACTACATCAAAAGTATTTATATTTATATATATAGCAGTTATATACAATTAAAATACTATGTACACAGTAGAGGGAACCCCCAAGGGAAGGGGAAAAGGGAAGAGGAAAGGGGAAATAGGGAAAAAAGGGAAAAGGAAAACTAAAACAGGTATGTACACTCGAAACCCAGGATAGAACTAATAAAAACAGAATCTTACTACTCTCCTTAAGGTAGCAGAGTCGCACTGACCGATGCCAGCAACAGCTGCCTCTCAAGGCCTACAAGGCTTGACTCCTCTGCACGGGTGAGACCGATAGCAGAGAACCTGCGTCCTCGGATCCACCGGAAGGCAAAAGAGAACAAGGGCCTCTCCCCCTCTGTATTTATATCCCAGTTACGTAAAATAGTGTGGAATACTGGGTAAATATGATCACTTCCCTGGTTACAAACTGGTTACCAGGAAAAGCCTGGGTCAAACCATTACAACTACTTGGTTTACATTCATAATAACCAAACTTCTGCTTTCAGGAACTAAATTTTTCAGGAAGAGTATTCCAGGACTGAGGCCAAAGGAAAGTTATTGCATGTTTTTTGTGTTTTCTCTTTCTTGAGTGAAAGGCATCTGACTTTTGGAAATGCATCGTGTGACAGAGATATTCTGTGTACATTTGTCTGTGGAAATGCTCTCACTTAAAGCCCAGTGACCCAAGGTAGTGTCAGGAGGTGGCTTACAGAAACAAGGTTTCAGTATCTAGCAGCTTCTTATGGCAGCTTAACCCAAAACACAAGTCAAACAGAACCTGGGATGCAGGTCGGTCACCAAGTCTCCTTAGCAGCAGCCATGCTCTGTTCTCCCTGAGATACCTTGTGCTGCAGTATGCCACGGAGAAGAGTCACCCTGTGACACTTCACTGCAAAACAGGGGACTCTGGAGACAGAAAATGCAGATTCAGATAAATCACTATTCTTCTTTTCTCTTCAGTAGCTCACAAGAACATTTTCAATGTTGGTTGTGCAGGGAAAAGGGCCAATTAATGCCAGCATACAAGAGCAGAGAGGACACCTTAGTTTGGAGATACTGTCAAAAATAGCTTTGAAAGAATTGTCTGTAAAGCACAAGGGAGGCAAGAATAGAACATATAATTTAGATGTCAGTTCTGTTTTGTGTTGAAGGCACTTTTTCATCTCTACTCCTTATAGCAGTAAACTGACAGGACTAGGGTTCAGGCTTAAGCCGTGGCTCATGGTCATCCTCTGTACTGTTTCCCTGGGGGTGGTGGTGTCCTCAGCACTGTTCTGTCCTAGCAAACCAGCAATCTCTGAAGGAATTCCCAGCACAGCTCATGGGCTGGTGAAGCCAGGGGCCATTGCCAGCAGAACATCTGCATGCAGCTGACCTATTTCAGGAGGTAAGAGAGTTTAGTTGTGTTTATGCAAAACATGTTGTGCCAGATGGCTCTTGTGCCAAAGGACAGTTCCTGACCTGCTTTATTTGCTAGTAGAAACATGACATTTTGGACTTTTGTGATCTCCACTGTTTTCTGTGTCAAACCAGAATATTAGGCATTGGCTGATTTCAAGCCATGAGAAGTCAGACAAGAAGATCTGAGCATTTTTTGATTGAGCAGGATATCTGCAAAAGTCTTTGCTCAAGGGAAGATACAGTTGCATTGGCTTGGGGTATCTCATTAAGAATAGGCTTTCTTTTGTTTGCTCACAAATGTTATTTCTTCTGCATTAAATAAAATATATTAATGAATATAACATTGGCTTTGATAAGAACGCTATACTCTGGGGAAGACTCTCTTTTTCTCTGGTTGTGCCAAGAGGCTGGGGTAAATTTCAGTAGGGAAGCAGTTAGGCTTCGAGCAAACGTGAGCAACAGATGGAATTTAGAAGTTCTGAAGAATTTAATAAGGAAAGAAAGCCACTAGACCAAATGTGTGCTTTCACTATACAACAGCTGAAGGTAAAAGTAGATTGTAAGGTTGGGATATCTGAAGAGATCCATCCTAAACAGGAGGAGTAGGGTGGGATTCCTAGGAATTTTAGCCCAACAAAGTATTAAGGCTCTGGCAAAAACTGTAGCATGGAGCACCTCTTTCAATTGCATTTACATTGTATTGCTGGTGCCCTGCCAGTGTAAAAGTGCCATAAATAGGTATGGGGGAGTTTTGATGGGATTTTTGGTTTTGCTTGTTTAAAAAACTTTTCATCTCAAACAAAAGCTAGAAGGAGAAAGCCCAGAAGGCTCTAACAAATGCTGAGGTACTGGAGGTGCTGATCTATTGAGCAGACATTGAAGACTATGAATGGACAAACTCTGCAAGGTGTTTGAGGCTTGCTAGCATAGTTATGCTTTGGGAGTAGGGCTGGGAAGAGAGGCAACATTACATTCAGTGAAGAGCCTTTAGTTCAGGAGTTAACATTTCCCAGGCTAGTGCCCTGTGCCTTTTGCCAAACTCATCCAGAAGAATCCTCTAGAATACAAGTTTACTTTAAATTGTAAGGAGTAAGAACTGGTGTACAAAGGTATCCGAATAAGGAATTGTGCTTGTGTGCCCTGTAGTCTGGTGTGATTCTGCATGCACATGTTTCAAGTGAGAGCAGAACTTGCTATGATGCTGCAGGAAGACGTTATCTTAGTATGAGTGGTACCCATTTCTGGCAGTCATGACATCCAGAGGGGCTTTCAGGGAGAGATTGCATGAAGTCTATTAAGTATCTGAGACCTTTCTTGATTGAGCAGCTGGTCTAAGACATAAAGTATCTCCAGAAATTCCTCCTCCTGGTATGAAATATTTACCTTAATTTACAAATCCTAAGAACTCACTAAAAATGCCATCAGCCTCTCCATAAAAAAAATAGAAAGACTCAGACTATTGATTTCAGGGTCATCCTGTGGCTGAAAATTCAAGTAAAATGTGCTAGAAATACATGTGTAGCCCATAATAACTTGGGCATTGCTGAAGATTCAGCTTGTTATGGCGGGATGATCCTTTCTTGCCCACCAGAGTTCGTCATGAAACACAGGACAACTGCCATAGCAAATGGGACTGCATCAAAAGGAAAAGGCTTGGGGAAGCATCAAAGGGACAAGATGCTCAAATATGTGCATTGAATAGGAAGAAAGCTAATGAGCTACAAGGAAAAAGAAATGTGCACACCAACTGCTCTTTGATACCCTTCCTGAACCTATTTTGATGAAAAAAAAAATGGCATACAGTCTTAGGCTTTAGAAAGCAGATGGTAGAATGGGAGACTTCCTAAGCATTGTCACAACCTGTGCAAAGACATGTGGGGTTCTGGAGATGAAGTTGTTCATTGTAAATCTTCTAGCATTTGTTGTGATTATTCCCTGAGCTAATCACTGGAACAAAAGTGAACATACACTCTAGTCTTGTAAGATGTAAGAGAAATGAATGAACGAAGAACATTATCTCCAGAGAACCACCTAATAAAAGGGAATCCTTTGGTGGCACCTTCCCATTGGAAGGTACTAGGAAATCTGATTTCAGCTGCGCAGCCTGATCTAGGCAAACCTTCTTTAGCAGGGAGATTAGACTAGATGATCCCCAGAGGTCCCTTCCAACCCCTACTATTCTCTAATGCTTTCCTAATTGCTAAGCCACCGTATTTTAATATAGCATCTGTATGTCCACATAGAGGTGAGAAAGCAGATCAGTATCACAGGATCTGTAGTGCCTGGCAACAGTAGTCTGGATTTTTTGCACGACATGTACTTTCCTCCCTAAATCACCAGAATTCCAAACATACTGTCTTGGCTTAATACCTGGACATAAAATTCATTATGACAAACCAGTACTGGCAAGTGTGCATCTCTGCAAAATGTAAGGGGAAAGTAAATCTTCACAAACAGAAACCATTTAAAAGTTACTAGGGTGGTTGTATATTAACCTTATGAAAAACATGAGTACCTTCTAGAAACCAATTATTTACTGTTCTAAAATAGCAATTGCTCTTAAACAATGAGTAAGGGTGGAGGCTCCTCAAGCAAGCAGATTAGTTGCCAGTGAACTCAAGATAATCTCTCATCTTTTTGTATTTCCATGTTCATACATATTTGGAAATACAGAGTTGGCAGATGGTTCTCATGAACTACATCTGTAAGATGCCAAAGTTGAGTGCATGAGTGTTATTCAGAATAGGCTATGAGGGAAAAGATTTATGGGCTCAGGATAATGGCATATTGCCCAAAGTTAGTTGAAGGATATAATCGGGACTGATGCAGAACCAGATCAGTGTGAGGGAAAGAGATCTCTCAGATGTGGATAAGAGTTTCCTTAGGAAGAGAGGGAATTGTTTCATTAAATAGCCATTATGCTCTCTGTTACCTTCAGACCTTTGGGTATATATGAAAATGAACCTTTGCTCATGTCTTACCAATATTATCACTCTGAAAAAAATTCTGCCTAGAGACCCTCAAACATGTGAGGGGTCAGGTAATGTGTCACTGAAGCCAAAGTTGTAGGATACAGAAAGTTTGGAATAAACTCAGAGGGTCATAAATTCCTTTTCCCCAGTTTATCTTCAAATCACAACTGTTTATAAGAAAAAAAATGTTGAAAAGGTCCCATGAGACCATGTTGGGCTTTTTTGAGCAGCTAGCACAAATGGACACAATAGGTTAATTTCCAAAACATGCACAATTCTAGTAGGGAAAAAGATGGATGAGGTTATTTTGAGTCTTAATCTGCTTGGACAGAGAACTGGGAAAAACAACAGAACTCCATGCAGGAGGAAGGCAAGAGAAAGATTATCTGCCATGTGGAAGTCACACTGGGGTGAGGCAGTGCTTTGTGGTGACTGTGTGCACACAGACATGACCAAGGCAGTAACCATTATGGCAGTAATCATATTACTTCAAATCTGATGGTTTGCCTGCTGAATGCTCCCTGAGATAGCATGAGAGAGATCTCTCTTGTTACAACCTATGTGACCACGCTTTGCTCAAACATGGAAGGAATAGCTGTTTCTTCCAGAATGAGTGCTAAAATAAAGTCCTGAGGGAAAGAGAAGTACCCCAGTGTGTCAGGCACTAAATAGAAGGCAGGAAAAGGGAGATGTAAAGACATGTACCCCAATTTCTACCTATAGGGATAACAAGAGTTGAGCAAGCATAAAAGTTTGAGACCACAGTCAGACTCTTTAGCCAGATAATTCTCAAATTCATATAGTTTTTTTTTTTTAATGTACAGATTTTTTTACTTACCTGAATGAGTGTGCCCAGCTAACCATCACTGAACTGCTATGTTCACTTTCGGGGTTGTTTTTAAGTCCTTCCTGCTGGCTGGTCAGAGCAGTTGCTGTTCTCCAGATTCCCTCAAACTCTTTGGTGTCAGCCAGCACATCAAACTGCATGCAGTGCAGTATTGCTGTGGCCTCCTGTTCAAAACTGTGTGCAGTGCAGTTTTGGGCCTCACACTATAAGGTGTTCAAAGGAGGGCAACAAAGATGTTGAGAGGACTAGGACATGACTTCTGGGGAGCACCTGACACTTGGTTTATTCAGCTTAGAGAAGCCTGAAGGGTGACCTTATTGCAGTCTACACCTAGTTCACAAGAGAGAGAGAAAGGAGAGGGAGGAGCTGATCTCTCTGGTGTCTGGTAATAGGACACAAGGGAATGGCTTAAAGCTGGAGAAAGGGAAGATCCAGCTCAATGTTGGAAAAAAGTTCTTAGAGGAGAGGGTGGTTAAGCACTGAACATGCTCCCCAGGGAAGTGGTCATGGCTCTAACCATCTTGGCATTCAAGATGTGCTTCAACAACACTCTTAGATCTTTCAGGTTGCCCTGGCTGGAGTTAGGAGTTTGACCCTGGCTGGAGTTAGGAGTTTGACTCAGTGATCCTTGTGGGTTCCTTCCAACTCAGGATATTCTATGATTCCATGAGTAGCTTGTTTTACATGACAGAGACTAGAAGTCACCTTTTGTTTAGTTTTATGACATGGAAAAAAGATCAGAGACCTCAAAAAAACCCAACCCCAAAACAACCCAAAAAACCACCAACAAAAACAAAACCCCAAAACCTTAATATTCTTGAAATAGCTGTAGCAGGACTTAGTAAATTTAGGTCAGTGGACTTAGCCAGTTCTGGTACTCTGATTTACAGATGTTTTAAACTGCTGTATATTAAAAGTTCTTTGCTGCAATGCCATCAATTCAACTTTTCTGTGCAGATGGCAGCAAAAGACTGTACATTGTGTACAATTACAAAGCTTTCAACTAAGTAATCAGCTTTAGAAGTAAAATCTCATTTTAAGAAGTAAGAAAGATGTTCTGCTAAGGTTTAAAGAACATTTTAGAAACTAGCAGAAGTTCCTGGTTACGATGTGTAACTAGAACACCAAAAAACTAGAAGACTTAAATGTCATTTAAGACAATGAGCAATGTGGTAGGGCAGGGGGAGAAGTTGATCAGCTTTAGTCTCATTTTAATGGAAAGTCCTAGTGTTGTGGATTTTTGTTTCCTTGTTTTGCTGTTTTCAGAATGGAAAACAGAAGTATCTGAACAGAATACTTATTTAGAAAAATAAAACATCTTATTTCTAGGCTGGGAATAAATATGTAAATACCCGTCCCCCCCCCAAAAAAAATAGATTTTATATGAAGTCCCAGAGTTCTCTCCAACAGCTCAGTGTTTGCAGTAAGCACCTACTATGTTATACATAGACTAGTACTACCTAGGAGCAAGATAATCTTGGACTTAGACCTGTTAGTGGTAGAAATGTTCTGGACATGCACTACAGTGGATGCAAGTACACTTTCTGTGCAGCTGCTCTAATAACCAGGTGGTGAGGTGAGAGGGTATTGGGTAGCTGGGCATTTCCCATCAGTATGCAGAAGTCCAGGGCCTCCAAGGAAGGTGGATTCCAAAGTGCTCCGGGCTTTATCCGAGAGGATGGAGAGAAGCCTGACTTGTGTTGCAGTACAACCTACAGTAGAAGGACCTTCAGCTTTTTTTTTTATCTAGGCCAGTTCCTTTCAGCATAATTTGGACTTTCTGAGAGTCACGTAATCCTGGCTGTTACTGGAACTGTGTCACTGCATCAGCATTAAGCTTTGTGGTCATCCCTTAGGAGGTGATGTTGTCTTTCTGGGCTGTAATTTTATCAGAAGGGTACCTCTTCATAGCTGGAAATAATCTATTAGACTTCAAACTAATTAATATCGTCAACTTTCTCTAGCTATACAGTTTATAAGCATCTTAGAAGCAAGCTGCTTGGCACTTCCTAGAAGAATACTCTTCCAGGCTAGACACTTGAAGTATTTTCTGAAATAAAAGTCAGCATAGCACTTGATGGTCTTGAACATTGGATCAGGATGTGTTTATTAGATGGCAAGATCCAGCCTTCAAACTTCATTAACATTTCAGAGTGAAGTATCTTTACAAAACATTTTTAAAGCCTCAAGGTTAGTGTTGTGCTTTTGGAACAACTCTTAACATTGCTTTCCTTGTTAGGAACAAGGAGCATGTTAGTTTTTCTCACATTAAATGAGGAGACTGCATGTTAACAGGTCTTCCTGATACAATCTGAACAGGGAACCTCTGAACCTAGCAGGACACTGCATTGGATGTATTTTGGAAAGCTTAATGCACCATGAGATTTCTTAACCATTACAAGTAACAGAAGACAACAACAAGCCTTTTGGTGGTTTAAAATTGCATACCACTCCTATTTGTCTCCTTGAAACAGAAAATAAACACTTAGGAGTCACTGCTATTAATTTACTACAGACTCACCAGTTTAAGAAGAGCTGATCACACACTGTAATTTTCCCATAAACATATCTAAACCTAGATGGGGGGACACTAGGCATCTGATAAACTGTTCTGTAGAAAGAAATGAGTTAGTAACAGCTCTATTTACAGCTATCCATGTCCTATCACCCCACAGTGTAAATGAAGCCTCTGAATGGCTACGATTTTTGCTTTAGCATTTGAATGAAATTAAAAGAAAAGACCTGTAAGCATGAGGAATGGAAACACAGAGCAACAAAGCTTTATTAGAATGGCCTAATTTTTAAATTCCTGTGGAGTTATCACCTGAGGAAATTGGAATATGCAGAAAACAAAACTAAGAAACTTCAGCCTGTCTCCAACCTAATCTCACTTCATATCAAAATAACCTTCAGGAAAGATCTTATACTGCATATATTGCAGAAAAAATTATAGTCTCATTGTGGAAGAAACAATTTTTTAATTAATTCTACAATGTAACTTACAAAAAGAGCATAATTTAAAGAGCTAAAGGAAAACAAAGTATTCCATTTACAGTATTGTTCAGGAACCACTGATTTTCCATCCTTTTTTCCTTTAAATAAGTAAACATACTTTTACAGTCAAAATAAAAAGTTGTCTAATTATGAGGTCATTTGTTCCTCTTGCTCCTATGCTCCTCTTGAAATCCAGATGCATCACCACATCTTTTTTTTTTCAAAACCAGTTCCAATTTAGTGTTTCCATTAACTGCAGTTTCTGCAGTTTTTAATTCATTGCATAAAGAAAAGGAAATGCATCTTCTCTCTTTACCTTTTCCCTGCAAACTATCTTCTCCAGCAGCTCATTCTGCAGAAGCACAAAATTCCTTTGATGTACAAAAGGGAGCTGGGTAGAACATACACTGGGGTTATTTGGACAGAAACCTCATACAAATAAAAACCCATTACTTTATTATGGGAAGTGCAAAAATCAATATACAAAGTGCCTAAGCCTACTATGTAGTGAAAAAGGAAGGCACCCAAGCTAAAACTCTTAATTGCTTTGTGGAGGCTGCGTAGGACACCTTCTGCCTGACTGCCTCAGTGTACTGTTGGCGTGACCAGCAGGTCTAGGGAGGTGATCCTGCCCCTCTACTCTGCCCTCGTGAGGCCCCACCTGGAATACTGCATCCAGTTCTGGGCTCCTCAGCATAAAAAAGATGTGGACCTGTTGGAGCGAGTCCAGAGGAGGGCCACAAAGTTGATTAAAGGACTGGAGAACCTCCCCTACAAGGAAAGGCTGAAACAGTTGTGGTTGTTCAGCCTGGAAAAGCGAAGACTTTGAGGGGATCTGATAGCTGCTTTCCAATACCTAAAGGGGGACTATAGGATAGAAGGGGAGAGACTCTTTATGTTCTCAAATTGTGATAAGACAAGGGGAAATGGTTACAAGCTAAAGGAGGGGAAATTTAGATTAGAGATTATGAGGAAGTTTTTTACCAGGAGGGTGGTTAGGCACTGGAACAGGTTGCCCGGAGAGGTTGTGGAGGCCCCATCCCTGGCACTGTTTAAGGCCAGGCTGGATGTGGCCCTGGGTGACCTGGTCTAGCGATTGGCATCCCTGCCCATGGCGGGGGGGTTGGAACCAGATGATCTTTAAGGTCCCTTACAACCTGGCCATTCTATGATTCAATTATATGATTCTATAGTCTGGAATGGTTTGGAAGCTACAGACAGTCCTGTAATATCTTAACACTTTTGGTATTTCTGTGTACTTAGCCTCTTCTGTAAGAGTCTGTGAACACTGCTACCAACTCAGATGGCAAAGCACAGTGGTTTTGCCTTTAGCTCAGTTTGTTTAAACTGCCAACACTGCAAAAGGAAGGAAAAAGAGCCCTAGGTACCCTGCAGAGCAGAACCGTAAGGAAACACAGCTTTTCTCGTGTGTAGCTTGCAAAGTTTAGTTTGGAAGTAACTTTTGCACTTACCCAGTCTGTGCAGGAGGAACAAAGCCCTCCTGGACTGGTACCAATTTCTATTCACTTTGCAACAAAATCCACACACCACTCATGTTCCAGCTTTCTCTCAATTTCCCTCTTTGTTAGCTTGCCTTTTTAGCTGGCTATGTATACTCTCTGAAAACAAATGTGACTACAAGCATATTCAATAACAGAATCAAATACTCACTCCATTTTCTGTTATCTACTTACATTTTATTACAGACTAATATGAAAACATCTCATATTCATACTAGAATTATTTTAATTACTCATGAGCAAACTTAAACCAGTCTTGATTGTTTATATTTATTGCAAGCAGATTCATGTCTCCTGCTTATATATTCTACCTAAGGATCCAAAATGTGACTGAACATAAACATGTTACATTTGGTTATCTACAGAAATAAAAGTTAAAAATAGCACTGAAAAGAAACTTTATAGTAATGTATTCACATCCTGACTCTTCAAATCAAATCAATGAAGTGGTATGAGATAATTAAAGATTAGATTTGAAGGCCGATTTATTTTCAAATAAATGCACCTACAATTGTACAATTAAAAATAAGTGTCAGTATTTGGTGCTGATGACTACAGACATCTTTAATGTATAATGCACAGATAACTACCCCCCAGCCCCTGTACAGCAACTTTCGCAGATTCTACTTTACATTAGGTCATGAAAGTACATTTCAGATGCAAGGTGTACATAGCACAGACTTCATGTCAGAGACAATGCAGATTAAAATCCTGTGGATCTTCATCAGGTAAAAAAATTAAAGCTATATAAACTGATTTTTGATTATTCTGCAAAGTAGAATCACATACTTTTTCGCTTCCATAATACTTTCAGGCATTTCCTTAAAGTTTTGTTAACAGAGGCAGTAGCATGAGCACAATGATCCCACTGGCTTCCAAAAGAAAAGTAGTGCAGTTGCTCAATTAAGCTCTTTTTAGCTTTTACATTTGCAAGCCAGTTGGGTCAAGACAAACAGGGTAATGCAAGCAAGAAAGTAAACTGTAAGCTTTTACATTAAGTGGCTGAACAATTATTGTACATGATAAACCAAAAAGAGATCTTTTGCCACAAACCACTGCAGAAATACATGAACTTCAGTGGCCGAAAAGCTTGAAATACTTTCTAAGTCTTCACATACATTTGGTTAGTGCTTACCAGTTTCAAGACATTTATAGAAGCAGTTATGGAGACACTATGCTGTTAAAGCTGCAACAGTTTAAACAAGACAAGTTAGGAAGTTATATAGATTTTTATACTTTTCCCCTTTCATTTTTTTTTCCTCTTTGAATACACAATAATCTGTCTCCTTTCAGTGTCCTATCCATAAGAAAACATTCTACTGCATTTTGATCTAATTTCTACCTTTAACTTTCAGTGAAATGGTCTGATCCATTTTCAGTGAAACTCCAAGTTAACCCCTGCTGCAGTGGACTAGGTTTGCATGGCAATAGTAACAGAGACTGAAGCAAAAGCACATCAAGTGAAACCCAGCTGATGTTTTCTGTCTGGTTTGGTTTTTTTTTTCCATTAAACAGTCCACTTCAACTAACAGTACCAGCTTGTACAGGTAAGAGTATTGCTAAATCAAAGCAGAAACTTCCACTTAAATCCAAGCATTCTTTCTCCTCCAAAAAAAGGACATGTTTAACTAAATTTCCCCAGCACTTCTATAGGTGTTTCAGCCTGAATAACATGGTCAGTAGCTTCTTAAGCACAGGGCTACATGAAGTTTGAAGTGAACTGCTTTGTTAGTAGGCAGAACAGGAATGCAGCATTTTCAAAAACATCAAGCAAAAAAACCTCCTTATTTAAGGCTAAAAGATGGAAGTCAGAAAAGTAAAAATGCAGAAGGCTTTATAGAATAAAAAAAGCTAGCACTAATAGTATAGCACTGGATGTAGAGCACTCTAATTGCTGCTATCACAAATACCAACAAAACATGAAGAATTTGGGCGAGACCGACAGAACAATACACCTCTATTCCTAATTTGACATTCAGTAGAATTTTTACATTCAGCCACAACTCCACTCTAAGCTAAATTTAAGTGGCCAAAACTCATAGGTATAAAAAAAGCCTTCCAAATGTATACTTAAAAAAAATAGAAATGGTGTGTTAACAAATGTAGGCGTAAAACAGATTTATAAATAGCTACAGTATGAAAAATATTTCAGTGCAAAGGCAATTGTAAGATTTCTAAAAAATACATTACAAATAATTTGGTAACTACACACAAGAAATTTGTCACTGCTACTGGTATAAAATTTATACCCATATTAACTTTTTTAAAATATATACACCAGTGTTTTATGTAGGGGACAGTTCTAACTGGCCAACATTCAAGTCTGCAATGGCAAGTACACGTGCACACACCCACAACCACACACAGAGGTATGTATTTCAAAATGTTACTGCTATGCAGACATTCTTTGAAACAAAAGTGCTACATGTTAAATGGTAAAAAAAACCTTCATCTGTGATGCTCACCTTATCTTTGGTATACTGAAAATATCACACTCACTTTACAATCTCTGCTTGTTCCAGGGCATCTTAATAATATTTCACTCTTTGTTAATGCAAAACTCACTCAGAATATTGTGAGGCAGATGTCCTAGTAAGTTAGTAAGTAGAACTATCTTGCCTCTGTTGTTTTGTTTGTTTTAAACACAAAAAGGGGCAATAATTTTTCTCTGCCATCCTACTCCATTTGAAATACAACTAACAATGTTTTGGCTAGGTCTTCCAATAAAGGCTGCAGCTCTGATCCCAAATATTTTGTTTTCACATGGAAAAAAATTTTTAGCCAATATCCTCCCAGAGGTATTTAATGATTATGGTTATTAACCAGTTCTAACCACCAAGCTGAAACTGACTGGAATCTTATTATTCCTTCAGATATTTTGTACCCCAAAATAAAACACTGGGCTAAAGAAAAAAAGACAAGGACACAGCTAAGAGTTGAATTAGTGCAAGGTAACATAAATGTTGCAGAGAAAAGAGAAGTGCAAGTTGGCTGTCATTCTTCAAGTAACTCAGACAGAATCCCTGAAGTCAAACAAATTTCTGTACCACAACTACAGTTTAATGGTAAAGAAACAGCTGTGGGCTACCTCCTGGTTCCCTTGCAAAAGTTAACAGCTGTGTGCTTTGTAATACATCTACCATCCAAACAGAAAAATCAAAAGTAAGAGGATTCATTCAGATAGCAAAAGATGCTTAATTGGAAAAACAGGCTGTCTTCTGTTCAGGAAAAAAAAAACGTGTCAAAAAAAGCTTAATATATAATACTTTCTGCTATGTGTGTTTTACAATCACAGGGATAGGAAGGTGGAACACCAGGTTATCTGCACCTTTGTCAAATCCACAAAGACCTTTTAGGCAAAATGCTTACATTCAGTTTTTGAGTAGATACCAACATTGATGATATTTACCTATTCAACAGCCAACTTGACTTCACACAGTGTATACAGACTCTACACAAGGATTGTTTTGCCTATCTTTCTACGGGAGAAAACTAACTGAAAACCAGACATAGCCCTGATTTGGCCACTTACAAGGAAGTGAACATTAGAGAGTGTTTCTTGAAAGCAGATTTGCACAGAGGAAACACCAGTTTGTTCTACAGAAAGAGCAAAGAAAGAAAAAGGACAGAGGAAAATCAGAAACAGCACGTGTAAAATATGCTTTAGGAGACTTTCATTGGAGATAACTGAGGTCATTGCTTCTGGCCGAAAATTCAAACAGTTGATCTTAAAATGTAGGCCACTAACTGAAACTATACACTTCAAGTAACAACAAAAATAACTAAAAATGACAGAAGCAGTCAATGCAAAAAAGTCTTGACATAGGGTGAAGAGAATTTTGAGTGCTACCAGTCTCACAGTACCAGACTGTGCAGATTGTTCATTGCTCCAGTAGTTCAAAACATAAAAAGAGGCCTATCGGCCTGGAAAGGTTCATACTTCTAGCTCTTGTTCTTGTTTGTCTGAACACTACCTCAGACAGCAAAAGCCATGTATAGTTTAATTTATTTCTGTGACATGTTTGTTTCCTGAAAAAAGAAAGAAACCCAAATACAGTTTTTAAAGGCTTGACTTGGTGTTGTGTCATACAGACGTCTCCAAACCTGACCCACTGTAGCGGTAGCCTGCACTGGAGCGACAATGCTTATTTGAATAGCCAAGGACAGATGGAAGTACTGAATAATCAACACCTCTCCAATGCGTAAACATCATTTTTTTAGAATGAGAATTAGACCTTCTTGCTGGGGAATTGCTGCAGTCACTGCTCCTGTATCTTGGGCTTTTCAGACAGGCAAGAGGTGTGAATTCTGAGATGTGCTCCCGACAGTGCCTCGATGCATTCTGTTGGAGGGGAAAAAAACCCAAATACACAGTAAATAGATGATTTTGGAGAGCAAAGTCTACAACTGTTCTTCCATAAGGCCACTGTGGCCTTGGTATAATAATGCCTTTCACTAGATCACCACTCTGGCTATTTGTTTCACATTGTTGAGCAATCAACCATTTTCAACGTGATTATTTCTATAGAAAGACCTACAGAACCAAGCATAATTTTACGCATTATCTCAAAACCTGATAATGGTCTCCTTAAAAGAACAGATGAAGACACAGAGGACTGCTTTTTAAGCTGAGTTGGCTTAAATCAGGTTTATATTTCATTTTGCAACCTCTCCTTGTACATCTTTTTATTTCTGAACTTCTTTCGTCAGGACTTCTTATGACGAATTTTAAGACAGAACAGATTCAAGTACCTTGCCCTGTACTTCCACAGACAGGGAATTCTTTACAGTTGGTTTGTGCTAATAAATGAAAGTTCCAGAAGTTTAATGCACTTGCTTTGCACTTTTAAGTGGTATCCAATTTTGGAATTGCTTAGTTTACACATAGCATCTATACAAAGCAATTTATACTACACATTGCAATACTGTCTTGGTCTAATTGTCCATTAACATTTGTCTGTTCCACATAACCACTCCACACTCTGGCAGAATGGGCACTTCCACTCAGGAAATACTCAGGAAAACAGTAACACCATGGCTGCATGGTAAGACCCCAGAACAGGTACAGAAACTAAAAGAAAATTAGCAGAGCACTTCCCTCAATGAGTTCATCTAATTCTTCTCACTAAATGTACCTATAATTTCCAAGTATAGAGATGGGGATGTTATGTGATGGTACTTAAGATATAAATGCATGATAAGCATGCACTTTTAACATTCAAATCGATGTTATCAATCACTCTCTCCATGAATGATATGTAAACCAGTTAATCCTCTCTTCTTAATCGTCCCTTTCCTCCTTCCCCATTAACAACAACACAGTAGGCAAAAGGGAAGAAAAAACCCCCACAAATATTAATGATGTAGCTTATAGAAGTTTTGCTGAGATTTAATATTACACTTTTAATGCCAATCACAAGCTTGAAATGCTCCTTGTGTAAGAGCAACCTGAAAGCACTCTTAAAACAGTTACTCTTGGAAAAGTCAGCAAACTTTACCAAACTGCTCACTAACAGTGAGGCCTGAGTTCTTATAAACACATATAGATCAAACACCAACATTAATACAGAAAAATGCAGGTCATCAGGTAACAGATTAGGAGACTTTCTTTTGGAAATATTAGAGGGAGTAGTCAGACACTGTATGGCAACTACTTTTTCTATTCTTCTGGCTAGCAGGTGAAGCATTTTAGTTACCATAGATATTTCTAAAAATAAACCCATGTTTTTTCTTCACATGGCTCCAAGGCAAGCACTTCCAATCTGTCATGCCTGAAGCTACTCAAGAAAGCTGGGGTTTTCTGCTACTACTAGCTTAGCAGTCATTAAAAGTAAATCAGAAGCACCCCTCAATTACCTTGAAGCCCTACAGCCCACACCACCACACTACATTTACTGTATTTGTGCTCTTCACATATCGATATTGCACCTTCAGTTAGTTCTTCATGTCCTTCTTTTGGGGTCAGGAGACCACAGAGGGACCAGAGCAGATACAGCATCCAGGTGGAAATGTATCTGAGTAAAGAGTGTACCTTCTTACATATACTTGTTCATGTAATCAGTGGCATGGCAGGGAGATGATGCAAAGCAGAGAACTTCATTCTGCTGCCCTAAAGTTTGGAGGATTTAGGAGCTCATCACTCATGCTGCTGTTTCAGGTATTTGGCAAGACTCCTACATTTCTCTCTTGACCTGAGGCAGCGATGTAGCAACACAAAGGTGTATACAAAACACATTATTATGGTATATACTGTCAGACATACAGCCTCAGCCTCCTGACCTTAGGTCCTATTCATGAGTAAGTGGCTTCCTTTTGTACAGTTATCTGCCTGTTTTACCATCTGCATTTGGTCTATATATGTATTCAAGAGCATGAGAGATGATTCATAAACTGCTCGTGTGCAAGACTTACTTCTGACTTTATGTATTCTACACCATGGTGTAATGTGAGGACACTCTGCAATAACAACTACAGTTCTTAAAGATGAAATGTCACACAACACCCATATATAACACACTGGATTTATAGGAGTTTAATACACGAATACTGATTCATTGTTTTGCCTTATGTGAGGAGTAAGTGTCTAAGACAAAAAGATCTTACCTGTGGCACAGAACATCTCTTGCAAAAACTAGGCTCTCCAAGTAAAACAGAATGATTTTGTTTCAATATTGATAAAGTACATCAAAAACTCTGGAGGAAACAGTTGAATTGTAAATAGCACAGTTCACCCATAGAAATTAATCCAAACTGGCACCACATACAGTACTGTTACCTAGCTTTGATCTAATTATGGCTCGGAAGCTGAAAGGTTTCCTTCAAGAAGTGGCCCATCGCTGTTCGCCAGTGCATTTAGGGCTGTTTTATGTCTCATACTCTTCTGCAAGGATGAGGAAAAACAGTGAGACTCTTGCTGAATACAAGAGGGAAATGTGAATGAATCGCACCATTTGGTACAAATATAACTGTTGTAGCAAACTCCTGTAAAAGTGACAGATTTCCTGATAGATTTAAAAAGGAAAGGTTATCCAGCATAAAACAAGGCTTCTATTCCTTGCTCCTGAGGTTAATTCTTTGAGCCACTTTAAGGATGTTTTTAATTCCACTTCAAACTCTGTTAAAAATTACTCACAAAAACACTTCACTGTGCTACGAACAAGTACTCTGGGCTGTGTCCTTCCCCTCTGACAACAACTGGTACTAACCGGAGAGGTCCCCGTGAAACAATGAGGCCAAATCGATTCCAAATGAAGGAGCAGATCACTTCACTGCTCCCCAAAACAACTGGGACACTGCAGGAAGTGCTACACATGGAAGTGATGGAGCCAGTGCTGATGAAGGCTGGCTAACAGCTTGGTCATCACACCACGGGGAGAGAGGGCAGGGGAGTTACCAAGGTAACTTCTTCTAGGGATGCAAACATTGCAATAGCAAGATCCTTTTCTTTGTCTTCTGTGGAAGAGGAGCTCAATGCATAACAAAGGTAACAGTTTGAGAGCCATCAGTTTTCCAAGAGCCCTGTGCAGTTGTTCAACAGCAGCTAAGCCCATTGAGGAACAGAGGAATGATGAATCCCCATAGAGGCTTTCCCAGGCAAAAGTACCACTTTGGTTTCCCCAAGTGCAGCAAAGGGCAGAGGTCTCATAATAATGCTGATGGGCCAATCTTGTGACTGAGGGTGAAGTCAAAACACATCAGCCACAAGCAAAGCAAAAAAAGAAAAATATTTCTTAAAAAGGGACCAAAGCACAGAAGTTATTTACAGCTCAGAATGAAAACACCTGGCATTCCAGCTACAAAATATTTGGGATTGCTGAAACACTGTCAATCAAAGTGACAATTACCAAAATGAAGAAAGGATCATTTAAAGTGAATTTATATTTTCCATAACAGAGTTGCCAAGATTCTGCTATAAATGAAAGAGTAAAGAAAAACAAAATACAATCAATTAATGTAGATAGGATATATTTAAAATAATCCTCTATTTACTTTTGAAAGTAAAGGCTGAAAGAAACCTGACAGCTGCACAATTTCCAGTTAAAGCACGAAATTCAGCTTGTTTCATTGAGCCAGAGAGAAATATGTGAGAAATGAGCAGATTTTGATCAAAATTACCAAAAGACAAAAGATTCCTCCAAAGCTTTTGCAGAATTAATGTTTTAGCCCAAGAAAGACAATAGTTTATATGTGTGTGTGTGTATATATATATATATAAAAACATACATGCATATATACTTCTAGGCACATATATGTAGGTGTATCCACACATACATGCATATATATGTGTGCGTGTATATAGATATACATTTCACTGAAAAGTTCTCTCAAAAAAAAACCCCAAACTGGATCTGAACTGTTTAAAAACCTCTGAATTATAATGATTGTAAACAATCACCCAGCACACACTGGAGTAACCTCAATAACTGAAAAAATTAGAAACATAAAAACTCCTTCAAAGGCTCTGTGTGATCTTACTACCTGAGAAGAACCAATTTAGTCACCTGGGAGGTGGCTGCTAGTCCTATGTTAATCTTTTAAACTGTTCCAGAAGTTCTTTTATTACAAAGCAAGCCATATAATTTACAGGAGTGCAGCAAGTTTAAAAAAAAATGGTTAAAAGCTCAGTTCAAACCAAACCTAAGGCACTTAACAGTCAATTTAGCCAAAATTGTCAATAATAAAAAAAACTTCGTGTATTTTCCCCATGACTTACACAACTGCAGTCATCTTTATTGACTGTACATTTTCAAAAGGGGAAAGAAGAAATCTATTTTTTATTAAACCAGTTAAGAAATAAAGATACAAAATCTGCAACGGAAACCAACAGTCTCCTAGAATTAAGCCAAAAGGAGTTTACCTGCAGACATTAGAGAAACTAAGATTTACTAGTATTTCTTCTATTTAAATATAAAATTAAATGTCAAATCCTTCTGGATCTTCAGCTGTTTTCTTTCTAGGAAGACCACAGAATTTCATAAAATGGAATACCAAGAAAGCTTGGTTTCAAGATGTGTGCTGGAAGTAACTTATCAAAAAGTTGGATTTCCTTCTATCACAACAGAGCAGATATATTAATACATTCCAAAGGTTGCTCAAATGGCTTCTAGTATTACATTTTCTGTATTATGCTAGTAACATAAGCATAATCAGAATTACCACTTCTCTGTGTGGCAAAGTGTACTCCATTTACTCAAGTATAATGCAAACATGACATGCATTCACCTACAGGTAGACCAATTATTAAAATGAGGATCTAGGAATCCTAGACTCCTGAGGCAGAAACATTATGTAAAATTCTGTAAAGACAGTGACAGAAATGATAGTGATGGATGGTGAAAATTGACAGAACCTTTGAGATTCTGTGAAAGGAAGGAAAACACTCCGTGAACCAGAAATGGTGATAATGAGTATGGTAAATAACTTCTGATGAGAAACTTTTTACTGTCCTTTGAATGAAATGGCCAAGCATGCAGAAAGGCAGAAAAAAGTCACCTTTTGTTCCATTAGAAACTTAGACTGCTTGAAGTCTGAGAAAGCATAAAGATGGTGGACTGCTCAACAGAAAGGCACTGATGTTTAGTCTGATTTCCCCAGAAGATTGTAGGAAGCAATCGTGCACATCATTTATGTTTAAAGCAAGGTAGCAGTTATTTAGAGCAGATTGGAAGACAGGAAGAAACAAAGAGAGGGAAGAAGAAACACAAGTGATATGTCTGGTTATAAGTCAAATATTTTCCATGCAATATTAAAAAAAAATGCATATTGCCACTGTTAAGCCCAGAGTCTGCTTTACAACTGATTCACATTTCAGCACTAATATGCAATGTCTGTGAGAAATGGGGTAATAGCTTTGTTTAGGGCTTTTGGTAGCTAGCTTGTTTCTTTGCATTAACCCATCCATATTCCCTCTCTTTAGACTTTGAAATCAAGCATGCAGAATCTATACTGAGAGCAACTTCTTCCACAAGAACAATATATGGCAAAGAGGCATCTATTAAATATATTGAAATAGGAAGATGCTAAATGCTGATCTGCCTAGAAATGCTCTTCTTTGATCTTTCTTTCCTTTATTATGTATTATTTTCTTTATTCTTTCTTTTAGTCTTTATTCTCTGCTGTCCTCCTGAAGTGGGGCACTTTCACTGTGTATTCAATGAATACAAAACAATGGCATATAGGAAGGAAGAATTTTTTACCTTTGCTGAAAGGGAAAATTTTACTTTCCTGGAAAGTAAAGTTCCTTTATTCCTTTCCTCTTAATGCCAAGAATCTTCTCAAACATCAAAATCCGAACTAATCACTATACACAGAGTCACTGGTAACTCATTTTAACCTACCAGTGGCACTTGATGAGCTAAAAATGGCAGGAGCAATAACATTCTTTCAGGTTCCACACCAGTATTGTTCTTCATCCAATACATATAATATATGAAATTTTACTAGGGTTAAAAATACAGGTAAAACTATCTGTTGGAATTGTTTTTTTGACCACAGAATAGTCCCATGTGTCCCACAGAACCTGACCCTTTCAGCCTCATTGGAGCAAGTCTTTATTTACACCACAGTCTGCAACTACATCTCCTTTTGGGCTTATCAGAAGAGAGGTAATAATAGATTTTAAAACACTCTTCCCATTGGCACAGCAAGGCATAGAGATAATGTATCAAAACAGGCAAAATGTAAGTTGAAATTGAAAAAAAGGAAAAAATTAATAGAATATGAATAAGTTTTAATACATGTGCTTTTGTAACATGCACAGCATCAGGACAAAACAGTGTGCTAAGGAAATTTTATACTGCACAGATCATACAATGTAAATGTTGGCATGTGTTTACCACATATTCCTTTACCAACATACTAAATATTCATCACATTTATCTTCACAGTATCACAGAATGTTAGGAGTTGGAAGGAACCTCAAAAGATCATCTCATCCAACCCCCCTGCTAGAGCAGGATCCCCTATTTTAAGTGTATAAATTCTAGATTTTGCACATGTAGTTGCAGAGTCCCTTGGTGTAGAATAGCAACTACTTGCGCAAATCCCTACTTTAAAGGGGATTTCAACAAAATCACATGTTCCCTTCCTACCAGTTTTATTCTGAATTAAGCTTGTTTTATCTGGTTTTCCATAACTACACTCAGCTTGCGTGGCATGGTAAATGCTAAAATGTCCGCATTAGAGTTTCATTTATGCAGCAGAATGACTTTGTATGAAAGATAACTACTTCAATTTAAGGGTGTGGGCAATGCCTCTGAAAATTCCACAACAGCAGGAACAACTGTTGTCCAGGCCAATGTCTGTGTCTCTTACCTATCCTCACCAAGATCCCAATCTCCTAACCGCTCTTATCTCCTCGAATCAGGAATCACGTTGAGCCATGTACCTGTCTCTCACCATCCTTATCAGCTGATTTTCTTCAGTGCTGGTAGGGCAGGGGTTGCCCCAGGGTTCAGGGAAGTAGCACCATGTAAACAACAGGCACGTTCTTTCACCATACTACTCAGAAGTGGCTGGTATACAATCAGTGATATACACCACAGATGGGGAACCACTGTTCTAATCTTGTCTTTAAGCTTGAAAGAGGTCTAATTATTACAGACTTGTGATACAAAAAACTAATTCCACAATTAAAATTATCATTACCTGGATTCTTTCTGTTGCTGTAGGCCACAACTGTCTGCATAAAACCTTCTTGAGAACATCAGGAAGAAGGCTGACAGTTATGAGCAGAATTATACCCAACCACGCAGGACCACTGGACAGCATTTGCATGAACACATAATACATCCTCTGATAATTCAGAAAAGGCCTAGCAGGAAAAAGATTCAATAGAAATAATACTTCAATTGACAAAAGAAAGACTGGCAATGTTAAATACAAAAACTACAACATTGTTGAAATATTGCATGTTCAACCTTTTCTCAAAAGTTCTAAACATTCACTGACTAGAAAGAACTTCCTTACTCTCATCTTCCCTGCTGCAGGAAAATACCATGCCCTCCTTCCTCCCAGCATGCCTCTCTCTTGCAAAGATAAACTAAGTTACATTCTTATCCTGTTCTTGCTCTTCCACCTACTCCTTATCATTCTCAGATATATGCCACCTTTATTCTCAGTGTCTCACCTATTACTTGCCTCCTCTTCCCATCATACACTCATGTGTATTCTCAAAGTAAGGCTCATTCAGCACACCTTTCTTCATACCTCTCAAGCTCCCCTAAGCTGCTCTGATAGTTTCATGTTATGCTCCTTAACCTGCTGACCACCTTTTTTTCTGCCCCCACTTTCACTGCCTTCAATTCCCTGTATCTCCAAGACAGTTTTCTGGTCATTAAAATGCCATGGGAACCAAAGACCATGTTTACTGAGAGCAAAGATCAATGGACGATTTGTAGTAACACTGCTGTGTAAAGCCCTCCAGTTTCCAAAATTGATAGAAGCCTTTGCAATCTAAAAAGGTAATTAAGTTAAAAACCATTGCTGCATGTAATAGTCATGTCTCTAATATGCAGCAAGCCTGGCTGGAAAACATTAGCAGGGACAGTGTCCCTTCTGCACAGTTTTCTTCCAGATGCTGAAGAAACTGAGATCTGATCTAACTGAAAAAAAAGAGGTGGCTACTGAATATCTAAGGAGTTGATAGGTAGGTAGTCCTTTGCAAAGAACACACTGAAATACAAAACCTCACTCCAAATTAAATGGCATCTTAAAAACCATGCAACAGTTAGCCTCTGCTTTCTTGCTGGTCCCTCAAAATCTTTTACTTACGTGCACAAATTAGAACAGTTCCAGCAGAAGAGGTTAGAAAAGATAACTTTGTAACTGGGCACTCTACAGCGGAGAAATGCAAATTGAAGATCCTGATGACAATCCAGCATAGTAAGAACTTCAACCTGTTTCAGCTTGATCTCCTTCCCCAAAATTTCAGATTCAAGTACACAGAATTTTTTAATAGGAAAAAAAACCCCCAAACCACTACTTTCAATCAGCTATGTACAAGAGTTTTACTAATTCTTAAATAGCTTTTCCCCAACAGCAGAACAATACAGATATCTACAGTAAATCTTCTTTTCTAAATAAGGGGCAAATAATGAGCTCCAATACAGGACTCACAGTCATTCACACAACTTCTTGGTGAATTCCACTCCCCGGCTCTAGTTTAGACTGCTACAGCTAGTTCCCTCCAAAACAAGCCTGTGGGTAGCTAGCCCCAAGAGGCATAGATGTGACCTACTCTGTGACATTTTGTCTCAGATAGGCAGTCTCAGCTCCTTTAACCAACCCTTGGACTGCTTTTGACTGACACTAGTGAGAGATAGCCCCAGTGGCAGTCTGAAGTCTGATAGTCTTCTCTTCACAGCCTCCTCCAAGAGTATTTTAGCAGCCATTCAGTGAAAGAGGAGCTGAGCATTCTGTAATTACCATTATTGATGTACTTAAAATGTGACTGTTATTGGGAGTTCTGCAATGCATAAAAGGTAAATGCAATTCTGTTTGGGACAAAAAAAGTGAAATACATAACAACTTTATAACAACTGTTTCTGAAATAATATTTGTGATGCCATTTATATTAGGGTTCATACCATATAATTCCTCCCCAGAGCAGAGAAAAGACAATGTAGAACACCAGTGATCCCCAGATCATGAAGTGATTTATCCATGTCCAATAGTGTGTATCTAGTGCAAGCTGAAAAAAAAAAACCCCCAAACCAAATGAGATTATGTGGTGCCATTACTATCTAGTAGCAACAGAATAGTCAGCAGGAGATGAAATAAAATGACACCCTTTGAAAAAAGGGAAGGATTCTCCACAGAATTAGCTAAAAAACATTTTGCAATTTTGAGTACAGTTAAGAAGGCACAGATAGCAAGATCTGTATTTAAATTAATTCAGATCTATATTTAAACTAATTTAAACATAGACAACAATGTATGGTTGTAGAGAGAAACCAATATAAGCAAGCAGCAATTAGAATACAAGCTGTTAATGGGTAAAATACAGCATAGCTTACCTTCAATGTTACTGTGAATACAAGCACAGTAAACACCAGTGTTCCAAAGGTCCAGTTCCCAAACACCTATAAAAAATGGTCCAAAGCAGTTATAGCTAACATTGTCCAGAATAAACCTCTTAAAGCTATGCATTACTTTGTATTGGGGACTGACACTTAAGCAAAACCACTAAATTCTGACATGGTCTATTCAATGCAAAGTGGTTTGGTTTCTTGTCCTTGTGTGTACACACCTCAGATTTCACAGAGACAAGGAAAAACCCCACAATGAATGCAGTCAAATTGAAGGTCACAGGTATGCTTCCTAATAAAAATCAAGTGCAGCACAGTCAACAAATCACTGAGATTTACAAATGAATTGCAGTAATTTCATCAATCTTCTTAGACATCATCTTTTCTCTGATCTCACTTCTCTGACCTTGATATCCCACAATTTCTTAAGAGGCTCAACAGCATGTTAAACAAATAAGTAACAGTACACAAAACAACGTGGTAACCCATCAAAGCCATGTATGTACATAAATGTTCTACATATGTTTTATGATATGTTGACGGTTGAGGCTGGGCTGAACACCAACCCCTATGGCAGATGCTCCCTGTTACCCCCTCTTCTCTCCCTCCCACCACCCAGGGAAGGGATACGGGATAAGAGAGACAGAGAGACTTGTGGATTGGAAAATAAAACTAAAGCTACTTTAATAATAATGATAAATAAAATATGCACAAATCTATACAAACATGTACAGAACCCAATACCCAACCCAACCTCTCCTTGATGGTAACTGCATCACCACTGATACTGCGGCAGTAGGCCTCAGCAGCTGAGAGTCAGGCTCAGGGGCTGGATCCTGGTATTGGATGCAGGAACTTAGGGATCAGGATCAAGGGCAGAAGAGATAAGAGTTCTCCCCTGATGCTGACCACCGAAGCACAGGAGAAGAAAGAACCAAGAGAATAATCTAGCAAAAGAGAGCTGACCCCCAGTTTATATAACAAATATGATGTATATGGGATGGAATACTTCATTGGTCAGTTTAGGGTCACCTGTCCTGTCTGCTCCTTCCTGAGCGTGAAGCCTTTACCCTTCACCCCCCAGCGTAAGACACAAGATTTAGCAGTGACCTTGCTTTTTGCATACCAATCCCTGGTAGCAAATCTAACATTAGGTCTTATCGCTGCTAGAAGCAAATTGCCAGCTGATACAAAATACATACATACATACATAATGAATGGCAGAGTTTCAATCCAGAGGGTCTTCTACTAATTTGAGAGGTGGGATGACATAAGATATGTTATTAAATAACATATGAAATTAGAAATGGAAGATATGAATTGATATGAAATTAAATAAGGAAGAGTGCAAAGTTCTACACCTCTGCGGATGTAACACCATATATTGGAACTGACAGGCTGAGCAATGGCCTTGCTGCAAAGGAAGCTGCAGTGGACTCCAGGTGGAATACAAGCCTAATGCTGTACTCTCTGTATACATATGGGAAACTGCAAACTGAGCTGTACTGGGAGGAACATGGCAACTGAAGAGATTATTACTCCCATCTACTCAGCTACGGTGAGGTTGTACCTGGAACACTATGCCCAGTTTTGGCCCACTCAGTTCAGGAGGAATGTGAAAAAAGATTGGAAAGGATCAAGTGGCAGGCAAGCAGGGTGGTTAAGAGTCTGCATCTCTTTTCTGAAGAGAGGTTGAAGGACTTATTTCATCTGGTGGAGGTGAGGTTAAGGAACAAACTAGTAGTTGCCCACAAATATTTGAAGAACAACAACAAAGATGACCTCTCTTCAGCAATAAGGAAAATCCTGCTTAAGTATTAGAAGAAATATTTTCACTGTTATTAAGGCAGAAAAACATTGGAACAGATTGCCCAGGAAGGTTATGGAGTCTCCATCCTCAGGAATATTCAAAACTTGAAAACAAAACTAGACAAAGCCTTGAGCAACTAGGTTTTAATTAGCCTTGCACAAAGCAGGGAGTTGAACCATATCACCTCCATGGTCCCTGCTCATCTACGTTATTCTGTATGTGCTCACCTAGTATTAGATGACAGGGGATCCATGAGCAAATGATCACACATGTGTTGCCATGGGAAAAACTCTAATAGAGACCACAGAAATCTGTAGGAAACTAGGCTGATCAAGTAGGAATGGAAAACCATTTCAAAAATAAACAAATGACTGGCTAAAAAGCTCATTACTCTGAGTAACCATTGCATTGTTTTTGAAATACTCAATCTGTGACCAAGTGTAGAGAACAGAAGATGAAGTGCCAAAAACCTTCAACACTTTTACTTTTTACTTTGATGTGTAAAATAATAATTTTATAGGGTTGTGCCACTACTACAATAATTTGTGTCCCCCAAAATAAATCAGTGCAGTTACAACTGAACAGAAGTCTGGTTCAGGAAATTCAAATTATGCTGTTTACCAACTCTTTGTAGTGAAATTTTACAATACTCTCTGGCATCTCTCAGAGAGCCTACTGTCAGTCCAAATTTCTGCATACTGAACAGATGTGTCTGATGTATTTCCAATAAAAGCCAATAGATTAAATAAAAGTGTTGAAACAGCCTTCCCCTGTCTATGTCAAGCTAGGTAGAAAGCATCAGGCTGCAACCAAATCCTTCACCTACCCATCTTTTTGGCTCAGAAAACAAGGTCATAACACAGGGACATCAGACTCCACAAGGCTGATAATTTGGCACAGAGCAATTATGGGATAGCGTGAGTTACAAAAGTCACAATGTATTTTCAACATTCAATATTTCAAGGTACTACTCCTGTCTTCAGACTGTGAATCATTCTTTTCTAAGTCTGTTTGTTAACATCCAGTTTCTTACACATATTTTTCTATGCTCTGCTTCCAGCCTATCCAAGACTTCCCCCTCCTCCTTCTGCAACTGTGTTTATCTTCCGTGTTCCAATTCACTCTACTCCCTTCTCTTCCTTCCTGCTCTACTGTATTTCCCAGTTGGTTACTTTTAACTTAGTTTCTCCAACATATCTCTGACCACAGTTTAACAACTATATTTAATCCATTACACATGAAATGTTGAAAGAAAAAAAAAATCACACAGGAAATACATTTTATTAAATGGGTAAATGAAGATGACACTTACAACCTGCAATGACTTTTATGGTGCCTTCTTCTTACCTTCCTTATGTAGTTGGTCTCTGACTATATGTTTTTACAACATTAACCATGATGTCATAGTCAAAGTGGAACATCATACACAAAGCAGTATCACAATAACAGTTAGTAAGAGAGAAATCCTTGGCATCTTGGTTTTATTTACCAAGAAATTACTGAGGCAGGGATTAATGAAGTAAACCTCAGTGATTAAAAGTACACTTTGCCATTCTAGTAATATCATTCTACAGCATGCAAACAGTTTCAAACAAATTTCTAAATACTGAGGAAACATCCTGGGGGGGATTATGTTTGGAAGCAAGATTAATGGTATGTAAAATTTCAGTCTGATACAGGCATCAAGAAGTGAAACAGATTGACTGGCTTTGCTTTTTACTAGTTTTGCAACAATAATTATTAGTTCATTTATGGAGAGAAAGAAGAATTCAAATTTTTTGATTCAGCACCCTTGTTACCAATTTGGAATCTAACTTGAATCATCTTATTTATGGTATTAGGGTTACTTTCAATCCTTTAATCCCCTTTCCAGTTTTCTACCTTTTCCCTGTTCTTTTATAACAGACTGACTTTTTCCAGATGTGAGCATAATTTTAATATTTGGAAATAACCATCAATGCCAACTAGTATTCATGGATCTATGCACTTGCATATGTATCTCTGACTATTCTTGAACACTAACATTTCAAGCCTTTAAGTCTAAAATTGCAACTCAATGCATGTCAGTTTTATTCATGCTGAACAATGTTCCATTTTCTAACCCACCCTGACAGTCAAGAGTCAGAATGTCTCATCAGACAATACATTTTATCATGAAATATTAACATGAGTATCTAGTTGTAGATACAAACATTCCAAATTTGGAAATTAGGCACTAGGCTGGTATTAGGGCTTTTGTTTGTTTGTTTGTTTGGAGGTGTAGTGAGGAGAGGGTTGGCCTCTTCTCCCTTGTGACTAGCAATAGGACTAGAAGGAATGGGTTCAAGTTGTGCCAGGGCAGCTTTAGATTAAATATTAGGAAAAATTTCTTCACTGAAAGAGTGGTTTGGTGTTGGCACAGGCTGCCCAGGGAAGTGGTGGAGTCACCATCCCTGGAGGTTTTCAAAACACAGATAGATGTGGCACTTGGGGGGATGGTTTAGGCGTAACAGTAGTGTAGAGCTAGGGGTTGGACTTGATGATCTTGAGGGTCCTTTCCAACTGTGATGATGTTTCTGTGTTTCTATCAATAAGAATGTGATTGGATGTGTGCAACAGATGCAGACTAAAATTTAAAAAAGGAACCCAGTCCAACTCTTTGCAATAAAAACTGTTTAGAAAATGTGTACAGTTATGAGAATTTTCAGGACTGTAAATAAAAGCTGATGCAGGATTTTGAACATCTAACAGAGAGCATAACAGCACCAGGAAAAGTGCTGCAGTGTACAGTTATGTTTAAAGGAAATTCATGCTGGACTTAGAAAAGCTCTTTCTAACAAGTATTCTCTCACACACTAGAAGTCCATATCCCTGACTGATATGGGGAGACAGTAATTAATGATATTTGAATATTGTATTTCTTGGAAACATGTATGTTACACATAGGCAATAAAATCATGCAATTTTTCTCTCTCACTCTGACAGCCTTTTCTAAAGCCATTCAAGCATTTTAGAGCATAAACTATAATAAATGTTCTACAGCAGAGTCAGCAACAAAAAGTAAGGTTACAGAAAAGCTTAGAACAAATTAACAAAACACAAGGAAGCAAAAAGTCTACTTATTCTTAAAGTTCATGGCTCTTTACCACACCTCCTATATCTTAATATACCTTTTACAGTAAGTTCTTTCTATTTTAAGTACTTATGAAGTAGCAATAAAGAACATTTCTAGCTATAGGTTTAAGTGATATTTTGAAATAATTACAGGAAGTATTTAACTGCTCTTTAACAGTTTAATTAAAGAACAGTGAAAGATCAAATGGATATCATGACAAATCCACAATAGTCTTACCATGTGAGTGCTGGTTGTCATTAGCTGGGGATAGGAAGAGAAGCAAGTAGCAAAAAGAAAAAAAAGCACACAAATAAAATAGACCAAAACATCAATGGGTAACATAAATAAAATGCAAAAGTTCTTTAAATTTGCATTTATGTAACTGCAAAGCAAGTAGAGAGAGATTATTTTAAGCTGCCATATGCCAAAAATAATTAAAATATTAAAAAGCTTATTAAAGGTCTTTTCTAATCATTCCTAAGTATTCTACCAAGAGACTTCTGATATGTTAATCAGATATTCATCAGATGCATGTTAAACATGAAACAGAAAAGTTACTATGTAAATTCTGAAGGAATACTTGGAATTTGTTATATATATTTCTCCTAAGTTGTAACTAGTCCTTTGCCTTTGTTTACCAATACATTGAATTCCTATTGCATATTTCAGCCTTTGCTATAACAGCTAACCAATCTATCTCACCACAACTCCTACAACAGTTATCATCTCTGCTGGAGATCTTGAAGAAAACAAAACTATTTTCATAGCACAATCAACACTAAAAACCCAATTCATTACCTTTGATTGATCAAATCCAACACTAACCTGTCCATTGCTGGTCACAACTGTGTTTTCAAAGAGGAAATAGGCACCAAAGAAAAATACCACAGCATCAAACACTCCTAGGAATGTCCAGTACATAAATGCACGCCAGCGCAGCAAAGCATTCTTGGCAACGTCTCTGTGTAAAATAAGATGTGTGCATTCATGATCAGCATGTTCAAAAATCCTAGACAAGTGATGTCACTTTGTTTTTTGAAGGAAAAGATGAAGATATGGCATGCAAAACCATTGCATTTCTACATGACATCTGTCTACCACTTCATATCCAAATCCTTCCTCAATGTTGCCCCTTTTCTTAATTTAGTTTTTACTAGACACTACTTATTCTGCTTATTTCAACTGTACAGCAAATTCCCCTGTGCTGCACCCATTTCCTATTCAATCTTTCTATAGGAGGTATCTGTTTCTCAGTACTTGCTGTGCATGTGATGATCCACAGTAGATCTGAAATAGAAACACTAGAGGTCTCAGGAGTCTTTGCTTTATTCCCCAGGGGGTAATTTTATACAGAATATTGCAACAAACCAAAAATTACTTTTATGTGGAACATGCAAAACAAGGATTTTGCAGATGAGTTGAAGCTTCAGGTCAAACTGGATTTCTTGAATGTTTTGTCACAGAAACTACAAGGGTTGGCCAACAACAGAACTGTTCACCAGTATGCTTTTCCTTATTACAGAAAAAATTAAACATTACAGCTTTAGTTCTTGCCCACAGAATGAGTAGGTATCAACTTGGCATATACCATAAAACACATCAGAGCAAATCAGAGCACAGTTAAATGAAAACTTTGAATTATACAAACATCTAGCACCAACCACTACTTTTACAATATGCACCTTCAAGACTCTTTGATGACCATATGAAGTCATTTCTCCCCCAGATTACCAATATACAGTGCAGAACTGTACATGGATTCATCAGGCCCAGAACAACTGCACTATTGCCTGAAACAGTTTAGCCATAGACTCTGTAAGATATCAAAATTCTAATGTTTCTGACCAGAAAACCTCTGCTAGTTTTCAAAAAGCAATCAGGTTTTCTGAATGACCACTTGTAAACTGAAAACACTTAAAATATAGAAGAGAAAATGAAAAAGGGTGTGTGTGTGTGTTTCAATGGTAATTTCTTTTCTTTCCTCTTCAATTTCATAGGTGAAAACATATCACTGCATGGATTAACCTTTGGGCATGTAATATTACCTCTCAAGAAATGTTTCACCTTTGATTATCTGTTACCACTGTCTAAAATGTACTAGTTTTGCAGCTACAAGAATCAAAACTGGTCATCGCTCCTAATTTAGATAGCCACATGGACTTGATTGGCAAGAACTGTATTACAAGTGGCTGAGAATCAAAACTAGTCACAATTTCAGTGCACAGAAGTGAGGCAACAATATGCAGAGGACAATGCTGGACACCACACAGAATAAACTCTATGAAACACCACTACCACTCAGTCCTCTTTTCTTTCCGAATAAAACACATATATAGAAGAAACCGTATGTTTTCTCCTTTTAAAATATCTCTCTTCACAGAATCACAGAATATTAGGAGTTGGAAGGGACCTTGAAAGATCATCTAGTCCAACCCCCCTGCCACAGCAAGATTCCCTAGACCAGGTCACACAGAAGCATGTCTGTAGGGAATATTTTAGCAGACCAAGGACATGACATCTTATCGAGAGCCTGTTTGCTCAACCCAGCCCACGATCCTGAGGGCTATGTCCTTGAAGATAGGGAAAAATAGTAAGGCTGTAAACAGGACAAGATGGAGATAGGCAAGGTATGCTAACTGTAGAACCTAGGGGGGCGTTATTGTAACAGTGTGTTTGTATGGATGTGAATGTAACCAATTATGTTAGTAACAAAGTGTGTGAACAAGTTAGTTTAGCCTACAGTAGCTTTGCTTTACCCGTGTGAACCCTGTAAGACCCTATATAAAGTGCTGTAATGTAAACAATAAACAAAGTTCACTCTTACCTCTATGAGGACTCCGTGAATATTCGGAGCGGTCATTCCTACACATGTCCAGACGGGTTTGGAATCTCTCCAGAGAAGGAGACTCCACAACCTCTCTGGGCAGTCTGTGCCAGTGCTCTGGCACCTCCACTGGGAAAAAATTTCTATGTGTATTCTCTTCCCCATGTCTGGAGGAAATAGTACTAAAACAAATCCTATTTTTAGCTGAAGAACAGTAATGTCTATTTTGCTCTCACTCACTAAGGTAGCAAATGAATGGTGTGGATTGCAGTATGTAAATACACATGTAAAAACACATGTAGCTATTGCACAGACTGTGCCTGTGGTCTCCAACCTTTCTGTTGCACTGTGCCTGATGTTCTCTTGCAACCTAGTACAAAAAGAACTGAGGACTCTGGTTATAACAGAGATATATTCCACAACAGGACAGCCAAACTTTAAGGCATAATCTTACCTGTAGAGGGAAGGCTCTCTCTTGAGTGTGTCTGCACTGACATGTTGTTCCATGAGACCGTACAGGAGGATGGGAAGGGAAGTGAAGCTGATATTGTACAGTGTTAGATACGCAGTATCGTATAAAGTCTGGAGAGGGAAGGAATGCTATCAGCTACCTGTCATTTTAAAACACTGCATAGCACTTCTTTTAAAATGAATGAGTCAACTTCTTCAGAAGAAACAAAACCATATCCCTTCACAATGAAGGCAAATATCCTTGAACAGCTACTAACTGATATAAGACACAACTGCACTTGTATCTCATTCTTCTGCAGGATGAAAGGTAAACTAAAAGACTGTTTTGAAAGTACAGGTCACATATAAGCCCCTCCAATTGTTGCTACTGCAAGATCAACTATAAACTACCCAAACTGAACAACAGTAGGTTCCAGTAGAGGCAGAAATTCCTTTCTGGCATATTCTCTCCCTCTTTTATCTCTTCTATGTCAATATAATATGGAGACGTGCCAGGAGGAAAGGAGAGTGCTCCAGAGGTTCCTCAGCTGTGGGTGACTGCAATAAGCTGTACAAAGAAACACCTCAATATATTCTATTATTTTTACTCCTCCTGGAGCATTCCTTTGAGGCATTTCACAAATGCAAAGCAATGCTGCTATTTTCTCCCAATTAAATCCTCCTCTTGTCCAATCTAATCCTGAAAACAACTCTCTTTGTGTCTAAGCCTAGTCATTCATTCATTTGTTTTCTGCTCCCTCACTCAGAAGCAAGAAGAGGTACATTTTGCTGCACAAACTGGATGAGAGCAAGCAGAAAAAGTAAACAAACAAAAAAATTAGAGAGTACTGGATCCTCTCCTGAATGAAAGCACTTTTGTGGTAAGCAGCGGTTCACTTTTCCTCTATCCTTCCATGATTATTTTTTCTTTTCAACTGATTGAATGCTGCCATTTGTCTGAAATTTGCAATTCTATACATGCCAGAGAAGACTAATTTAGTCTTCAATTTTCATTCTAAGTTCTAAAAAATTAATAGCTAGTTCAATTACTTACCTTTCAGGATTGCCTCTGTCCATGTTCAATAAGCTTATTAATTTAACAGACTCTACATTTCCCCTAGACATTTCACTCTGCATTGCCATTTCCAAATGTTGAGTTCCTGTGTTCTTTGACTTTGAAAATAACATTGCTTTTATGATAATTCATAAAATTGGTTTCTGTAACTTAGCTGCAATTGCCATTGAAAACCGCATGAACCCAAAGTCATGCTCTTCTTTTTACAATGTGTAAACTAACCTAGAAATTTCTTAGCTAATCAGGCACAGTCTTAAAGGTTCCATCCAAAGAGGATAGGTGGCAGTGAGGGAAAAAGAGCAACTAACCTGTTGTGAAAACCCACAGAAGAACTGATATAAAAACTGAGGAAAAATGAAGCAGACATTCTGAAAGACAAAGTGACATAATCATCAAGTGAAATACAACAACTAATTTATATGTTATACAATGCTATAGCAATGGATATCACAAGTCAACACTAGTAGTAAACACTGCACGAAGAGTAGAAAGAGCTGTATACATTAAACATCAACATTCTCATCTTACCCTAGGACTGTTAAGAAAAGTATTTAAAACACTTTGAAAGCAAACTTATTTCAAACAGTTTCAAAATTCAAGGGCAATGAATTTTGTGATCCAGGAGCACAGCTCAAGTAAGGCAAGATAAATCAGGTACAGCCCATAGCAGGATGCAAACTGTGATAAACAAGCGTGGATACTCCAGTTAGCATGGTTTCCAGCAAAAAGAATTCTAAGATGTTTCTAGCTGTGACTCCCAACTTCATCCTTTTCTAACTATACATACAGTCTAACACCAAGACCTTGAATTCTGCTCTGAAGGTTCCTTTCTATAATCTTCCATTGCTCACTGAAACCTGTTGGATGCCAACATTTGAACATAACAAAACTGTCTAAACAGTGTAAACTTTCTCTCTACCTAATGAATTTAGAACCTGATGTAAATTAAGTTCTCAAATATTATTTCCAACTTGATTTAAAAGGACACTGTAGAAAAAAACCCCAGATGGTCCTGAAAATAAGTAGAATAGTCTGTGCTGGAATTTGTAAGACAGAAAAAAAAGAGACAGACAAATTTTGCTTTTAAACATACCATAGATTGCAGGATATAACTATATAAAAGCTATTGCACTCCATGGTCTGGATAAAAACAATAATCCCATTCCAGCTTTGCATCTAGCAGTCAACAAAATCTCTTTATGGGATTAATGCTTTTTTTGTTCCACTGACTGTATAAAACTGTATAGAATTAGATTTTACTATACAAGTTTTTCAGATGTACATAATTAGAATAAGCATTCTCCTACCTTATAAAAGAAGTATTGCACAAGTTCAGATATCCTAACATAATAAAAATGCCCATGAACAAGCAACATTTTTTTCAAATGCTTAAATTTAGGTATTGCATAGTCACTGTTTCTTGCTGCTTGACGACCTTCTTTGCCAATGATTCCTTTAGAAAGAAAGTGATGAAGCTGTTTAGTAATTTATTTCATAGATCACAGAATTACTAAGGTAATGCCTCTAAGATCATCAAGTCCAACTGTCAACATATCACCACCATGCCACTAAACCATGTCCCTAAATACCACATCTAGATGTTGTTTTAAACACCTCCAGGGATGGTGACTCCATCACCTGCCTGGGCCCATGTCTAACAACTCTTTCAGTGAAGAAATTTTTCCTGACATCCAAATTAAACCTCAAGATACAATTATTGGAACAATCATGTATCTAGTAAGAGATCACGATTTTTATGAGGTTTGTCTCATAAAATTCCTGGGGTAAATTCATCAAAAGTTGTCTCCAAAATGTGTATGAATAACCTGATTCTTTGAGACTGCCTGTTTTTAGGAAGTAAATGGTTTTTTTGTCATTTTGAATTAATACTCTAAAAAGCACACTTACCTATACCAACATGTGCTTCTAAAATCATACTGACATCATTTGCTCCATCACCAATGGCTAATGTGATAGGATGCTCCTTTGATAACTTAATCAATTTTACAATCTGGAAAAACAACCACCATTAAAAACTCTTCCCTAAACTGCCAATTTAGCAGCATGCACAACTAATGCAAAATTGTCAACACAATTGTATAGGAAATCCTCTGAAGGGACATAAAAACAGCATTACCCAATGCAACTACAATGCATAAAGATCACAGTAGTTTCTTCATATGGAAAGTATTTGTTCCAAATACAAAACAATGTTTTTCAAACACTTCCAAACTATTTTGAGAGAGAGGGACAGGACAAAAGAGCAGTAGTAAAGAAAGGAAGATGTTATTGATATTGCTTAATGCTGTGTAAGTGCATGCACAAAGTAAAAGGGTTCCAGAGACAAAGCCTACAACTGGAAGAAATCCTGAAACTAAAGACAGAGATTCTACTTTCTTATCCATGCTGAAGTTTTTGCTTACTATTTAAGATAATAGGACTAAACAATATCGACAAAGAAACTGGCCAAGAATTGGACTTCAAATCTCTTCATTATAAATGGCCACCTCTGTAAACGTGGTACCCAGTCAGCTGCAACTAAAAACTTCTACAAATTAAATTTTAAATTAAAAGTGCAGGTTAAATACATTTCTGAAAATGAGTAAGGGCTACACATGCTGTACCTGAGCCCTGAGAAGAAGACATGACCCTTTGAAAAGAAAAAAAGAAGTTCATATTCCAATGTTTGTTTCCTTTAAAAGTTCTTCAACTATATTGAAATGCTTCAGTAATGGAAGAATATTTTTTCACTCAATACAAACTAGCATACAACAGTCAAGAAATACTTAAAAATCATAATGCACACATTTTTCTGTCTAGATTCTTCTTTCTTGGTTTCCCACTCACATTAAAAATAGAGAAGAAATACCATTCTCCAGTAATAAATAATGCAGGTTCTTGTAGTATCTACAGATAGTCGACTATTCAAAGCTCGTCAGGTTAGAAAGGAAGCAATTAGTTCAGTTCTTTCAACAGGTTCATTTATCCACAGGTACCAACTGTAAAATCTGCACAATATATACCTAAATTACATAAATTCAGATGCACAGCTGGGTGTCATTTTAACATACCATTATCTAAATTGCTTTCCAGTAGAAATTTTTCCCTCTGCATCTTTTCAATTTTCTTCTTCCATTTTGGAAGATACAAAAGTGAATGGTAATATTTTAAGTTATCATAATAAATCACACAGATTATTAACTTTGATTATTTACATCTGTGCAGAGCTAACAAACAATTACAAAACTGAAATACAAACCTGTGCTTTTTGAAGAGGTGCCATTCGACAGCACAAGACTGCACTGCAGTTCCTGCAAATCTCTAGAAAGAGCTCTCTGTAGTTACTAGAGCTCCCATCTTGCCTTGGTTTCATTATTAGTGATAATGCTGCTCCATCAATAATTAAACCATAATCTTGCATATCAGTTGAAAGTCTGTTTAGGGGAAAAAAACCACAAACTAAAAATCACTGTAGAAGTCTGAGATAGTTCAAGTTTGTCAACAGTTCTCTTGTGAAAATTAACTGATTAAAAAAAATGAGCATGAAATACTGAAAGACTCATGTACTTCTAATGGAAATTCCTTGTACAGGGCTGCTAGTTATGACATTTTAAAATTCTAGATTATGTTGAAAATATTCAGTGCTTCACAAGTTCAAAGACAGAAATCTGATACCTCAGTGACTTCACCAGTGAGTATGAGTGTATAATTAATGAGCTGTCAGTCTGGGTTGAAAGGGCTCCAAGAACAGCACTGAGGTTAATTTTGTGGCACATTTCATAATATAGAGGAAAAAAGTTAAAGGCAATCACCTTTGGTACTCTGAAATCTACTTTGATGATGATTTTTTTCCCCCAAAAGGCCTACATTTAAGGAAGGTTAACCATCCTTTGAAACATATGCCTAAAAGAGACTTGTTGGCCTGGAGAGATAAGGCCATCACCTACCTTTCCAGTACGTATATCTTGCATTTACAGCGGTGGCTAAGTCTGATACAGGTATATTTGTAATTATAAAATAAAATGTAATAATTATAGATCTTAAAGTTAATATTACAATATGTTATTACATATATTAATCTATTCCCAGTATACTTGTAATAATTTGAGTGTTGCTACAGGTAGAACCGTGGTCACATGAAGCACAGATTACCACAACAGCGTATGCTGAAGAATGGGGGAAGATGTTCCACACTAGAAGAGGACCTGCCTGGCACATCCAAACTAGTTATTTCAGAGCACCCTTTCATTAGGCAGTAGCCTCCCTTACACACCAGCCTGAGGCTCCAGCTCAGCAGTGAGTGTTGTACATACACTGAGGTTCATTTGTGCTCTAGTTCCAGAGCTCTGAGATGCTAACACTGTGTGAGGGTGTTCAACAACCTTGGTTTCACCAGGACCGAAGTTTGTGAGGAAAATACTATATTAATGCACTTTAAGCATCTTCATTACTAGATTACAAGCTATTTTTGACAAATGATATAATGTATTGTAAACTATATTTAGTAACAGTTCAGATGTTTTCAGTACTTTGATAGCATTGGCCCAAATAGGGCATTGCCAGTAGTATACCTCGATATCAACCAAAAATGTACTATTATTGAGTTCAGGCAAGGTTTTGAATGTTTGATGTATTATAGTGAAAGATTTTCAGCCTGAATTTGTACATCCAGACAGAATTCTGCTGTTACTTAGCACATTCTCCAACTCTAGAGCCAAAGACAAAAACTTCTGATGAATCTTAATGTCTAGAAAAGTGACACTGCACAATAAGTTAAACATGTTTATCTGTAACTTGCAAGACCTTGGGACTTAAGTTAAATGTGGTACAGATGACATAGTGAAATATGATTTATTTAACTGAAGATACAAATGTTCTTGATTAGATCAAGGGGGTTTAAATTGTAAGGAGAGTTAAGAAAAATGCTCCAGACCAGATTTTCAAGCTATAAAGCTAAGGGTTACAGAAACTCTCTGCTAAAATAATATCACAAATGCTTGTTAGCTTGTTACTCCTTTACTGCTAACTTAGTGCAAATGCATATAAAATGTACTTGCTAGATGGTTCCATATTAAAAAGAAAAACAAATCAAATTTGCAGCATTATGTTCAGAAGACCAGCAACTTCTTAACATCTTTAGATGACAAAAATGTTTCAGAAATCAATTCTTCTGTTTTTAGAGTGGAAAAAAAAGAGCAAGTAGTAGGTACAAGCTCTGAAGCTTCAAACAAGTAGCTTAATTTACTGCCTGCATGAGGCATAATTTATATTATACCTGTTTTTCTTTTTAATGCCATTTTCTATCTTATTCCATGTTATGCTTCGCTTCTGTATACCTAATACTAATCCTTTTACTGATATTCAAAATACAATGAAGCTAATGATTTCTTTATAATTTAGGGCACTTCAAGTATTTTTATGCAGACCAGAAGATTTGCTACTATGCTATTGCCTGTCATCTGCCTGTAAAGGCAGCATAATCTTCCTTAGAAAAGAGGGGCATATGTTGTTGCTCTCTGTGGTACCAGTCTTCTCAAGAAAGTCACACCACATACTAACTCTGATTATAGGAGCGTATCATATCTGCTTCCTTTTTAAAAGTTAGAAAGAGTATTTTGCCTTACAGTCATTATTTCCAAGAATAAATATTTTTGTAGTGGAAAAAATATAATACAATATCAGTTGTGATTTTTCCTTTAAAAGAAAAAAGCAGTTCCAGAAATGAGATAGCGAAAAAAAATCTAACTGTGTAAACTTATGTGGAACAAGTTTGTAAGTAATTGCCACACAATAGTTCATGCTAACAACCAAAACTGAAACATAGTAAGTTAATCCAATGAAGTTAATCAATCAATCATTTAAATATTTATGCAATGCACAGAAGTCTCATTCCTAGCTTGAAAATTCAACTTTTTTCCTTACCCTGAGAAAGTATCCCTTGTTAAGCTGCCATTGTGTCTTAGAACAGTTTTGCTTAGGTCAAACAGCACATCATGTAAACTCTGCTCCTCAATTTTCTTTGTGGTTAGCTCAAGTATTTGCGTATTTCTCCGGAAGAGTTTGCAAGCATAGCAAGTAGCTGCAGCAGTCTCCATTTTGTCTCCAGTCAGAACCCAAACTTTAATTCCAGCTTTCTGGAGGGCTTCAATAGTGTCAGCAGCTTTTTCTTGTAGTCTGTGGAAGTCAATTGACAACATATATTGACAGATTGCTTGGAAATGAGAAGTTCGGGGACCCTTATGGAAAGGTTTCCATAACCAAATAAAAGATTCAATTAAAGTTATCAGATCCAAGAATTTTCCCCAAGGTGTGAATCTAAAAAATGCTTAAAAGGAGTTGTACATTATAAATAATTAGTTTTGACACTTTGAGAGAGCTTGAAGTTTCACCTTCATGCATAGAGCCTAAAAGACAAGATGCTTCATTCTGCATTCGAGTACTTCAATTAAAACATTTTCAGTCCTTCCAGCTAATGATATCAAACAGTGAAGTACTGCTGAGTTATTAAAGTTACATCTCTGGTTTTACAGAACTTTTTTAACCTAAAGATTCTTCCTTCATTTCTTTAATACTCATTTTACAGTCCTTTCCTCCAAAACTTTACCTGACAATTTGTTCACAGAATCATTAGGGTTGGAAAGGACCCTCAAGATCATCTAGTCCAACCGATAGCCCTACACTACTCTTATCCCTAAATCATCCCCTGAAGAAACACATCTATCCTCTTCTTAAAAACCTCCAGGGATGGTGACTCCACCACCTCCCTGGGCAGCCTATTCCAATATCTAACCCCTCTTTCAGTAAAGAAATTCTTCCTAATATCCAATCTAAACCTACCCTGGCACAGCTTAAGCCCATTCCCTCTAGTCCTGTCACTAGTCACAAGGGAGAAGAGGCCAACACCCGCCTCCCTAGAATGACCTTTCAAGTAGCTGGAGAGAGCGATAAGGTCTCCCCTCAGCCTCCTCTTCTCCAGGCTAAACAACCCCAACTCCCTAAGCCTCTCCTCATAAGGCCTGTTCACCAGACCCCTGATCAGCCTAGCTGCCCTTCTCTGCACCCTCTCCAATACCTCAATGTCCTTCCTACACTGCGGTGCCCAAAACTGCACACAGTACTCAAGGTGTGGCCTCACCAATAAGGTATTTACGTGAAGTGCATGTAAATGGATTGAATACACTGATTTTTGTATACTTCACAGAATCACAGAATGTTAGGAGTTGGAAGGGACCTGAAAAGATCATCTAGTCCAACCCCCCTGCCACAGCTATTGCTGTTAGCTGACTAAATTCTAAAGTTATCATGTGTAACTTTAGGAAGGTAAGGGTATGGAACTGATTCAAATCAAGGGTTTTTCAAATGAACCTCTAATGCAGAAAAAGTTACAAGAGAGTCTTCAACTCTTTTGGTCGTATCACTAAACATAAGAAGCTCAGAAATGTACTAACCGATCTTCAACAGCTGTAGCACCAAGTAAAATAAAATCTCTTTCTATCTTCTCATACACCTCTGCCAACTTCTTTTCCCGGTCCTGGAGGGCCAGTTTTGCATTCTGAAGCAGCTTCTGGGCATTGCTATATTCTTCTGCTGTGAGCTTTTTATATGCAACGCACAACGTTCGCAGTCCCTCCTGAAGATTGTAAACAACAGAAACAAAATGCCTTACAAAACTCTCCTGAGGTCTCTTGCTGGTGTTCATGCTGAATATTGGAAACATCAAGAGCCCCACCACTCACTTCTACAGTAAAGAGAGTATAATACAGACTAGTACAGTGTGGTATAGACTAGAACATGGGCCAGCTCGATTCTGTGCTGCCCCTGAAGCAGACATAACCTGAGGGACAAGCCTCAGTCCTCCAGGCGAGAAAACATTCAGTGACCCAACTGGATATAAGAGGCTACTAGAAAAAGGAGAGTCAAGGCAAAGGTTTCCTTCCCTCAAGTGTGTAATTAGGCAGGATGAGTCAAGAGTAAATACCACTAATACAAACAGTAGCTCTACAGAGTCTGATTTTGATGCTGTGTTGCAGCAGAGACTGGGACAAAACAGCACAGTGTTGAAAGTGAAAATCCAACTGCACCACTTCAGTCAAGTCAAAACTAGTTTAAGAGTTTAACTGGGGGCATTTCAAACTGGATCAGACTTTTGGAGAGTGTGATGAGTGAGAAAGGGAGCAAACAGACTGTGTGAGGCAGGAAAAATGCTTCTATAACACAGAAAGGAAGTTTTGCCACCCAAATATATTGCCTACTATTGAACTGGCATTTTATCTTCATAAACTTTAATTAGGTAGGTCATTGTATAGTTATTTATTGCTAATCCAGGAAGAAGTATTAAAAAAGCTCCCTGGCTCTTGCTATTGATAAGGGCAGATGCTAAATGGCTGCCCCTATCTTCTTTCAGAATCTTCCCAATGCAGGAGCCTGCCCTACTTCCCATTGTCCAGGATGAAGATTCAGTTGTTGGTTTTCATTTCTCTCTTGACAGACCTTGGATGGCTATGATCTGTAAGCACTTCTTTCAGTTTCACTAGCCTCCTTCACTTGTAATGATCAGACAGCTGTTTCATATGGTAAAGCTTAGCAAAGCACTTCCACAAAGACTTTTGAAGTTTACCTTCAAAACCAAAGCACTGCAGGTAACTTTTATCAGACCTGCAATAATACTTTTTGTCAGTTTAAGCAGCATACGCCAGAAAATTTTATCCTATTTATAAGACTGGCAGTTATATTCAGTTGCAAAACATTCTGTGTATTTTTGGACACAGCAAAATTCAGTGTTTTACAGCTCCAAACATTAACTTCTAGGTAAAGTCAAGTTCTGAATTTCTTTTAAAGGTGATCAGGCAGTTGAACACATTTTTAGCATGCAAACAGGTAAGTATAAGAATGATCATAGCACTGTTTCTCCATAACATGTGCATTTGTTGCTACACTGAGCTCTAATGAATTTTTTTGTAAAGCAATCAAAGGCAGCAAACCACAACTGCTAAGGCTGGGGAGAGAAAGCAGGGATGAGATTTTTCAGTGAAGTTTATAACTTTCATTCAGAAGTTAATTCAAACCACCACACTGTCATACTAAAAAGCTAATTGATGACCTCTGGTACAACATAGAGTTGTTAAATCTGCTGCTCTCATATATCACCACAACTGCCATCTGGAAGATGAGATGGAGGTCAGACTCTTTTAAGGGAGTAACACAGATTGCTACCCATACAGTTCACTTTGGCATACACTCATCTCAGTGCCTGGAAAAACAAATCTGCCACTAGATCAAGCAGAAGGTCAGCACACTTTATTTTGTTATTGACACTGATATCACAAGAACAGATCAATAAAAGCAAATCTTACCACTGCATTGCGTTCCACTCTGGATCGAATTTGCTCAATTTTGCCTTCTTTAACTCTAGGAAATATGGAAGAATCTGCTCCCTTACAAAACAGAAATATATCACCTACAAGAGACAGCATATGGAATTCAAAATGGCCAAATATATCTTACTTCAAAATAAAACCATTCAAGTTACTAAGCCTTCGAAAAGACTTCTTCCAACTTTAGTATCTGCACTCATGCTGGTACCTTGTCCCCTTTTTTATAAGGAAAGGCACACAGATGGTGATTAATACTTAACTCTTTGATAAACCTGAAATAAATTCAAGTGAAACAAAAACATCTAAGAAGAGACAGAACGAAGCTGCCCTACCTGTTGAAGATTTAACAATGACACTCATCCGTCGTCTTACAGAATCAAAACTCAAAACCTCTAATAACTCAAACCTGAAACAGAAACAGAGTACTTTTTTAAAACAACTCTACTTTTCCAGAGCCCCAAACTAGTTATTACAATTTCAAGTTTAACAATTAAAACATGACTTCTAAACTATGTTGAGTACTATGGAATATGGAACTAGTACAGAATGAAACAGCAGGTTACAAATAATAAAGAGGGGAAACCCTCAGCTCCTAATTACTTGAAACCTGTATGATGGTTTCATAGGCTTGATGGGGCCCTGGGTAACCTGATCTAATGGAAGGTGTCCCTGCCAGGCAGGGGAGTTGGAACTTGATGATCTTTGAGGTTCCTTCCAACTCTGACAATCTTATATTATGGATGCTCATAAATATCTTTGGATATATAGTAAATATAATTTATTTAAGCAGAAGACCAGAAACATTGCAGTAGAGCACTATACTACTTATAAATTCCTACCTATAACTCCTAGGCATAGCCTTAGCACTTGAAATGTGCAGGTGTTTACACAGAAGTCTTTATTTAACACTCTTTTGACTTGACTGTTCCCATCTTGCAAAAGTGCTCAGCTAATGTCATGAATCTTGCTCAAGCATTGACTGACAAGTTAAGTGCAAAAACATTTCTTTTTACTGGTTTTATATTTGCCACTGTTTTTATGATTTGATTTTATCCCATAATCTTTTACTTTCTAGGAGGAAAAAGGAACCCAAGCTCCTGTTGTAGTGTTTCTGTATAGTTAACTGGTTCACATACTTTCATCACTTAGTCTCTTTCCTATTTTCTTTAACCTAAGCCCCCCCCTTCTTCCAGCACAAACATAAACATCTTAGTCATTAATCCCAATCTCTTCAGGATTCCTTTTTGTTAATATTTTGCTTATAAAATAGATCTACTTACTTAACTAGATCATTCAGTTTTAAGTCCTTGTAACAGCATGGGATGCAAACCTGTGCAAGGTCACAGTGTTTATTTCATTAAAAGTTAGAACAGATTCTAACAAGGAGCTGGATCAGGTCTTTGTCTACAAACTGTGATGCATTTTGGAGAAAATTCCTAATAACTACAGTGCTTTCATATATCACTGAATTATACTGGCTCCAGTGCTAACAGATTTTAGAACAGCCTTCACCAGTAAACACCTGAACAAGTGTAAGGTGACGTTTTCCACCTGTAAAACAGCTATAAAACTTTATTCTACAGATACTACCCTCCTATATATTATACAGATTATTTGTGAACAACTAAAACCATTTTTCTATGAAGAAAATATTATTTCTCATATAACAAAGGAAAAATATCCATAGCTCCTAAAACTACTAAGAGCCATTAGATTAGGTCATGAACCCCACACCACACCTTTGTTGTTATATTAATATTTTGTATTGCATATACTGTCAAAATAAGATTAAGTAAAAATCAAGAGCTACAGGGTCTATTAAAATTCTAAATATTGGTAGACTATTTTTCTACCAAAATGTACCATTTCTGAATTAAAACTGAATGTCTAGGAAAGGAATGATTTATTAAACACTCCAGTAAAAATTCCTCAGCAGTCTATTTTGTTCCATTTCTAACCACTCACTTCTCGATGTTATTTTCCCGATTCAAGATCTCCATGAAATTGTCCTTCAGCCTTAGATAGGTGTAACCAAGTCTGTAAAATGAAACACGTGTCAAGAGAAGGAAAACAACAAACATCTCATTTGCAAGTTTAAGCATGTCATGGGGGTTTAACACTGAGCTTATCTTCTGGAAAAATACCAAATGTTTTCATCTGATTTATGACTATTTTTGACTGCACGTTAAGCAAATCATCAGCTCTAGATGATTTGGTGTTTGTCATCATGATTTCTATGCTGAAAACAATTTTGAACTTCAGTGATTAGATCTCTAGATTTAAAAAGTATTAACACCTAATTACACACATACCTCTGTATTCCCTCCACTAAAGCAACCTCATCGGGTGATGATGAAATATATATACAAGATCTTCTTGAGAGCTGGCTTTTCTTCAGTCCATCTACGCTGTCGTCATCTTTCACCTGAACGGTGTGGCAAAGACAAAGAGCTCGGAAAAAGAGTTCCTCTCTCTCCTAAAAAAATCAAAGGAGTGGTTGTCATTACTGCTCACTTGCAAGAATTTCTTTGAAAACTTTTCTTCTGAAGGTTAGCAATGTCACTGATTACTACTACTTCAATCAGACAAAGACAGTGTTACAGGTCACCTGTCCTTTAGGGGGATCCAAATCTTTCCCAGTGGTAACCACAAAACAGTTTAATAGCTACTAGTATTTTGCCATGCAAGTCAAACTGCTGATGCTCCAAAAGAAAGTAGTGTGCATTTTTTGCCTCCTCTGAGTGCACAGATGTGGCTAGAAGGTGGGGTTTATTTTTCCTCTACTTTGCTTAAACTTGAACAACCTGTATTAAATACTAGTCAAGGTACAATTTTACGAGTCCTGATTCCAGACGCAGGGACAAAGCACCTAGAGCACAAGTGTTAAGAGGGTTTATGGAATTCAGTTTCTTACATGGACAAACATCTCTTAGAGCTACATAAAATAAAAGGAGCATGGACATTCTGGCAGCTGGAGACAACAATTTCTATCAAGTTTCAAATACCTTGGTAATGACAGCCTCTGGTACCAGAAAGAGATTTCTATTTCGTGGACACCTGGCTGTGTTCAACCTCCATTTTTGTGTATAAATCTTGTCTTCTGCACTGTCTGTGTCATTATAATTCCAAGACAAAAACACAGTGTACCTTGGGACCACATTCTAAGGGTGAGAGCCATAAGGATCACACCAACATATTTTAGAAGGCCTTATTGACCAAAGTATGATTTAAGACTGTATTGATATATTTACGAATATATTGTCCTTTGGCTATGATTATCCTGTCCATTTACACCCTGCTCATCAGCTGACATGAAGTCTCCTTAACTTTCAACTCATTTTGTTTTAGAGAGTAACGAAGCCACAGCACATACATGCTGTCTGTAGCACATTTCAAATGTGGCTATATTAAGTCACATTTTAAAATCATTTAATTTGATCATAAATCATTCTCTGGCCATAGCTTCACCCAGTGATGACTAAATGTTTGCATTCAGCACTCATTTCCTCCCTTGAGGACTTTCCTGCCTTGATTTCCCCACTGTAGCTAATGTTAAATGGAAACTAGCTATTACATTTCTTTAGCTATTAACCAGAGAAAGTTCTATGCTTTTGGTTTTATTCAATTCAGTTTTACAGTTGCAGTAAGTTAGGAAACTTCCCATTAAGGTTTTAAATCTTCCTCTAAACTAGGAAAGAAAAATGTCTATGCTGTGATGCCATTTCCTGCCATTATCTGCTTTGATTAATGAAATTCAAGGATGTTATATTTCTAATATTCCCTTCATCAGCACAGTATCAATTTTGCTGTTTCCTTGTAAAAAACCATGAAAGCAGAAAGAGTCATACCTTTCCACTTCCTCCTGGAGAAGAATCAATCATATCAATGCCTGTACAATCATGGAGAATTTGGCCATTGCAGATAACATGGGGTATATAAACATGCCCTTCAATGCAACATTCGACGAACTCCATGTTGTTCTCAGTTAATGTTCCTGTTTTATCTGTGAAGACATACTCAATCTGCAAATGAGCACAGATTAAAAACAGCAGGAATATGAACAGAGATTGTCCAAGGTCTCTTAACAAAACTAAGATTATTATTGGGTTACATCTTCCTTGATAGATCCTTATGCAGGCTTTTTCAGAAAAGGAAGACAACAATTTCTTTTGAGAGTCATCTTCCTCAGAAATGGGAGCCCTGAAAGATTTGATCATACAAGAGTATCAGCAAAACTCTCTCTTGCCTTGTACCAACATCTAAACTATGTGTTTAACCTACTTTAACTCTCGTCTCAAGCTCTGTTTTGGTTTTTAATGTCTTTCTTGCTGCAAGACAGATATTTGTAGAAACAAAATGCACACAAATTCCATTTCCCAGTTCCTGGATTTGGATCAGTTACTCTCAGAACAGTCCTTAGGGTGGTATCAGAATTCCCCATTACAATTATGTTAGTTTAAATGGAGACTCTGGACTAATGGTCACATGCAGTTATACACAGGAGCACTCTTATTGCCCTGGAAACATTCCCTTTGTCTCAATATTGAATTCTTCATCGGCTTTATCTTTCACAATGAGCCCCAGCATTCAAGGATAACAACATCAAAAATAAAACCAAACCCTGAACTATAAACCAGAACAGCTAGGTGGGCAGAAGCTCAATTTTGGATATTGGATATAGGTATTATATACACATTACATGTAGAAACTTGAGAGCATTCTCTAAGGTTAGGAATTAAACACTGGAAGCAAGGCAATTATTTAGTATCCATCAGATTGTTTAATAAACTTCAACATTTTATCAAGTGCTTCAAACAAAATGAAAAATAAATTTTAGCACTCAGTTATAAGAGAAGTTACTAGATGTTTAAACTTTCCTCCTAGATTAATCTGAAAAGGAAAGCTTCCAAATTTTCCAGTGGTTTGCTATCTGTGGATACAATACCCATATTCAACTTTGAATTTCAAAGTGGACAGGATTTACATGGATTTCTTTCATCGCAACTCCTATATTCTCTTTCATAATACATTTATAGAAGATAGAAAAAGCTATCTCAGATGACCTCTAAGAGAAGACCTCTATTCATTCAGTATGCTGCTCTGGGATTAACAGTTGTTGAAAAAAGGAATAAAGCATGTGTATCACTACACTATGACAGCATTGTCTACAGCCACAAGTGACTATTTGCAATCAAAGCCTTAAATAGAAATATGACACATAATATGTTTCAAAAATGTAAAAGCAAAATTGAGGTCATTGGATTGGTACTAAGAATGTCAAGTACTGATGAGGGTCCCATTCTAGGGACTATACAAATTTAGTACTAGGAAGTTTTTATAACAGAATCACAGGAAGTTTGAAATTGGAGGGCACTACTGGATGTCACCTGGTCCACCTGCCTTGCTCAAGTAAGGCCACTAAGAATGCCATGTCCAGAGAGGCTTTGGTTATCTCTAAGGATGGAAACTCCACAGTCTGCCTGGGCAACTCTGTCACCGTGCCAGTAAAATACCATTTCCATTTCAGACAGACCTTCCTGTCTCAGGTTGTGCCTGTTGCCTCTGGTCTGTCACTAGGCACCACTGAAAAATGTCTGGCTCCATCCTCTTTGCACACTCCCTTCAAGTATTTATATGCGTTGATAAAGTCCTCTCTGAACCCTCTCTTCTCCAGGCTGGACAGTGCCAGCTCTCTCAGCTGGGACCCACAGAAGAGTGAGCTCCAGACCTCTCATGATCTTTGCAGCCTTTCAGTGGACTCCCTCAGTATCCCCATGCCTCTTGTATTGGGGAGCCCAGAAATGGACACAGTACTCCAGGTGTGGCCTTACTGGTGCAGAGCAGAGGAGAAGGTTCACCTCCCTTCAGCTGCAAGCACTACTCTGGATAATGCAGACAAGGACACCATTAACCTTATTTGCCACAAAGCACATTGCTGGCTCACATTCAACTTGTCCAGCATGACCCCACGTCCTTTTCTGTCAAGCAGCTTTCCAGTTGGGTGGCCTGCAGGGTATACTGTGGTGCCCCATCATTCAGATCATTAATGACCAGGACTGGAACCAGTATGGACCCCTCAAGTACACCTCTAGTTACCAGTCTCCCACCAGACTCTGTGCTGCTGATCACCACTCTCTCAAGGCTGAGTCATTCAGCCAATTCTGAATCCACCTCACTGCCTGCTCATCCGGCCCATAATTCATCTGGTTCTGCCTGAAGATCTCATGGAACAGTTGCAACTGTCTCTTATCATCATCAGTCACCATCATCATCACCACCAGTCATCATAATACTTGCTACCACCTTTTATCCAAATAGATAAGTGTCCCTAAGAGCTAATTACTAGTTTGGTTGTAGAAAAATAGGGAAATAAATACACCATCTTATTTCTTCAAAATGTTTTTAATTCACTGAGATTCTACATATTTTCTCAAAAAAAAATTCATGATATAGGATTGTCAGAGTTGGAAGGGACCTCAAAGATCATCTAGTTCTAACCCCCCTGCCTGGCAGGGACACCATCCACCAGATCAGGTTGCTCAGGGCCCCATCAAGCCTGGCTTTAAAAACTTCCAGGGATGAGGCTTCCACAACCTCTCTGGGCAACCTGTTCCACTGTCTAACCACCCTCATAGTGAAGAACTTCTTCCTAATACCCAGCTTAAATCTACCTCCTTCTAGCTTACACCCATTTCCCCTGGTTCTATCACTGTCTGACCTCCTAAAAAGTCCCTCCCCAGCTTTCTTGTAGGCCCCCTTCAGATACTGGAAGGCTACAATATGGTCTATCTCTGTCAGGATGACATCTTAACACAGGATACTAAACATAGATTTTCCTTTGGAAAATGAGACTGACAGTCAATCATTTGACTGGATGGAACTTGTATCTGGAGATTTGGTGACAGTTTAGCCAGAAAAAAAAGTGGCTTTTTTCCCATCTGACTCTACTCTAAGGAAGTTAGATGCTCATATATTCTCCCTTTATAATCAATGGAGACAAATCATTTCCTTCTTAAAGTGTCTATCCTTTCCCTTATACTTCTGTTGACTGGCTGAGAAACCAGAACTTTTGATTCTGAAAATCAAATCTCAAATTTTATTTTTAGAACTAATTAGCACTAAAGAAAACAAACACAAAGCTAAAAAAAAAAAAGTGACAATTTTAAAATAAAAGTTTGTGTTAGAAACAGTTGAAAAGATTTATAATTTGATGAAATTTACCTGTCCCAACTCTTCATTGAGATCAGAAGTATTCACCAGTGGCCCTTCACCTGTGTCCTCATCAAACATTTCCTCATCCCATGTAAGGAAATAAGAGCCAAGGAATTTCTGCATTTCCACAGTGACATACATCGAGACAGGAATAATGTAGTTGAAAAGAACCATGAATGCAAGGAAGTCTGTAAAAGCTCGAAGAAACTGCCAAAGAAACAACACAAAGATTTTGACTATATACATTTGCAAATGATTTTTTAAATAAATTTCAAGTAGTAATCAACACCTTTCACAGCCACAGTTCAGCACAGGATGTATAACTTCATAATGTCTAACATCCAACTGATTTGGCATGAAGAAAACTTTTTTTGTTTTAAATTTGTGTTTTCCATCACAGAGGTGTAGAGTACAGCTACACACCAGTGTGGCAAAGTTCGAGAGCAATTAATCATAGAATTGTCAGAGTTGGAAGGGACCTCAAAGACCTCAAAGGGACCTCATCTAGTTCCAACCTCCCCTGCCTGACAGGGACACCTTCCACTAGATCAGGTTGCCCAGGGCCCCATCAAGCCTTGTCTTAAAAGCTTCCAGGGATGAGGCTTCCACAGCCTCTCTGGGCAACCTGTTCCAGTGTCTCACCACCCTCATAGTGAAGAACTTCCTCCTAATATCCAGCCAAAATCTACCCTCCTCTAGCTTACACCCATTTCCCCTGGTTCTATCACTATCTGACCTCCTCAAAAGTCCCTCCCCAGCTTTCTTGAACGTCTGTATGAGAACAAGGAAAACAGTAAAAAGTACAGTTACAGTTGATCAGAAAAATACCATAAAAAACCCAGAAACTCAATCAAGGACTAGCAAATTACATACTTTTCAGGTGGCATTTATTAATAAATAGTTTCCCTTCTTGCTCTGAATACAAGTAGAATGTGGACACATAACCTGGCCCATGTTTTCCTGTGGTGGAGACTTGTTGGAGGCATAGCCAGACTGCTGAGCAGGTTGAGTGTTACTGGGGGTAATGAGAAATCTAGAACATGTCTGCCTAGCATGTGCTCATCATGCATATAGGGTGAAGAAGGAAATTTTCCCCTAGTCTGACTGGGAGGATTTAGTGAAATAATATGCTTTCTGTAGTGCTTTGTTCAGTTCATCATTTTATAACATTTGAGTATCCATCCTGACCTATGTCATTGCTCCCACAAGGACACTGAACACTGGCAACTCTGTTGCTGGTCTCTAGTGCTCATGGCAGAATTAGAGAGTTAGATGAAATTAAGCTTTTAAGGTGTATTTTTACAGAGATTCCTGGAGTAGACTCTTTTGAACACTTCTGTTCTATGATTGCCAAGTTGTGGGATTCCTTTCAGCCCTGTATTTTTCTGCAAGAGGTCAGTTCTTTTGTCAATTGAAGTAAGTAATGGGAAACTCCCAAACACTTTTATGAGGCTTTTTATACTAAACCAGACATTTTCTCATCAGTTAAGTTCATTTATACAAATTAAGTGAAAAAATTAATTATAAAAGCTTGCTACAAATTTACTGTCACCACTGTTAGAACAAAAAGGCAACAAGGCTGTGTATATTTTTTCAGTAGGATTCTTGTAAATTAAGAGTTTAGTGAATCTTTTTTGGTATTTTCATTTATTTCCATACCAAATTTCTCTTCCTTTCTGGCTCTGTTTTCTGATTGTACCATGGCTCATCACGAAAGGGTTCACTCTGCCAGACGTACTTCAGGACAGTATTTATTAGTGCTTTACTGATGAGGATACAGAGGTAAACAATAAGGAATACATTCATTGATCTAAAAAGAAAGAGGCAAAATAAAAATTCCATTAGCATATAAATGACAGACTTTGTTAAAAAAATGTTATACTTGTGCTTCAGCCCAACCCTTCTGAAAGTCTAACAAGGCTATGATGCCAAGTAACTTTTCTACAGTGTTTTTCCAGTGAAGAAAAACATTATTGAGGACCATTTTCTATTTCAAATGGGAACTGCTACAATTGTTTCCAAAATGTTTGTGACACATTACAAAAACTTAGTACATTAGTGAAAATAACAGCATAGATGAAATCACACTAGAACAACTGGGCTTGTATCTGCAGACCTTTTATGCCATTTCTCTGAACCTACACAAAAACACTCACTTTAAACACTTTTAATAGAAATATAAATGTATTGACAACATTTTACTATGTAGCTGTAACAGTTTGTCTCAGTGTATATGTGGTATTTTCATAAATATTTTTGATATGTTTTTATATCAGTTTTAACAGTCTATATTACAGTGCAATAGTACTCTCTTTCTAGGAGATCTGAAAAAAGACAACAAGAACACTTCACATTTAAAATTACATTTTTATTGATGATGGGCATGAACTAAAAGCCATGGGTTATGGATCAATAGCACTAGAAAGTGACACATCATCATTGCTCAGTCACTGCACAACAGAAGGGCTGTCAGCTGGCCAGTACTGCATCTTGCCTTAATCAATGACTTCCCCCCCGCCCCCGCCCCCATGTTGGACACCTTACTCAGAGCTGATGATTTCAGGACTGTCTCTATTTTAAAACAGGAAGTAACCAATGTCATCTCATTCCCTGAGGATAGCAGTGTCTTCTTTTCCAATCATATATGCCTGTGAAAAACTTTTAATTTTAGCTGAACCATTTCAAACCTGCCACAGACAGGCTTTGTGTTACTGTATTTGATCCAAAGTGAAGTGCACCACAAAGGTTATTTTTACTGAATTCAAGAGTATAAACTGAAAAAAAAAAACCAAATTGCAAGCCCCTCTACCTTTTTTTATTTTTTAAGTCAATGAAACATAGACTTTTAGCTAAAAAACAACAAACTCCTCCTTTTATTCACCATTCAAACATGCAGTTTTCAACACTCAAAATAAGTATTAGAAATGTTACTTTTCTACAGCAGATCGCTTCTGTGATTTGGACTGGTAATTTAATGCCATCTTGGTTTCCATGCCAGTGTAGATAGCAACACCTGAAATGAGACAACTTGTTTTACTAAAGAGTGCAGAGTACAACAACTTCATAAAAGCACAATTCTCTAGGCAATCATGCTCTGACACTTGGTTAATTCTCTGGAGTCCCAAGAAAAAGAACAAAGATTTGGATGATACTTAAAAACTAGAAAGAGCTTTTTTATCTTTTTAAAATGAATCTATTTTAGAGCACAATAAAAAAATAAAGAGAGCAAGTCCAAAGGCATAAATACACATTTCACACTCTTTTCGGAGAAAAAGCTGCAGGATTTTTAGGCTAAGTGGTTCACATAGCTATCTATGACCTTCTTTCTTGGGAGTACAAAGTTATGTATCATAGAGGATGACTTGGATCTTCGTCCCTTTTGTGTCTCAGGTCACACAGAAATGCATCCAGATTGGTTTTTAATATCTTCAGAGAAGGGGACTTCCCAGCCTCTCTGGGCAGTCTGTTTCCTTGAAGAATAAAGTATAAAATCCTCCTCCCAAAAATCTCTATAGTCATTGTACATCATTAATACTTTACTGCAATTGTAGTAACAATAAACCTTATTAAAAAGTTGTTAATCAGGTGACTCAATAGAAAAATATATGCCTAGTAGTAACTGTGGGGCTTTAACCTTGTTGGATATTTGCTTATTACTTCACAGCCCATTTAAATAATCAATAGAAATATTTACCGAAGACTTTTTCTGTATTCTTTAAAGTGGCTCCTCTAAGAAGCAGATTTTCAGATCCTAATGGCCTGCAAAAGACAAGGAACACAAAATGTAAGCATTTACAGTTGAAGAGCAGACCTTTGTGGAAGCCATGTAGAAGTGGAAATCACTTTTATTGAAATGGGTTTTGTGTAACAAAATTAGTAGGCATATTCAAAGCCTTCAAATGAAAAATCAAAAATTTATATAGATGCCTAAAATTAAGCTCAATTTCACAACTCAAGTCTAGCAATCCATCTAAAACCCACATCTGTAGGTACCTAAATAAAGACTCATCTTCCTAATGGCAAGATGCTTATTTTTAAAAAATACTGATTGAAAACTTCTTTTGGAGTGTAATATGCAATACAAAAGACCACAAGTGCAAAACCAAGGACTTCTTTAAAGACAGACAGCATGCAGAATTGCCAGACTATCTATCAGCAATGGAATAAAACCATGAAATAAGTTGAATATTATTGAACATTACTGAAAGTGCTCTTGTGCTATGAAACCCTCCCAAAATCAAGAAACTCTAAAAAACCCAAAAATCCCCTGACCACAACTCTGATGTAAAACCTGAAATTAGTCCTGTTTAAACCACTGGAGCAATTTTTTAAAAAAAAAGCAAAAAACCAGTTTTCATAGCAGATTATGAGAGAAAAATCACATATCTACAGACACATTGAGGTGAGGAAGGCACTTAGCACAAATGATACTTGATTCATACTGTAATTGCACGACCAAGATCACATGCTAATGGAGCAGCATTGTGTAAGTGTCCTGGTTGGAGTTAGAACAGAACTAATTCTGTTCAGTGATTTTACTTTTCAGCTAAAGCTCTTCTCATTAACATCACTTTCAGAAGTTAACAGCATGTTTTCAGACAGTGTCTGCTTCTAGCAGTGATAAGACCTAATGTTTAGATTTACTACCAGGGATTGGTATGCAAGCCAAGGTCACTGCTAAATCCTGTGTCCCACGTTGGGGGGTGCAGAGTAAAAGGCTGCAGCTGCATGGAGGAGTGGACAGTTCAGGTGACCCCAAACCGACCAACTAGGTATTCCATTTCATATATGTCATATTCAATATAAAGCTGAGGGATCACTAGCATCAAGCTCTCTTGTTCAATGGCCAGCATCCAAGAAGGACTCTTGTCTGTTCTGCCTTCAAACCCAGCCCATGAGTTCCTGCATCCAGTTCCAGGATCCAGCCCCTGAACCTAGTCTCCGTCTGCTGCTGAGTCTACTCTGGAACCCCTGCCACAGCATCAGTGGTGACTGTGATGTAGTATCCTTTGGTGATAGGGGAGGGTGGGATTCAGTATTGTTTTTGTATATATTTGTACATATATTTCATTTTATTGTCATTATTTTCATTAAAGTAGCTTTAGTTTTCTTTTCCAATCCACAAGTCTCTCCCTCATTACTTCTCCCTTCCCATGAGTGAGCGTGGAAAGGTTGTAATCAAGAGCATTTGTCACTGGGTTAGAGATTGGCCTAGCTCAAACCCTGACAACAAGTACTGTCAAAATCCTATCAACATCATTTACCAACCAAACACAGGCCAAATAAAAACTGAAGTTAAATAAAGACATGATAAGTCTATCTAATTAAAAGATAAAATACTTGGCATATGAAATAACAGTCTGGAACCTGCTAAGAGAAAAATATTCTATCAATAAGAAAAAGTAGCACAATGTTGGTGAACCAAAGGCATTTCTCATTATTGATCTTTATTCAAGCCTCAAAATGTTGAAATGTGTAGAAACTATGGATTTTCCCTACCTTGCAGTAGGCTCATTCCTATCATGGTAAACATTTATTCGACCAACAAATCTGAAAGGGAAATATACAAGTAGTTTATCAGCACTGCTAATTTGGGTATTCTTATGCATGTATGTACCAATATTTCTGGGTTTTAAATGTACATTACAAGGACAAAATTCTCTCTTTAGACACAGATATATATACACACCACATACATATTCAAAACCAAAGCAAATTACTCTCACTTTTAAAAATACAGGTGATAATAGATTATTGCAGAAATAATTTCACAGTGCCAGTGTCAATGTCAAATATTAGTAAATGCTATTTTTTAAATTATTTTTTAGGTTAAAAAAAGAAATACAAGTTCTAAAGTTTTTGTCACACACCCCAAAGGTTCATCTTGGCCACTTTCCTTTGGAGACTACTGCCCTAAAGTAAACCTGTGAGCTACCTGCAGGAAGGGAGCATGGCTGGAAGACTAACCTGACTTCAAGCTCACCCTGGGGCCCACTCTAACCAGGCAGAGGCAGCCAATATCTTTTCATGATGATATTCTTGTAACTTATTGGTAGGGTAACTTAAACAAAAAAGGTGAGGATTACTTTCTTACTTATAAAGGTCAGGCTGAGGTTGTTCACATTCAATGGTAGCATGTAGCGCATCAATTTCTTGTTCACTGTGAAATGCCTTTGTATCTTGAACAGCATAGTAAGTCTGGAATGAAAAAGAAGGTGTAAATAAAATAAAAAAAGGACACAAAAGACATTAATCTGCACATATACTTCACAAAACAGTGAAGCACAAAACAGATGTCCTAGCTTTTACTTAAGAACTCACAGTTCAAGCAAGATGCACCTTTAAATGCTCCTAGCTATCTTCTTACATGTACAAATACTTTCCAGTGTACTCATAAATCAGGTCACTGTGAAAGTATTTAAATACAAAAAAGTTTGAGGATTATCTCTGTAATCTGCATGCCTACACTGGCCACAGACAAAATCATAAATAAATGTGTTTTAAAATTTTCCATAAAATAATGATACTTTAAGAGAAATTAATCCACAAACTTAAGTTACACAATTCAGTGCCTCTGCTCACACACATAAGTATGAAGTCATATTGTGATCTATGTAAAAAAAATAATGCAAACTTTGCCTTAAAAAAAAAAAGTAGAACATTTTATTACTTTATGACTGGATTCACCATCCAAACTAGCTGTGGTAACAAAACATGTTCCGTCTCCTCTACTACTTGACAGAAATATTAAGTCACACGGGAAAGTTTCATCTTCTTTTACCATGACAATATCTCCAACCTAGAGGAAAAACAAAACAAAACAAGAAATAAAATGCATTTATCATTTGTGTGGCAGCCCAAATTTCAGATTTCAAACCCAAAATCTGGTTCACTCCTATCTTGAAAATTCATCAACTTTTACTTACACCAGGACTTTTTCACAGGAGTAAAGAACTACAGAAACACCTGAAAAACTGTGTTACACCTTGTGAAATGACTGAAGTCTACTGTGTACTACCCTATCTCTCAAGGTAACTATTGTGCAAGTACTGTCTTGCTAATTTCATTTGACAAATGGAAGATACTATCCTTGGTTTAAGACTAAATACAAAAAATCCAGCTGGAGATATGAGCTGCTCTTGTTGGCTTTTGAGGATAAGCATCCAGCTCTGAATGCTATATTCTGTAAAAAAGAAACTTCACCTTTTATCAGTTATTTTTTTCCTTTCTTTACTTAAATGTCCACAGGCTTTAGGTGCAACATCTAGCTTTATAGTATCTAGTCTGTTTTCTTATGTAATACATGTCAGAGAAGAATTTTACCCATTTACCCATACGTACAGACATCCCTTTCTATTCCAGTATTTGCTATGCCTGTCTCTCCTATCATTTTGTTCCTCAAAATACAATCTCTGACAGTTGGACTTGATGATCTTAGATGTCTTCTCCAACCTTAATGATTCTGTGTTTCTGTGTGTGTACATGAGACACATCAGTAGCACCGAGTATCATAATCAGGTTCAACCACATTTAACTACATTTTTCATGTGTCTAGAAGCATAGAATCACCACAGTTGGAAAGGACCTTCAAGATCAGCAAGTCCAACTGAAAATCATCAAGTCCAACTGAACTTATGTGTATAACCTCAGAGGAAGAATGATGAAAAGCCAAAAGACAAATCATGGGTGAAATTCCAAGTTCAAAAATGGAAAATGAAAGGAACAGTTATGAGAGGAGTTGAGAAGGCAAAGATAAAAAGAAGCATATCTAGCTTCTAAAAATACTTTTTGCAGGGACATTAAAAACTAGTATATGGTAGGTCTAATCTCCATTAAGGATAATAAATGCTATGACATCATCACACTATGTTTCTATATAATTTGTTTCACAAGAGGTGTGAAGTCTTGACTCCTAAAATCTGCAAAGTCCTAGTTACTTACTCTTAGTTTTCTGCTTTGCTTTCTAACCAGTTTCCCATGTTGAATGAAATGAACAGGGCATTGGTTCATTGCATTGTCAGCTTTATGGCGAAGCCAATCCTCATAACCCTAGAAAACAGCGAAATGGAATCACACAGTGATGCACAGTTGGTAGAGACACAACAGCCCCAGCTTGCAATAGAAATTGAAAACAAACTTTCTCACTGGAGCAAAGGAAATTGTGATACATGTCAGTAATACAGTCATGTTGGATGTACATAAAGAGCATTCATGGTTACAATTCTTCAACAAAATATGTATTTTACTTATGTATTTTAATCACAGAATAGCCAGAGTTGGAAGGGACCCATTAGGATCATCTAGTACAACTCCTGTTTAGGCACAGGAGAACTCCATAATTTCATATTGTAAAACATTTTGATGAATAGGGATGTTTACAATGTGTACAACTGTCTGGTGTTTAAGTGGCCATCTCTTACTCATGCTCTACTGACTCTTTTATACAAGCTGTTATTCAGAAGATAAAAGTGGAATATTGGGACCTCATAACGAAAGTGATAACACAACTGAAGGTGGTTATGTTAGCCTATCAATTTCATTTTATACAAACAGACAAAGTAAAGAGGAGGGAATCTGAAACTTTCCATTCAAAAAGTCCTGCTGGAATGAAGATTGGGACCAACAAAAAAACACCGGTGGTTAAGAGGTGGAAAGTACAACTTGCATTACATAGCATTTTTACATCTAACTCTCCTGAGCACATTTGAAACTTTGGTGTAGAACACTGTAGTATGCTACCTTGGATGCTCTCAGAGATAATTTAGGAACTCAGAGTCTTGATAACTTCAGAGTAAAACGCTTGCAGGGTCTGGCACTGCTCCTGAAGTAGCTCCCAAAGTCTACATCAGTTCTCAGGAGGATGACCCGAGGAGGTAAGACAGAACTGCAGTACTAGACACATCATGTCACAATCCAAGCCTTGGTAGGTCACTACCAGGCTACTACAGTAAGATTCTGAAGTGTAACATTTAAACTCCCAAGAACAAGAAAGCCACACCTAAAATATTAGCTATTGCATGGATCACCAATTTCACTACTAGCAGGAGCTCAATGCTACTACAGAACAGACTCAATTGTGTATAGATAGCACCAAAAGAAACAGAAACACTGCTTTCTGTATTTCTCTGAAAACTGATGAGAGAAAAGTCTGCATTTAGCATAAAGACTGTGGAAGTAATCTGTTATCCTATTAAAATACAACCACAATTCTCCTCTGCTCTGGCTCTGTCTGGGATGGAGTTAACTTTCCTCATGGCAGCTCAGATGCTTCTGTGCTCTGTACTTGGGGGCTAAACCAGTGCCAGTTACAAAACAAATGGGTGGTGCCTGGACCCAGAGACACAGTGAAAACTGAACCATTAAAGGGAACTCATTGTGCCACTGAGCTCTGCACTCATAGCTGCCCTGCAGGAGCAATTATCATTAAATTGGACTAAAGGCAAAAAGCCAAACATGTAACAGAACCCCTGAAAAGTCCCCTATTTTCGACTATTACTTTAAGAAGACAGATCCTGTGGCTGTGGGGAGATGGTACAGTAAATGCAGAAGACTGTTGTATGCACTGAATGCTAACTATTGCTGGTACAAAATTAGTAAGTTTTTTATGAATTAACTTTGCACTAGGAAGGTTTAAGCTAGATCAGATATGCTCTGTTCTCCTGTAGCTGAAACTCACTAAGTCAACCACTTTGGCTCAACAGAAGGGCAATCAGCATCATGCATGAGCTCATTCTGGATTCAGACTGCATTAGTAATATCAGCAGCTCTGACAACAAGCAGATTTGATTCTAATATGCCCATATGAATCAAAAGGTTCTATCTTTATCTGAGATTCCACTAATTTCAATACAATCCCATCATGTCAACTGTAATACTGCAGCATTAGGGTGCAAGTGAAAACCTACTTTAATATTTGCCTTTTGGTTGTACTAACTGAAAGGGAAATGGGAAACCTGTACAATTTCATACCTGCATTATATAATTCTATTTAAAAGAACAACTTTTATTAGGCTCTTTTATACTTGACAATGTGGCAAGAACTGATTTCTAAGAAATACTTCAATTTTACAGATTAGTTTTCACATGAAAGAGAATTCTATAACTTCTATTTGATACTTATCTGTATAAAGCACTGCAGCTGTTGTTATGAAATACAGATTCACAGACTCACAGAAGGTTAGGAGTTGGAAGGGACCCTGAAAGATCATCTAGTAAAACCCCTCTGCCACAGCAGGATTCTAATCAACATATACTGAAGTCTTGACCCAAAATAATTTTTCCTATCTGTCCATACTGTAAAAGTTAAGGAAACCACAAAGGTAAGAGCAGATTTATTTTCTTAAGTTTTTCTAGTTCTTGCTAAACTCATTTCAGCCATTCTGAGAAAGCATAATAGGATGTAGACAGCTACTTAGAAATATACCATCAAAAATTAAAGACTGATGAGTTAACACAAGAATATAAAAGATTCATTGGAACACAAGGATATGAAAATTATAAACTTATTTAGCAGCCTGTGCTGAGTTAGTGAGACATCATCATCCAGCAATCAATTCTATTTAAACTAGAGAAGCAAACATGAAAATACTTCTCCAAAATTCATCACAATCATTCTTTAGGCATTGACCTGAGACAGTTCAGCAGAAAAAGGCAGGCAAGATTGAAATGTCAAACAAATAATGTTTTCTTTAGTTTTACTTTTTCCTCACCAAATTACTCACCTGCTTGATAGCTGTTACAGTGATGACAAACAGAAGTGGAAGTCCACTAGTAACTGGACTAGTAGGTGTATCAATGATTAACTGCAACAAAAGGAACAAATATGTTCTGGTTATGCTTTTGTGAGTGTAGGCAGCCAGTTTCTTAAGAAAGATGTTTTAAGTAATCATTTGATCAATATGTCAAAGAGTGCCAAGGAACTTGAACTTAAAAAACAGCACTTCAATAAACTTTAACAACATATTAAATTTACTACATGCTGCAATAGGATGTAATGTTCTATTTAGATCATGTTCACATTTGGATGTCATAATCTAGTAAAAATATATGCTTCCAAGAGTTTAAGTAAGTACTAGACTGGAAAGCTGCAGTTTTGCAGGCAAAATTACCAAGTAGTGTTAGAAATGAGCATGGCAGTGTTTTCACATCTTGTACAATGCTGTTGTTCTCACGTGTGCAAGGAGTAAATCCTGAAATACTGAGCTGTGGTTTCTGTACTTACAAAGAGAGGTAGAATCCAGAGAGGGAGTTCAAATGATAAGAAAATCTAAATTGTCCAGAGAATCTGCAGAGCTTTTGTTTCTACACAATCTGGTCTGCAAAGTAATACAGCTTTTCACTTAATATTTTTATTGCTTAACACATTTAAGTGATTGTGAAAGGTTCAAAATGAAGACATCTAGAAAGCAGCAAACTAGTTCTCTGAGGTAACAATTACAAACCTAAATATTTATGTACTCCCCTAAGCAGGCATTGTACAAGTGTCTATATTTTGGTTTCTCTAAAAGCTTTGATGGTAATGCAGTTGGAAAATTTCTGCCAAGGCATCATTCTGTTATAAGAATACAATATTTAGCAAAACTAATAGAAGTTTATCATCAACATAACTTATAACAATGGTTTCACTGATGGGGATGTTTCTAACAAGATAAGAAATGACACACATTCTTTTCAATCTTATCAGGAGCTATCTTGCCATAGAACCAGTGATGGTATCAATATCCCTTTAGGTTAGATTCACATTTACAGCCTGGAAATGAAATAAAAATCCTGTCCAAGGCTAAACCATTTACTTCCTCAGTCATCTAAACCAGTGCTTTTTCAAACCTTTTTTCTTGTGTGTCTGTGTCTTTTGTTTTGTTTTAGGAAGAGTCAAGAAATTTATTTTCAAATGGATATAGCTTACCTGAACCAGGAAAATGATGAGGAAATAGAAGTTAGCTATTCTTCTGAATTGTTCAAACAAATTTTTTGGTACAAAGTTCCAAAAAGTGTACTGAAAACAAATGCAGATTGTGAGTGTTTGTGAGAGAAAGATTATTCTAAAAATTGATCAAATTCAAAACTTACAAAAGAAGATTAATCAAGAAGCAGTAGTATTCGTTACTTTGCTTAATAGTTTACTGAAATGGAATCTTAAATTAGCAATCATGTATTCCTGGAATCTCATCCATTTTCTGAACTGTGATAATCTTGGCACTAGGGCCTGAAATCATTCTTGACTAGCAGTAAGTCTCATTCAGAGATTTACTTACAAAACAGTTTATTTAAAGGCATTAATGGATTTAAAAAACACCTTAGTCACTTCAAACAGCACTTTTAGTTCATTCCACTTTGTATGTATGACTTGAGGAGGTAGGTGCCACTCAGAGTTAACTATGCAGTCACAGCAAGTTGACCAAATAAAAGTTGTCAGCCCATCTTCTGTTCCTAGGCTTGGACACAAACATACTCCTCAAAGAAACTATGGCAGTAAATAAGAGTAATGGCTACATATTTCTTTACTGATCTTACAAATTACCTAAAGCCTAAAAAAATGACATAAGAAACAGTATATAAAGGTGTAAACAGAAAATGCAAAAGCTTCAAAGGAAAAAGTATTCATATAAAAATGAGAAAGGACCTTATGCCATCTAGACCCACCCCCTGCCCCACAGCATGTTCAACCACACTTTAACACAGTTTACTCAAACTTTAAAGAAATACAAATATAAAAGCAAGGATTGCTTATTGAAATACATGTAAAAACATCAGCTGAAACAGTGAGAAAAGGTGCAAAAAATGGCTTAAGAAAACTAACATTGTATCATCTTGTTATCCAAATTATTATTTGACACATAATAAAATGACAACTCCAGTGTAACCTTTATTTCAAAGGAGACAGGCTAAGCAGCTTCTCCTAATTTAATTGCTCTGCTACAAATATGCCTTGTCTCTTCTTGCCAGATTGCACTGATACTCACTGATAGGCAAATTATGCCATGAGTTAGACATCTTCTGAAGTTGGCTCTGAAAGCAGACAGCTAGAGCTCTAGAAAGAAAATACCTCTATTACATCTGCAGATGAAAAGGCTCCCTAAGAAGCATATCTCAGTTCTGCATGAAACCCCCACTATGTATTTTTTTCTCACTTGTTGGAGGTAAAAGCCTGTTCATGTGTAGATATAGGAATGAAATGTTCTTTTCCTATCACATGCCCCAAATCGGTACCTAGTCTAAATATGCCCTACATAAACACTCATCCTGCTTAAGAGTGACCTCAGTATTAAATCACACATGAGCAAACCAAAACTCAGGCAGGAACACATGCAACACCTGTAAAGTCAAGTGCTCTCATCTTGCAATCATAACCCTTTTAATCAGACTGGAATGCTGCTTACACTGCCCCAAACCCAGCTACTTATCTTGGAATTTCAAAACAGAACAGGTTAGACTTGATTATTTCTCCTTGCACAACAGTCCTCATCATTTAAAGCTGCTGTTGTGCTATATGACAACACAGATTCCATTCTATGACAATAACTCTAGGTTTTCATCATTAACCTTGATTTCTTTATTTCTTATGAATCTCTGCCTGCTGAGTAGGAGAAATTATAAATAGAGGTTCCACTGAAAAATTTTTGTTGACATTTTTGTTTGGCTGGTTTGACAGAACAAGTTTTTCTTTCCATGTTAAAGGGTATTTTTTGACTCTTAAAGTTATCTGTACAAATCTTCCCAAATGACAATTCATCAAATACAAATGTAATCTCTTAAAAGAGTAACTTCTCATTTAAATCTTCTTGAAGGTTACTGAACTAAATGTGTGGTGACAGCATATTGTTGTCAGGTTAGATATTTAAAACACCTGATTGAGGAAGTCAAGTAAATTAATTAAAATACCAAGCTACAAATCATCTTAACCCTTAGGATCTGATCTTCCTCATATTCCAACCTCAGTTTACTGCCATCCCTGTCAAGCAGTGGTCCTTTCTGCAGCTCCATTTCTGGTCAGCAACTCTCTTACCTGAACAAATGTGAATAATCTGGGAGCAGATTACTTTTGTGGTCTGAGATGTGTTTCTTAAAATGGATCCTTCTTTAACACAGAGAATTGCTTAAAATTTTACTTTCTACCAGCCAGAAAGACTTTTAGCACTTTATTACACTGGGTTTCAGGCATACAACCTACATCTTTATTGTACCCATTCTTCTTCAAAGAAGAAGTAATAATTTTTGAAGGAGTTTAGGCAAGAAAGACAGATCACTATGATATCTAGACAGACCTTCCCCTTCCCCCTCCCCAGCCTCAGCCACCAGTAGCTCAGAGCAGGATCTACAAATTGATGACTAAAGCTTAACTATCATAATTACTCCCAGGAGAAACAACAGAGTAGCTGCCACTCAGAACAAGATTTATCTCATGACTGCATTCAAGGCACCTTCTTTAGTTAGGCAGGAACAAAATAAACTCTGAAGATTAAAACTGAAGCTATTACATGCATAAGAATACTGTGCCCAGATAGAGAGTTAATGCAATCTGTCTCCTTCAGATACCTTCTAGTCATACTCTGAAAACCCTGAGAAGCAGTTTATGTATATTTAACTCTTTTTTTTCACTATAACTCACTTAAAGGAAATAAAGTATCCAAACAGTTACACACTTGAAGCTTTTAAGTTGGGGAAGACATACTGGATATTTTTGAATTGCTATAAAAGACTTAAAGGCCAGAGCACATGCTGACTTCTGCATGCAGGTGGGAATACCTCAGCAAGGAGAAGAGTTACATATTCATCCAAGAGATGAATACATTGTGTGAACAGATACAGTTGAAGCACTGCATAAAGAACTGTGAAATCACTCTGTCTAAAGCCAAACCAGACATAATTCAAGTAGATTTTCTTTCCATTTATAACCCTAATAGCACCTGCAGTGTTGGTGTGTTTCTCATGTGCACATCTATAGTATTTCCACTCGTGCCTCTGCTCCAGTTCACCAGTTCTTACATCCTCTTTGCTAATGCCACGTTGCTTCCAGCTCCAACACTGAACTGTTAGAGCCAGACCCATGAATTCAAAAATCACAAAATAGAGTCCTCATAACAATGTTTTTTGTTGGTTTTTTTTTTTAATAAACACAGTATTTTGACCTTTTCATTCAATATCTGTATGCCAGAACTTTGGCTCATGTTTCAAGCTTCTCTTTCAGTCCTAAGAGGTAGATATTTTCTTAAGTAAAAGGAGATTTCAAGTAATCACTTGACATCAAAAGCTGGAGCTGTAAGAAAAAAGCACTCCATATTGCATTCTTGAGTTCTGTCAACATTTCAGGTTTTTACAGCTTATTTGTTTTAAATAGTCACCATCTCTCTTCCAACCTGCTCTGATTTCACTCCTTTCACTCAACCTTTTTAAGTGTTTCTTGTAAATGCTTATACAAAATATCTGCTGACAAAAATATCTACTTTGTTGCTTCAGCTTTGCTTCTGGAGTCATGTTGCTATGCTGATTCTCACCTCTTCTGCAAAAGAGAATCCATCTTGAAGATAATAAATTCAAGTAAGAATAGGTAAAAGCTAACAATAATCTTGCAGTCACTTTAAGTTTTACATTGTTTTTCTTTTGAAAGATCACAATACATCTACAAAACTTGTCCGTAGTCTATTTTTACTACGGAGACTTTATAGTACCTATCAATTACCAAGAGACAATACAAAGCTGACAGCTTAACAACTGCTGTGTGTATTGTCTATCACAAGTGACTTTGTTACAACCACATAAGAAGTCTGTAGCAGAACTGATTTATGTTCTTTGATGTATTTTAAGACAGTCTCAACTCTAACTACAAAAAACAAACTTTGGACTTCTATGCTTATATATGACTCTGTTTTACTGAGATTTTCTCAGTAAAAAAGCTGAGTTTCTCTCATTCCATTTTTATGGAACAGTAATATCCATGAAATTCTGAAAAGTACTTCACAATGTTTAGGGTAATTTAGAATAAATACACAATTAACTGTATTTTAATGGAAGCATAGTTATTACCATGCATGTTACCTGCACAGTGTTTATCAATCCACTGAGGGAAAGACACCTGTTTCTCCACACCACATGATGTAGAGTGGTTCACATCACAGATCACCAAAAGCTCTGTTAGGTGCAGAGCTTTTACATGGGACTAAGTCACCCATACACTCTGAAAGAGTGCAGAAATGAAACCGATTTGGGGATATTAGTCCTAATGCTGCCTACAAATTTGAATGAACAAGCGTATGTATTTTATCACAGAGGGTTCCTTAAAAATAGTTGCTGGTAAAACAGGATTTCTACTACAAAGAAGCCTATCTTTAGTACTCCTTGTTCAGCAACTCTCTATGTTATCAAAGAGAGGCTATAGCTCCAGGAACTCCTCTGACAGAGACATCCCAGAAGCTTATATAATTACAAGTTGAAAAACAAAACAACAACAACTTACAGCAAGGATGACTAACTGAAGACAGGAGTCACATAGAACACAGAATAGAGTGTGAGACTGTAAAAGTGACTTTCACTTTCTCATATGTAAAGTGAGGAGAATTACACCTGTCCTCCCTCAGGCTGGGTTTGGACCTGCTTGCTTTCCTTTCTTCCAGTTCTCTCTCGCTACATGCAACTTCCACAGTGACTCAACTTAAAAGCTCTACTTTAGGCATTACCAGCAGAGAACAGAAGACTGCTGTTAACCCTGGGCTGAGCCAGGAGAAGTGTAGATGGCTTCTCCTGGGAACAGAAAAGAGGTTGCAGAGAACCTTTGCCCTGTAAATTCTACCCCAAGGAGGATCATCAAGAGCTAAGAGCTCTTCCTTGCTCTCTCTAGGCACTGGCAGTTATCCACAGAAGGAAATTGTATTATGTCTGGAAGGAAAACTGCATGCCCACATATTCCTATCCCACCCCTGGTATTGCTATTTCTGAGCTGGCACCAGGCAGAGATTGACTGCCAAGCAAGCAGTCAATTTACCACCATTTACTCTCTGCCAACTGCTCCTGCCTCGCTCTTTGGCATGGCTGGGCAAACCTCATTATTTAACACTACCTGCATCAGATCTGACCTTCTGATTCAGCCTGTATGGCTGTGAGTCAGTGGATTACCTGGGCACAAGATGGGAGCTCCAAGTTACAGCTGCTTTTAGAGCAGATCATATGTCCACACTGAAAGGCACACATGACATTCCCTGCACTGGTACCTGTCCCATATGTATTTGTGCCAACAGATCCTCTGCCTCCACATGCCACGCTACACAAATATTTATCTGCTTCACAACCACATGACTTTCAAATGTCATTCCTCAGGGCTGTGTTTGAACTTCTTATCTTGAAACTGGTATGTTATGGCCCTAGAGAGCCCAGACAAATGGGTCCATCCAGTTATGAAGCATCACCATGGAGGGGTGCAGGGCTGCCTACATCTCTTCTGGGTTCTAAGTATCTCATCTTGGTGGAGTCATTTTAATACTTCCTTAAACTGCAGCATTAACATTTTTTCTAAATGTGGTAACAAAATGAGAAATTAGAGCCCTCTAATGACACATATATAATGACATAATGACACTAAAAGTGAGTGCTGCAGAAAAGAGGTATAGCATAAGGGCATAAATTTCCGCTGGAAGAAAAGAACATTTCAACAACATCCACTGAAATGTCAGAGTTACTTAACTTTATTTAACTATTAGTCACTGCAATTGAGATGACTCACAATTAATCAGATTAGCACTGAAGACAGATAATGTTTCCCTTGCAATTTATAGGATTCTCAACATGCAGCATTATTGTTTCAGGCCATTCTCATACAAATCAATGTTGGAATCAGTTTGAAGAGAAGTCTCGTGGAAACATGCAGACAACAGAAGATAGCATTACTTGTGAAACAAAATCAGGAGTACTTCTGGTCTATGAATATAGTGTTACAGCATAATAATAATAACAGCATTCTCTTCCCATCTAAGTTCACCTTATTTCTGCTTTAGAGTAAGAAGAGGACATAAAGCTACAGTACAAGTCAACATTTCATAATTTCACATCATAAATTAATTTGAGTGAAATCTCTTTATTTTAGGGGAAATTCTTCAAGTAACGGTTGTGCATCCACTCCAGATTCAATCTTGTATTTTACTTAAGAGTTATATCCCAATACTCTTCAATATCATCTTTTGGGAACTTAGGCCCCATTGCTTCCCGTTATGTTAGTGACTCAGGCAAAAGTATTTCATGGTAGCTGTAAAAATGTCTCTATGAAACTATGACAGTAAGAAGTTAGCAGCCAGACAGGATCATCAAGGCAAAACAGTATTGATGAACCACAGACTGGAAAGAATAACAAAAGACTAAGTCTCTCTAAGCCAGTTTTCTCTGTGAGCGGTATGGAAGAAACAATCAGTGCTCCTGCAGAATGATCCTGGGGTTTCTAATTCTGCCAGCTGTCTCAGTCACACCAGGAAGTCTCTGATCTCTCATTCAATAGTCTATTGCTATTCTGGCATCTCTGAAATTTTGGGTTCTTTCTTGTGGTTCACTCTAAGTTTTCTATCAAAAGTAGTAAGCAAGTGTAAACAAACTCTGTATTTGCTCTTGCACTCTTCCCTTGGCATCTACTACTGGTGACAACAGACTGTGCCAGATGGACCTTCGGTAATACTTAGCTGGTCAGGCACATCCATGTACTACTATGCAGGTACAGATACTCTGTTTAGCATACTGACTGGGATACTGCCAGCACAAAAAGAACCTTAGACCTTTAAGATGTTCCATATTAAAAAGTTCTTTTCTAATTCGGTCTTTAAATAAAATATTTCATTTCAGAAGAAAAAAATTGTTTCCCACCAAGTTCTGCTAACTGCTACCACTGCATAGTTTAACTTTCCTTCTGACACAGCAGTTTTACTCATCAGTAAATAGTTTCAAAATGTGAACAATTTTTAAAGAAAAAAAGGAAGCAGCCTCCCTGCCAATTCAATTACTTTTTCTTTCTTCTCACTTGAAACCTCAGGGGTTTCTACCAGCTGATATTTTGCTACATTGCATCACTGTCATATGCTACATCCAATCAAGGGCACACAACAGCTACTTGAAAGACTAACAACCTAAGCAGCTGAAGTAGCTAAAAGTTAGATCAAGACAGATTCACCTTACAAAGGTCACTACCTCCAGAACACAAGCAAACTGCATGCCCAATGCAAAGTACATAAATTTTTGCCTTTTCGTATTTCAATACAGCCTTTTTCTCTTGCACTGTTAAATTCATAATTAACGCATCAAATTAAAAGTGCCTTTTTGTCTGGCCAAGGTCTGTCTAGATCTCATTTTTCATGACCAGGAATATGTCATTAAGTAGACAGAGCATTAAGCACATTCCACAGTGACACTGCAATACACAAGAAATATCCTTCTGTACTGCAATCAAATCATTGTGCTGACACCAGGAGATCTCTGGTGAAGCACAGTGTAGTTTCCCTTTGAAAAGGCATAATATGAGCCTTAAGACTTTCCTGGTTATTTCAAGCTGCCATCTTTTTTCAGGCCTTTATTGAAAGGATTTGTAGTACAGCAGAATACAGAAGGTCTAATTGATGAGGTTTCCTCATGGTTTTAAACTACCATTTTCAGAAATTCAGCTTGTCTTAAATTGGTAAAAGCTATACTTGGAAGTTCAGACTTCCTCATCCTTGAAGAGCAATCATATACTTTCTTACATAAGCATTAAAGACCTATAAAAGCACAACTGAAAGTTATGTCTGTCTTACTGACGAAAGACAAAGGAAATATCCTTCATGGTTGAGGTACCATTATACAGGGTGCTTGTGCATGTATCTTCATTTTACTCTACCAGTTATGCATTTCCCACTGCAAATTCTGAACATAATTTTTCAGGAAGCTTACACCCATGATCCCTAAGCTGTGAAAGGTGCCCAAACTGTTAATGAGGAAGCAAGGGACAAGGACAGAGTGAAAGGTTAATAGCTAGCTAGCTTACAGAACCAGAATGAATGCAAGTCAAGCCATGATGGTGCTTTACCCAGGCTGTATGGGATGGATCATATGAATAATAAAGGTCAATTGAAAGGGACAGTACAGGCAAGGTAGCATTGCAAGTTCTCATATAAAAACAGCTGTCATTGAAGCTGATTTTTCAGCAGTTTAAGGATCTATTCAATATGATAAAGAATTTATTTGAACTCTGTTCCCTGTATTTACTTTCACAAATACAACTTAAAGTGTGAGAAGTTCAATCAAGGAACAGAAAACATGAGAAACAGTCTATCTATAATTAATAATGTTTTGTTTATATAAAAATGTTTATGAATACAGCTCACAACAAAAGAGCTTAACATTTAAAACATTTAACTGAACATGCTTTGTATGCAAATAAAAACTAGTGACATCTCTTTCCTAAACTAGTTGAAACCATACATAGTTTTACTAATGGCTGACAGCTCCATCCAGGTTGAAGTCATACTTAAAAAAAGTCTTACTCTGCAAAGCACAATAACTTGAAACTCTCACTAAATTCATCAGCACAAAAAAAGTCAAACATCTTGCAGAATTGAGTAGGATGTTTTTATTTCAGTAATAACTACAATAGTTTTATTTATGTATGTCCCAGATGAGATGTAAGAGATGAAAAAGAAACAAGAAAAGTGTCACAGGAGCAGAAATATTTTCTTAGTGTATTTACTCTTCAATAATCCAAAAGGCAATACAAATTAATGAGCAGAGCACAGGATTTTCCACTGCACTGGTTTGATTGTATTCTATCTGGATTATTGACTGCATTACCTTTTGAATGTTCATCTAATGAAAGATGTCTAGATACTATTGTGTTTGTTATTATACTGTCTTTGAATGAAATACAGTAAGAAGGGAATAAAAATAGTAGCAAAGGAAGGCAATAAAATTTCACATAAGAAATGTGCCAGAGTTTGAGGAAAGTGTTAGAGTTATTGCAGCTTTGCCATTATATTAATGGATGGCAAGTCTTCAGATCCACAAAGGTAAGCACTCAGCTCCTTGAGATCACAATGCTACTAAGGTTCTTAAAATGAGACTGTGGATTTGACCCACTCTTCAAGAAGAAATTTTCCCAGTAGAGGAGCTATTCTTTGAATTAATTACTTTGTAATCAGTTGAAGTTGTGTGTGGCTTGTGAAGACTGAAATCTAAGCACATTAAAACCTTGAAGTTCTTGGGCTGTTAACCATACAATAAGCTCCAAATGTTCATTCTTCCATGCCATTGCAGTACAAACCTTCAGCTAAAGCAAACCAGTCAAACAGGTAGACAGTACCAACAACCCAAGTGCTCACAGAAGGATGCTGAAGATTAATAAAGATCTACTAGTTACAGTGAGAGATGACTAGTAGGGTTTCTAAAAGGCACAAATGTATCACAAAACCAAGAGGTTTAACAACAATTCACTTGCTATGTATAACAACATTACCCCTATGGTTTTTGTCAACATGAGGTTTTAAAGGGAATGGCATTCTTACTGCAGAGATAGCTTCATTTGTTGATCATTTACATTGAACATAGTATTTCTAGTACTTTCTTACTAGATTACAGGGGATGTGGTCTTTCCTTGGGAATATCTTTGTTACTCCCAGATTGCCCTCTGTGGAAAAGCACAATGTCACTCTAAGACTTGATGACATACTGAAGTAAACATTGGAGAAGTCATTCTATTCCTGTTCATGCTAGAGGCAATTTGGAAATTAGTTCTTTGTGGAAGAATCTTGAGACACCTTCATTTTACCTGTGCCAGTCATGGTAAAAGATGAAATATATACAAAGTGTAGGAAGAAAATCTTGAAGGAAATGAAGAAACATAAGAACAACTTAAGTTGATTTATGTCAATGAAGGAAGGAAAACAGTAGTACCTTTGATGAGACTATTCGGTTATCTGGGAACCTCTGTGGAATGTATGCTTCAGTGCCTGGAGGTGGTTCCCGATGCCCAACATAAATAGTCCTGCTGTCCACCCAGTTCTCTTCTCCAGCACACTGTGGGGGGACAAAAAATGTCATCATGTCACAGTTCTACTGCAGGAAGACAAATCACACACTGAGCTAACTAGTCATGCATCTGATTGTCACCTCATATATAGCCAGTGGTGTGTGACCCTCACACCTCTGTATAATCCCAAAACCACTAAAACACAAAACTATGTCAATTATCAAAGCTCTGCCTTAATTGCACTGCACTTTCACTTAAGGCAATAAAAGGGAATCCATGATAATTACTAGTCTGACTTTTGGTTTTATAGCTAAAAAAACCCCTAAGATTTTCTCAGTCAAATTAGATAAATAAGTGTCTATGTGCTTGCTACTCATCTTACCACTGACAAAAATCAGTGGCAATTAAAATGTGTATATACATTTAACAAGTATAGCTCATTTTTAAGACTAGCCAGCCATAATGTATTTTATTTGCATCAAAGTGAAACCCTGTGCTCTCAAAGATTTCTCCAGCCATGAACAAGCTTAGAAAATCTTAGATTGCCAGGAAGAGATGTCAGCTTGTCAACTCAGATCCCTTGCTCTTCAATGAAAGTTGTGACTAAAATAAAAAGTAGGTGAGCCAAAGTGTTCATATATTCATGTCATGAAACCTCACCACACTTTCAGTGTGTCCCAAATAAGTACTTCTATGCTTTCTATTAATTGTAAAAAAGGAAAAAAAAAAGATATGAATCACTGTAGAATAGTATTTACATAAAAACAAAATTACAAGTTGTTTATATGCTTTTGGTTGGGCTTTTTTTTTGTTTGTTTTCTCTAGAAATAAGTATTTAAGGACTTGAATTACAAAAAGCTCATCCCTTAGTTGACAGTTTTACTAAATCCCATCTATCATATGAGAAGTATTTATCAAGTACACAACAGATTCTGAATACTTTGTCCCACACAGAGAAGCTCAGGCATCAGCTCTTTTAACATTATCATTTGGTCAGGTTTGGAGTAATTACATATTTAAATATGTAATCAATTTAAATTGAATGTTCTCAAACAAAGATATTCAGCCTAACACCTCTCTCATTGGTTCATCTCTTTATGATTATGCATTAGTGCAACACAGGCAAAGAACAAACTTACAATATAAATCATTGAAATATGCATATAATCTTGCAATATTCTGAAAATCTCAGGCAATTAAGCTTAGAAAACAATTATCTGTGTGATGTGCATAACTTTCTTGGAGGTGAAAGGGGACATGAGAAATACAAAAAGAAAACCTATTTAACTTAGGCTGCTAACCACTACTAACCACACTACTTTACTTGCTACTTATAAAGCAAGTAAAAGTGACAGCTGTTCGTAAGACACATCAATGGCCTAGTCACAGCTTCTGCTAAACTATTCCTGACTCAGTGGGAGTGCACATACAATGTTTCTCACACATCAGATCCCTCCAGTGTAGACCTGAAACTGAGATGAGATATACTGGTTTTCCAGCCAGACAACTCCTCCTGTATCACTGACTGGACTTGTCAAAATTCAAAAAGCAAACTGCCCTTCAGCCCACTTCTGAAGACCAGGTGGGATTGTTTCCACAAGCCCAAATATTCTGGAAGGAAGGTAGCAATGAATATGTTTCCATATTCCTTCCACCTTCCTTGTATGCTAAGAGCAAAAGGTGGCACCTTCTACCATTTTCTTGGAATACAATATATTTTACATTGTCAGTGCATCTGAACATACACAAATCATCTCTTGACACTGGGGTCAAATAACAGTCCTAGAAATGCAAGAGAGTGCAAGATATTCCTGAGTAGTAAATGAAATTGGACAGGTTTATTATTTTTTTGTTAGGAAAGTCAATTCCAGACAAAAGTAACACAAAAATTACTGCTGGTTCAGTTAAGTGCCTGAGTTCAGAGGTGATTGCATCAAGGTCTAGTTAGGTGGCCCTGGAGAATTGTCTTAGCACTAAGGAAACAAGCTTAATGTCACAACCTGGAATTTATGTTCTATAAAATTTACATGAAGCATGGATATAAAATAAACTCTTCTGTCAGCTCAATTGGATCTGGCTTCAGCACAGAATCATAGAATTGTTTTGGTTGGAAAAGACCTTTAAGATGATTAAGTCCAAGCATTAATCCAGCACTGACTGGTCACCACTAAACCATGGCCCTCAGCACCACAGAATCACAGAATGTCCCCAATTGGAAGGGACCCACAAGGATGATAATTAATAAATTCAACACAACAGGACAAAACCATTTCTGATTTAACTATCTTCTACCACAGAACATTCTTAATTTTTTGATGTGTCAATATTTAGCAGGGAAGAGCAAGACTTTGTTTTTCAGTGAGATAGAAGTGCAATGCAAAAAGCAGCACAAATTATTCAGTATAACCACAAGGAAACTCACTTGCATGAAGCAGAAAAAGATGCTTTTAGGAAAGCTGCACTGTAAGTCAGGATGCATGTCACAGAGAAATCAAAACATACCAACTGAATGTCTGCTAATGCTAACCTACAGAGCCAAAAAACATTGATTCAACAATTCTTTTCATGTCCAGGTATTGCACATGAGAGATAATTTACAGAGTAACATCAGGGTAACTGAAAAAAGTAATCTGATGCTGCTGTCAGAAGAATAAACTACATTAACTTTTTTTTTTTAAGTGCTATCACTGAAGCCCATTAAGGATATGTCCAAGAAACCATAAATAAACCTTGGTATTAACTGCTTCTATTTATAGTATAAAGCTCAGTATACTGAGACCTAGTTTCACTGGCACAAAATGAAGAAGGGTTACTTAGCTTTTACTCTTTCAGGCAGAGTCAGCAACACAGAAAGCAAAGACCAGCAGATTAAGTCATCTTTATGTAACACTAAATAGAGCCAGTTAAGGGATTATACCTTAATGCATGTTGAAGTTCCAATACTCATGCAGCTTATTTTTCTGGTCCAAAAGAAAAACTGAAAATAGCTTGAGGTTCACCTTCATACTACTCTACTAATTTTTATCCAACTTAAATAAAAATATATTATCTGGGGTTAGTATTCATATATTATAAGGGGGTTAGTATTCATCAGGTGACAGCAAAAGGATGATAGGAAGATGCTAGCAGTAGCTCCTGGAGAAGTAACTGAGTTTGAAAGACTCCCAAGTCTGTCAATATAAAGAGAACTGACTTTTGGTTTTGGAATCAGGGCAAACACTGGATGACATTTCCTGACTCTCCACTTCAATTAGTAATTTGGGCATAATTATTAGCAACAACAATTCAGTTCAAAATTCTATTCTCTCTCCAAATAATGTAAACAAACATTACTAAAATAAGTTAATCTGCATTAAATTCTGCTGAAAACTCAGCTAAAATCTGCTCTGGCCAGGCTGTAAGTACACTTTATTGAGCAATATTCTCTCCTATTTTTCTGCTGAATGTTTTCTCAGAAAGTCATAAATGGACAACACACTCTAACCACAGATTTTACAGCAATGAATCTCAGCATCAGCTATTGCCTTGTTGGCCAAGGCTGTAAATGAAGTCCTTTCACACAGAAATACCTTACACTCATGAAGACATGTTTTGACATCACCCTTGTGTTTCAATAACACACTACAATTTGATCTCGAAGCCTTTAAAATTGCACACTGAATACACAGCTCCTCAACCACTTTAAAGCTGTCCAATTAACACATACAGACAGGGTATTACCAGTAAAAATTTGAACAGAGACCTAGTGGTGCACTTGTGTGAAAAAAACCCTTTTGCATGTCAACTATTTTGCTCCTATCTAACTAGATACCTTACAGCAGCTCTGCACCAAAAAATGCCAGTTTCTGGGTTTTCCATTCAGTGGAGAGAAACAACTTCAGTACCTCAGGAAGCTTTCATTCACTAAAGTGAAAAAAGGAACTAGTTTTCCTCTTTAATAACTTAAGCAAACTACCATCTTTATTACTGATACACTGCTTATCAGCAGATCTTATAAACTCTTCTTTGTCTTCATTTGTTAAACATACTGAGTAACATTATATACTTTTATTTATGCTTGATTCTGCACTACTCTGCAGCTAAACCTGCAGACTGCACACTACAATGGTGCAACCCTTCCAAGTCCAACTTCATTTTAAAGATAGATCTGATCTATAAGTCATAAAAAGCAAAATCCTCTTAAAGAAATAGTAAGAAAAAAATCTAATTTCCTGTAATTGTTAGCCAGTAAAAGAGATTATGACTTGAAATAGCCCATTTTGCAAAAATGAATCTCATTACATGTATTTCTCTGTGGAGACATTCTCTGTGGAGACATAGGGTGAAATTCTCATCCACTTAAAGCATCTTAGACTTTACATGTTAGGCAAACTCACTAAGACTTATACAGAGCACTTAAGATTTATGTTTTGTTCACAGCACTGTATCAGCCCTCCACATGGATGGATCAAGCTGAAAATGAATAGTAAACATAACTTGAAAAGCTGTTAAAATTTTATATGTTTCCTAAGAATGTAGAATGGCACAGATAAAAGAATCCAAATATAATTATCAGATTAATTCTCTAAACAGGTTTTTTCAGCTTGAAAAGGACTACCTCAGTATTAGGTACCATAAACAGAAAGTAAATTATTCCATGCATCTCTAAGCCACATGGACATATGCCATTAAACCACTAATTTAATGGAATACCAAAATGCAGCATTTGAAGCAACCACAGAAAACCCAGAACAGTCTCCTAGAAACTCCTCTGACTAATTAACACATTTTCTATGAGAGAGGTCACACTCATGGGATCTGCTGCCTTACACTGTTTCTACAGAATATTTACTACTGCCTTGCTTTAGCAAACACTTTCTAAGTCCTTGCATGCAGATTTTCCACCTGAAGTAACAGTAGAAAATAAAACTCTCACTATATAATTGCCTACAAATCACAGAATGCTGGACATCTGTATGTGCAGAAATAAAAACAGGACAGTGGCACCAAAGTTCTGCAGTCCACATCAGTCACAACAGCATATATTCCAGTCTTTGCAAAATACCTAATATTTCTCTGTGTTCTTAATACAAGAACACATACAAGAACTTATCTCAGCCTTCTAGTTCATGCCTCCCTGCACACTGTACTTAGAATGAAAGGCTTCTGAAGCTATCCCAATACTGTTATATTCCAAATCACATCATATCAGTTTGCTCATGGACATTCTCTATAGCACTTTGTAGACAGTCCAATTCTCCTTTCCAATTTCCAGCTTAGATAATCATCGTTAACTGAATTCCATGGATTCTATACTTGAAGCATTCACCTTCACAGATGGCAAAGTCATGTTCCTCCTAGACAGTTACATTATTCCCCCTTTCAAATACAGACAAACTAACTCCAGTTACTCAAGCAAGATTAAGATTTTTCAAAAATGGTCAATTAAAACTCCAAATATTATTGACATACTGACCATTTAGTGTTGCTATTTGTGATGCCTGTGCTTTTTCTAAAAGACAAATAATCTTGTTTAGTTTCCCTGTTTATCTCCATGAAAAGTACTGACAGATAATCTCCTACTCCTTTCACACATGCTATCTTCAGTAGATATATAGATACAGAATCCCTGGGATGAAAAGAGAAAGGTAGATGTGTGAAATACATTAATTACTGAACAGCTGGAAAAATGCTTTTTCTTCATTTCTTTTCCTTCCTCACACTGCACCAGTTCTGACACATTTTGCTCCTTGCTGCCAATGGGACAGGCATCAGACAGTGTCCCTCCTTGCATCTCTCCCCAGCCCCATTCAAGAACTGCTACATGGAAATCATTTCAGGAGTGCCTCACTTGCAATTAGAAAGGCAAATGAGGAACAAACTATACTGCAAACAGAAGTGATAAGAGAAGCTAGAAGGGAAAATGTCACAGAAGACACGTGATATTTGACAACCTTAGCCCTTAAATTATAAATCAAGTTTATATCTAAGCAGCTCCACACCAACAGCTGAATTAAGGCTTGTAGAAAAAATGTACAGCTTCCTTAGGTACTAACAAAAAATGCAAAACAACAAGAGCAAGGCAGCTAAACACTACTCAGATTCGCATGCAGTGCCAGTCAAACTCAGAGTATCTGTAAGGATATGTTTTAAGAGAGATACTTTAAAAGAGGTAGTCATACAGATACTTCTGAATGTAGCAGGCTTTTACTCATAGTTTTTAGGAAATACTTCTATTTGCAGTAACTCATCAAAAACAATCTGAAGGGATCAAAAGTTTGAAGTGAGAAGTTTAAAAAATACTATTTTTACAGATTTCTTAAGGAACAGGATGATGAAAGCATGCAATAGATTGTTTTCCATTCATAAAAATTAGTAATAAAAACACAGATGCACCATACTATTGTTCTCTTTTATAAGAACATAAACAGTTACAAAACATCAAGCAAAAACCACCTGTTGTCAACCTTTTCAAAAGCACAAGGAGACAATATTCATTGGCAAGACTGACAAGCTCAGATCAGATACAACTGAAAGTCACTCCTAAATAGCAGTATAAAATCAAAGAATCGTCAGGGTTGGAAGGGACCTCAAAGATCATCTAGTTCCAACCTCCCTGCCTGGCAGGGACACCTTCCACTAGACCAGGTTACCCAGGGCCCCATCAAGCCTTGTCTTAAAAGCTTCCAGGGATGAGGCTTCCACAACTTCTCTGGGCAACCTGTTCCACTGTCTAACCACCCTCATAGTGAAGAACTTCCTCCTAATATCCAACCTAAATCTACCTTCCCCTAGTTTACACCCATTTCCCCTGGTCTGTCACTATCTGACCTCCTCAAAAGTCCCTCCCCAGCTTTCTTGTAGCCCCCTTCAGATACTGGAAGGCCACAATAAGGTCTTAGAAGAGCTTCAGGTTATTCAAAAGTGGACCTATTCTAAAAACACTTTAAATTTAGAGCAGTATATTAGTGCCTTCAGCCTTTACCTGGACATGATCAGAGCCAGCTAGAGTGACATCATCACCTAGAGGGGTTTTTGCAAACAATGAACCTAATATTCATTTTACCTGCCTATCTTCAGTTCACTCTCAGCACTGCTGCTCTTCTTCAAGCAAGCACTAAATAAAACTATTTATGTACCATATCTTCTCTACCTGCAGCAAGTCTAAGGACTGACTAAATGTCTTACCTATATACTAGCCAGTTTCTAAATTGTTGAGGTGAGCTATGAACAAAACAATAAGTAGTTAACTATTGTACTCTAGAATCTACTGACATACAGATGAGCAGGAGACCTCTCTCTTTCTTCTTTCACTAGAGAAATGCAATGTAGTTTTCCCACCAATAAAACAATCTTCCTTTTTCCTTGTCAACCTCTGTCATCACACTACATATTTTAAACACATGTTCACTTCAAGCAGTAACTACTCACTGTCCTGATGGTCAGTTCTTGTTATGAGTTTAAAAGGATTTTCATTCATAAATGGATGTAGACCTGGGGAAACTATGATTATGGCAGAGAGAAGGTGGGGCTACTTTGTGGTATCAGCACATATTCTAACAAATCTAACAGTTCCTGGAGTCACCATCTCTGAAAGTGTTCAAAAAACATGTAGACATGGCATTTTGTGACATGGTACAGTGAGAATGGTGATGGTTTGGACTTGATTTGAGAGGTCTTTTTGATCCTTACTGATTCTATAATTAAGAGCTCACAAGTTGTATTTTACAGTTTAACCTACTATCATACAGGTGTTGCTGATGAAATACCACATTCAATCCCAATGCATAATTGTGAAGACCTTTTAAATTTTCCAGAAGTTGCAGGTATCAGGATCATAAATCTGACTTCTGATAAAATCTATACTGATGAAAACCAAGAATGTTAAACTTAGAAAATGGCTGAAGACATTCTTTACTTTTGAGTGTTCATACCAGAAGCATGCTCTAGATACATAAAAGCCTTTGTGACAACAATAACCACAAGATGTTAGAATCCATTGCTCTTGAGGAACATGAATTCCATGAAGGTTAAATACTATTTGACAATTCCTTTGATGCAATAAGCTTTTAAATATTTACTTTTACTCTCAAAGAAAAGATTTAAGGATTTGCAAATGAACAATATGAAGTACAATAAATATTTCACAACTACTTTTACAAACATCAAGAGAGTTATTTCAAGAACAAACACTTCCACAGTAACCACTCAAATATTTATAAAAAGTAAACTACCAGTGTTTGTTACTAGTATTTGTATTTTAAGTTAGATTCTCATACTAAGTGATTATTGTAGCTATTTCCTTTGTCTATATGCAGTCTCTGAAAAATGTAAGCAACATTTTAAAAAGCATTCACAATACAGGTAAGTTCACCACTGATTTAGGAGCTAGTGCTAGCTGCTATTAAAAAAAAATCTGAAGTCCAGAACATATATTACTAGTAAGTAATTAAACAGCAAACTTCAGAAATCAAGATAGCCAATGCTCAGTCAAAACAATCAAAAGGCTGTTCTGTAACTAAAGCCTTTGGTAACAGAATTCAGACAAACTTCAATACTTAACTAATTGCTGAACAAAATAAGTCACTGGAAATCAAGGGCAGACTTCCAGCTTTTATCATCTTCAATAGCTCAGTGAAGACTGGGTGAAGTTTAAAGCAAAAATATCACTAATAACTCATAGGGAACTTCTGATACAACAAAGCTGAGAAACACTTTAACAAAAACACTTTTTCCCAATATATATTCAGTCACCTCTAAGGTACTAGAAGTTGATCCACAAAGACTAGCTGCCCTGAATAAACATTCCATACTTGTAAATTACTTCTAATGAAAATAGTAATGATAGCCAGGAAACTCAGAGGGAGGTCAACATGGTATGCCCAGCACATCTGAAGTCCAGTTCCAGCACACTCAGTACAGTCAATGATCTCATGATCAACAGTAGAGAAAGTACAAATGACTCATTTTAAGAAAACCTGTAGCCACTTCCCACTTGAAAATATAAATCACACCCTCCAGCATTTATCTATAGCCCTGCAAGCAAGGTCCTAAACAATGCTATGAGACTGGTATCAGAGGAATTATAGGACATTGGGGATATGCTTTTGAAAGCTTTCGATACTCCACATACCTCCTTTAATTTACATGTGGAAGAAGTGACCATATTCCACTTCAATGGATCAAAACCATTCTGTCTTTTTCATGCAGGAAAGCAAAGACTTTAAAAAAAAGATATTTCTATCAAGCCTGGAATGGTACACTGAGATTAATACATTCTGAGCTGCAATGCTTCTGATAATAAAGGCAAAGGAAGTTATGTAGCTTTGTCTGGGATGAGACAAAAAGTGTAATCTCAGCCTCCACAAGCCTGCCACATTCAGTGATACATAAAAAGTTGAACAGCCTTGTGATGTTGTGGGTTTCTATTCAGAAACAAACACATATACAAAAATACAAGAGAAGGCACCTACTCCCAGGCCTGGATTTCTTTGATGTGGGGAGGGATGGAGGCAGGTAGTTACAATACATCACCTCTAAAAACAGCTTGTGATGGGATACTGTCTTTTTGTCACAAAACACAAGACCCTTAGCAATCTAGAATTTTCCCCCCTAGACAAACACACCCCACAGCATTAACTCACATCTTCAATCAGCTGGTGAACTACTCCCTAAAGAAAAGTTTCTCATCTGCCATCCCTCCCCTCTGACAACAATAAACAAGAAGAAAATAGAAAAAAAATCTAAACATTTTCTTCTCAAAAGAAAGCCACAAAAGGAAACCAACATTAGCCAAGAAGGTTGACAGTTTCCCATACCCCACACACTCAGAACCACTACTGCAAATAAACTCCCAGTACAGTGTATATGCTGCCAAGAAACCTTTATTTAGCAAATCTGAAAAAGCATAGATGTACATGAGGACATCATAGGCCCTATGGGCCCTTCAAGAACCAAGTCAAGACTATCAGGCCTGTGGACAACCTCTATGACAAAGAAGAATTTTTTAGAGAAAAAGAATTCATCTTTAAATAGAAGTAGGATACCTGAGAAGTGTTACTTCAACTGAACAAGTATCAAAGAAACCCCTTTAAACCAGAAACCATCAGGATTATCTGCTTTAATCTGCTGTGCATGACAAGCTAAAGAACCTTCAAACTGACATGGGTAGGTCATGAAAAGCAGAAAATATTTTAATACTTTTCCCTTTTGCAACATTTTGTTGTATTTTAAATGTATATTCATACTTAAGAAATTGAGTTACTACAACAGCAAAGGAAATATTTTCAATAGATTGTTTCCTTTATTAGTGTATCCTTTTGAACAGTCCAACAGACAGATTTTCCTTTTAAAGATTTAGCTTTTATGCTTAATACAACTCTTCTATTCCCAGAAAACAGTTTGCCCCTCCCATCTGTATCTTCCTTTTTGACTAGAAATTCCTGGAATCAGCCCAAGGAAGCAAAATAAAACAGCTGCAAATCCTCAGTTGCTGCAGAATTGAACTAGCTTCCATGTGGAGTTTTTTCTGTTTTTCTTTACATCTCTGCATTCAGGAAATAAATGAAGTGTAAAGTGAATATCCAGTACTCTTAGTATACTGTAACATATATTCCAAATATTGCTTATTGGGAAATTACATGACCATAACAATTCTGTACTTTGATTCACACTTCTTTATTCATAGATCTCAAATGATTATAGATTTACTGAGCAATATGATCTGACTTCAATCAAACTGGAGAACAGTCTCTATTCAGAGCAGAAGTTTGGACCAAACAACTTCCACAGGTAAGTTTCACTGGTTGCATAAACAGCCAGACAAATGCCTACAATTCAGTGATTTTAGGATAGGTAGTTTTATTCTATGTCTAAAACCAGCTAACATGAGTTCACTGGCTACTACAATTTCAGTTAACAACTGTTTATAAACACAAGCCTGAGCATTCAACACATTTATTTTATCAGGTAATTCTTTACCTTAAGCCTTTAAAAACACTGAAAGCCAAAGGCAAAAACTGAACTGAGTCACGAATCATTGTTCTAGAATCACGTTTTTGTTCCTCCCAAAATGTAGTAAAAATGCAGGGGATTCTACAAATCCTGCTTCAGTCCTATCAAAAATATACCCTCATAATGAATGAGGCGTGTTTGGCTCCTGCAGGAGAGCATGTTCACAGTTCTGTAAAATCTGCATGTTTCCAAGCGGTTCTGCACGGTTCAGAGCAGGGCTCCTACAGGCAGGAGCAACAGGCCTGCAGGAAGAGAAGCTTGGGCAAGATACCAAAATTATCCTGCCAAAAATAAAACTTCAGGTGATAGCCCAAGGAGTATTACTACAAATGAGATAACTAATCCTTGGCAGTTCCCTGGTCAGTAGTACAACATCTTACTGGAGTTATTTCTGTATACTTCCTAATACTTTCCTTTTTTTCTTTCCTCCCCCCTCTTTAAATAGAAGATTTAATCCACAAATAAGAGAGGTAATTTCAGGAAGGAAATCTAATTTACTTTTGCCTTCTAGAAACAATTGGGTTTTGGGTTTAGGAAGCATTCTATCAGACAGTTCCTTGGAAATAAAAATACAACTATGTTTAACAAATGCAGATAGGAATACCAGGCACAGATCCTGTCTTGAATTGTCTTTGGAGGCATAGTACAAACAGAAAGGAAACTCACTGTTTTGTCTTATGAACAAGCAGCTGTGACTAAAACGAAGGAAAACAGAAAATATTTTCATGCTTACTTTACTTTTTAGAAGCTGACTGCATCTGAGGCCTTCCCACAGCAGCAGGATCAGCTACCACCATGCCCCTGCAATCAAATTGCTAAGGTAGGTCCAAAGCAGAGGAAGAAAGATCATGAGTCTACTAATTATCCTGTTGGGTTTGTTCTAGTCCCTATGGTTCCTAAGAGGTCAATTATAGATTGGAAGTTGAATTCAAATGGAGCAAGCATTCTGCTTCTAAGCAAGAATTACTCACTTTGTCTCTTAATGCAAGTTGATTATGTGCTTATGCAAGAGGCTATCTGGTGGCAGCTGGGAAGTTTTACTGTAGTTGAGCCACTGCCTCTGCTCAATGGGGCACTGTGAGGTGGAAATGGCACTGGACTTTCTTTCTAGCGGTAGATTAACTCATGTTGGCATCAGTTTGGTAAGTACTGGCACGTACAAGGAATAAAGATATTATGCAGCAAGCTCTATCACAAGTGATTTACATGTGCTTTTTTTAATAAAAGAAAGCTTGGAACTTGTAAGGAGATGTATTATAAATAATATTCAAATAGCTGAGAACAGAGGGGTTTTGTGGGGATTTTTTCCAGTGAGGATGTAGTGAGGCTGTATAGAAGGAAGAAAACTGACTTCAGCTACAAATTTCTTCTTGAGGAGACTGACAGAAGACTATCAAGCAGATAATAGGTTCATCTGCAGGGTGTTTTTTTACATTTACAAAAAGAATATTAGGAAAGCATAGAAACTATGCTAAAATGTGTCTGCACTCCTTCCAAACAAAAAGTGTTAAACTCCTACTAAAAAGACCTCTAAATAATCTTGGTATGCTACAAAAACTTCCTGGAGACAAGTCCAGGCCAGAATTTGTTTGCAGGCACACATCATAGACATACACAGCATTCTCTCTTGACTCATCGTACCTTTGAAATAGAGTTAAAATGCCAACCACCAAAAAACACCCATGATTTATCTTTTATGTATGTCAGCATCTTGAGTGAAAACAAAGAACTATAAAACCTGTGTAAATCACACGTGTTAAATCATCTGTATTAAATCTTCCCCTGCATATACTCTGTAAAAAGACAATAAAATTACACTTCAGCACTAAACAGAAGCAAAGATTTGCTCTTGCAAGGAGCAATGCTAACATTGGACCATTAACATGGAATAGAGCCAACCTTTAGCCAGATTTCTGTTTGGGTCTCTAATATTAGTTAAGTAGTTCCTGTGTCTCTGAAATGATCACACACCAAAAGATCTGAGAACACTTTTATTCTTTTGAAATCTCTCCAAAAAGCCTATTCTTTTCTTGCTAGCTTGTCATTATTGGTTGGTGCCATTTCCTTCAAAAATAAGTAGCACTAAAACCTATTGATTTAAGAAGTTCTGCACCAGAGAGCTCACATTAAATTCAAACAAATGATGATATCTATGATTTATTGGATTGTCCTATCACCTTAGTTCCAAAATTCTCTAGGTTACAGAACAACACCAGGCCAAGAAAAGAAATCACCTTGGTGATTCCTTAGAATTAAATAATAAATGAGAAGGCCCATTTTAAACACTTCTCCAAGCTGCAGCAAGTACTAGGGAACAAGACACATGAAATCTATTACTTTCATTATTTTTCCCATTCTCCTGCATTGAAATAAGAACAAATCAAAGTTTTTACAAATTAGCTCTGATTACAATTACTTCCCGTGATGCAAATAAGATCTATCTAAAGTTATGCGAGGCTAGTTTAAAGAGAGTAATATTATTTGTCCAAGCCCCAAGGCTGAAAAATTGAATAGCAGATATCCATTCTGAGACATTTTGAAACTTACAGCCTCTCCAGACACTTCCCTTTCCCTGCTCAAACCCTTTACAAATGTTATAGCTTCTTTAAATATCCCTAGATGGACATCCAATACCAACACACCATTGCAGGTCAGCACTGTGTCTTGTAGACCAAATACGCTATCACATGTGTTTGCACACACAAGCTCTCTGTTGCTGCTTCTTCCATTCAGAGAAATGGCATAGAAAAAAACCCCAAAACACTAAAGACACTCCAGCTTGCTTAGAATTACACCAACACCCAAATAAAGTCACAGATCATTTACAGATGACACTAAGCTACGTGGGAGTGTCGATCTGCTTGAGGGTAGGCAGGCTCTGCAGAGGGACCTAGACAGGCTGGATAGATGGGCAGAGGCCAATGGGATGAGTTTTAATAAGGCTAAATGTAAAGTCCTGCATTTTGGGCGTAACAACCCCCAGCAGCGCTACAGGCTTAGGAAAGAGTGGCTGGAGAGCTCCCCAGCAGAGAAGGACATGGGGGTGCTGATTGACAGCCAGCTGAACATGAGCCAGCAGTGTGCCTAGGTGGCTAATAAGGCCAATGGCATCCTGGCTTGCATCAGGAATAGTGTGACCAGCAGGAGCAGGGAGGTGATCTTGCCACTGTACTCGGCACTGGTGAGGCCACACCTCGAGTACACTGTGCAGTTTTGGGCACCGCAGTATAGGAAGGACATTGAGGTAGTCGAGAGGGTGCAGAGAAGGGCAACTAAGCTAATCAGGGGTCTGGAGAACAGGCCTTATGAGGAGAGGCTGAGGGAGCTGGGCTTGTTTAGCCTGGAGAAGAGGAGGCTGAGGGGAGCCCTTACTGCTCTCTTCAGCTACTTGAAAGGCCATTCTAGGGAGGCGGGAGTTGGCCTCTTGTGACTAGTGACAGGACTAGAGGGAATGGGCTTAAGTTGTGGCAGGGGAGGTTTAGATTAGATATTAGGAAGAATTTCTTTACTGAAAGAGTGGTGAGATATTGGAATGGGCTGCCCAGGGAGGTGGTGGAGTCACCATCCCTGGAGGGTTTTAAGAAGAGGATAGATGTGTTTCTTCAGGGGATGATTTAGGGATAAGAGTAGTGTAGGGCTATCGGGTGGACTAGATGATCTTGAGGCTCCTTTCCAACCGTAATGATTCTGTGATTCTGTGTGATTCTCTGAAACACCAATATTATTTCTGAGCCTTAATAATTAATGACTGAGGCAAACATATCTTTTTCATCCCCTAGGAAAGAGATCAAACTTCATCATCACTGACATTTTGTTAAAAATATTTTGCTATGTTTCTCCCACTACCAGATATAGCCAAGAATCAATACTGCTTATCCAGTGTCTGTAAAGAGTGCTTATAGTCACCACAGCACTCTGGAATTTAAAACAAAAAAATCACTTGGTCAGCTTAGCCTGTTACGTGCATTTCCTCAGCTACATCCATTATAAAACCAAACAGACAACTAAAGAGAAATGAAAAGTGAAAACAAAACCAAAAAAGAACTATATAAGCTGAGCAAGCAAACCTCAGAGCAGGATCTAAAGGTTTCCTAGCTCAGGCTCTAGAGAATTCAAGTGGATCAGTTTCCTAGGTTAGAGCACCTTCAATATCCAACCTTTTAGCATAAACAGAAGTCCATATAAGACATAGCAATCAAAAGTAGTACTTTGTCATTGAGCTCAAGTATTTAAGAACTTGGGAAATCTTATATGTCTCAATTCATTTATTCAGAATAAGAAAAACCACATCAACTTCCATCCCCATTCATTACAGGACTATGTTGGCTTTCTTCTTCTTGGGAAAACAGCACTTGGAATTTCAAACCAGTTTCTATGCTGCTAGTAATCACATAATAAGAGATAAGAAGTTAACAATGCACCAACTGTTACAGATAATAAGATTTACTTGTTGGAACAAACAAGGTATCTACTAATATTAATGCATAAATATGTAACAAACACTTTCAAAAGGAGAAAAAGCAGTCTATCTGCAAAAGCACAATTCAAAACACTGCAGATTTTACTCCAGGCATCAGAAATGAAAACTTTTGAATCAGGTCACCATATTCAATATAGAGCTACACAGCATTAAGTTAAAAAAATAAAACAAATCAGGGTTTTAAGTTTCCTGTACAACTTCCTTCCAAATTGTGTTCAAAGCAACACGATCTAAGCAGCTGTGGTAGGAATTATTCAGGATTATTTGAGAAGAAAAAGCTTTTACTAATAAAAAGGCTCATGAAGGAAAAGAAAGCCATAGCATAAGCTGTTAAGTCACCCAACCGTAATACAATAAGCAGCATCCTCTTATGCAATGTGTCACTTGCTCAATCTTTAATATAGTTTAAATTGCCATAACCTAGATACATGAAAAAGGAAAGAAAGGATACAACACAACCTGAAAAGTTCCTTTTGTAAAGCAGATGAAAAGATCTCTCAACACTTCTTGTAGTTCCATCTCCACGTTTCTGTTCTCTCAAGGCTGCCACACATGATATCGCCCTTCTTCCACTGAGAGTATCAGCATTTTAATAATACCCTCCTCTACTCTTCTACTATTTATATTACTCATTTCAGTTATTAAAAGTTTCTATTGTGGAAGTATTTTTCCACATCCACATTAACAAAAGGCTTCCCATCAAAAAGTCAGTGTCACACTGTGTTCTTGTAACTCAGAGGGCTCGTTCTGTTCTTTGATGATATGTGACTAACAAAAGCCAAAAAAATCTAGTCATTAGAAAAGATTTACCTTGAGAATTTCCCACTTGAGATTAGAGTGAGTCAACACAAGAAAGTAGCATTTAGGATAGCATTTAGTAAAGAGTAACAAAGCCATGACCTAGATCCAAGATCAGACCAGCAGCAGGACCACGCACTGCACTGTAGCATGATGTGTTAGTTCTGTACCAGTCCCCCAAAAACGATTAAGAGTGCTGCATGAACTGGTTTCTGGGGTTTTTCCTATTCCACAAATAAAGCCTCTCAAATCTGTTACCTTCTTTTCCTGAACTCCAGCAACAAGAGAAATATTGCCCAGAATCCTCTATTTTACTACAGCAAATCAAAGGAAATGCAGAACAGAACAAATCCAATTTTCTGTGGAGAACTGCCTGATAACCAGTGTCTGGAAGCTGCCGTGTCTGGTAAACACTCAGCACAGCAAGCAGGCAGACTGCCCTGCAAAACAAATACTACATCTACAGCAGTGGACTAAACAGGGCCAGGGTGGAATGAAGATCATCCACACCATTATTTACAAATAACTGTGGAAATGTTTTAGAGAGGATTGGTAAATTTGGATGACAACACAAAGGTGGGCACCAAAAGAAGACTGGGATATTGCCTTAGAACACCTTGAAAACAATAGGGGGAGGAAAAGGCAGTAAAATTTAATTGTACAGAGTATAAACTCCAGTACTTTTGAGGACTAACAGCAAAAGCCCATGTTATGTCCCTATATGTAGATAATGGAAACCAAAAGTTTAACACACGAGATAGTCAACAGATTTACTGATATTTACATGACAGCCTTAAAAATCTAACTGTTTGTGCACTGGTTTATTTTCTTATAGTTAGCATTAACTGACCAGGACTCTTCTCTAAGATCTTCTGTAAACCATCTCTCCATACTCATACAGTAATCCATGTAACAGAAATGTCCTTGCAATAAAGTGGTAGGACTTGTTAGAAAAAGGCATGGAAGCACATCCTTCAGGTCCCTTTTCCAGGAGAACTTCTTCAGTTTTACCCACAAACTTTCCTCTTGCTGCTTAACCCTCTTCAGATTTCCCACAAATGGAAGTCATTCCATAGTGATTATCCCAGCCATCACTACTAGATTTACACATGGTCTGAGGCAGTGAGCAAAGATGCCATACAGCATGCAGTACACCAAGAAGCAACAGTAGTAATGTTTTCATTCTGTCTTCTACTCCTTTACTGAACACTTCTGCCTGATTTCGTTTCTTAAAGTGAGTCAAAGCTTATGCCTTCAAGGAATTAGCCACAATAACAAAATTTCTCACAACTAAGACTCTTAAGGCAGCCACAGAACCGTTTTCGTTCTCTTCCTGCAGTATGCATTACCTTGCATTTAGCAGTGCTGAATCCCAGCAGCTACTTATTGTCCAGTTTCTCTGGATGTTGAAATTCTTCAGTGTCTCACAATTAATTTTGGATTGTGTGAGTATGTATTCTAGCTGAATGACAGCATATTTTGTTCCTTTGTCTAGAACATGTATGAATTTGCTGAGGGCACATGCCTTTGAAGATTCCTTGTTACCTTTAACCTTTTCTCATCTCTGGCCAGTTATTAATACAACAGGAGGCAGTTCCTCTTAATCCACAACAGCTGACTTCCTTTAAAAGCCTTTGGCAGTAGGTCTTCTCAAATGCTTTTTATAAAGCTAAGTGCATTATACCAGCCATACACTTGGCTCTTCCCCCCCCCGCCCCCCCCAAAGGATTCTAACTGCTTTGTGGAGCATGACCTCTAGCTAAAAATAATAATAAAAAAACCAACCACACAAAAAACCCACAAACCATGCCCCTCCCTCCCCAATCTCTTTACTGTATGTATGCATTTACAGAATTTGTACAATACTTCACTTCCTTGAAACTCTGTTGTACTTTCCACCTAGGCCCCTATGGTATCACACTTGCATCTTGCAGTCCTCTGGCACACACAGCCAGATGAGAGGGATGGATTCTATGTGTACAACAAAAAACTTGGAACTTCCACATCTGAGGAATTCTACAACTTAAGTGAATATCATCTGGTTTGCATAACATCCTCCTGTTCACTTTACTGTTTCACCCTCAGTACATGAAGACATTTCTTCTTCTCCACACCAGTACGAAAACTCAGTCTGAGAATTTCTCTACAGCCCTCCACAGTGAACACTACTGCAAAGAACTCCTGTGGACTGTCTGCTGTAGCAGCACCTTCCCTGAGAATTCACAGAATCACAGAATCATTCCAATTCCCTGATGTGCCAGCCACTCAGCAGGTTACAGCCTTCCTCACATGCTTCCCCCACTGTCAGTGAAAGGGATTTTATCTTAGGACTTCATTTTAAATTTGCTACTTTCTTCCTCCTCCTCCTTTCTAATACAGGACTTCCACTCCTTGAAGGATTATTATCATCAGCTTTCTTCATTTTACTTAACTAGTAGATTCTGGGTGGGTTTTTTTTTTTTTTAACTGTTTTTGATACAATACTCTCAAGTCTCAAATTTGCTGTCTTTACCTGGTCTCTGAGACATATACAACATTCACCTTCACAGATACATCTCTTTATTGCTTTTTACTTTGATTTACCAAGTCTATGAGGTTTGCTTAAGGTTTTGGGAAAAGGGAGGAAAAATCTTATTAAAAAATTGTGGGGATGTTTTTGTTCACACAGGAATGGCAAATAACAGTACCATACACATAATGTTTACAAGATGACTGCTGAGTAACATATGGAGCTATAGCTCCTGCATTGCTTTAGATGAAACTTTCCTCTTTGCGCACTGTGGCAGATGATCAAAGAACATCTTTGACAGTTAAATAAAAAAAGTCTCTTCCTCACATTCAGTTGTGATATTTTTTGTTCCTCCACCCTCCTGAGAGGAACTTTAACTGCTATTACAATAACTTTTTCCTTACCTTCTTTCATGTCCTTTGGCATTTTGCAAAATTGTCAGTATTCCAATTATGTGGTCATCAGCACAGCTACTCTTAAACCCCTCCATCTCCCTTTTAAGGCATATTTCAATCCCTGTCAATTAACACATCTTATTTTATCCCATTCTCCTTAATCATACAGAACCTTTCTACTAAAGCAACTGATTTATAATGCAGTTCCCACATATTTGTATCCAGCTGCTGCATTCTCATTGATCATCTTCCATCAAGTTTCTCAAAATGCTTTTAACATCAGTATGCTCATTTTAAGGCAGTTATTTCAGTCTGTTCAGCCTGTTTTAAAAGACAGCATTTTCACAAAAGCACACAAGACTGTGCTTTATCAGCTTGTCTATTTTCTCGTGCACCACTTAAGAGGAGCTCATTTGCCAATAAATTAAAAATTAGGAAAGAGGTAACAAGAAAAAAAAAGGATTTTTTTTTTCCATGGGCATTCATCACCCAGTGAAGTGTTACTCAAATAAACTTTTCTTCTACAGCTTTTAGTTTTCTGGTTTCAGTTTATGGAATAGTAAAACCATTACAATACAGCTAATATTCATCTTACATTTTATTACAGCAGACTTTGACAACAGGTAGAGTGCATCTCCAACCCCCAGTTCTATAAAGGAATCATAGCATTTTTCCTTCACCTGCCCATTCACTGCCCCCTCCCACACTTCCCAGTAGTTCTTAACTGGAAAGACATTCAGCACCTTTGCAAGTTTCTGGAAAGACTAACAGCTCAGCACACATCCATTCAGCAACACCACCTCTCAAATACTGCCTTATGACAGCTGTCCTCAGCCAAAGGTTTTTCATTAACCATTTCAGTATAAGCACTCTACATTCAAACCCTCCAATACTACCAACTGCTCTTGACAATGTCTGAAAAGGTTTTCTTGCCAGAGGCATGCCTTTTGTGGGATTTTTGCATTTTTAGTTGGGTTTTTTTTTTGTTTGTGTTTCTTTGGGGTTTGGTGGTTTGTTTTTTGGTGTTTTCCCCCACACACACCCTCATAAGCCAATTCTCTTTCTGTTATAGTTGCTTAACCCTTCTCATTGGTTAGGCAAGACACCAGCTTGCACACTAGTCTGTCCGCTTAAGGTGTGTTTGAACTTTTTTGAGTCTCAAAATTACTAAAAGCATGGCATTAACACAGTCACTCCTACTACAGCTTAGTGGTGGACTTGGCAGCATCAGGTTAACAATTGGACTCTGATCTTTTACAACCTAAATGATCCTATGATTCTATGTCTTAACATAACAGCCCAGAGAAAATAAGACTTGGTTGAAACAAAACAGCAGAAAAATAACAAGCTACACTAACAGTAGGCATTAGCAAATGCCTTAGGTTGTCAAAGAGAATGGCAAACAACATTCCTTGCTAACAGTCAAACTGATTTCAGCTCAGATGCTCTCTGGGTAGGATATGGTTTCTAATATTTAGCTATATGCTTCCAGAAAAAAAAAATATCAGCATACAGCAAAATCCTGGTGCTCCATTTATTATCACATCCAATCAAAGTACGGTGCAACATTTAAATTGTTTGGTGGTTTTGATACTGTTCAGTAGCTGTCAAAAATCTCTTGATGCCTTTTGTTGCATCCTCTTTAAATGTCAAAGTTCTAACCTGCAGCTACTCTGTCACTTCATCTCACTTTGTACATGAAATAATGTAGTGGGCATCAAACCACTGAATTTGGCCTGCTTGAAGGGTGAAAAGTCACAAGAAACTAAGTAATATAATGTGGCAGCCTTTTATTAACAGTATGAAAACAAGTAGAGCATGGAATAGCATTATTACACTAATAATGACATATTAGATTACAGCATGCTCATTTTCTGTCCAATTATAGTCATTGCTTCTAGAATGACAGAGAATTAGAATCTTTGTCTAGCTTTTTAAGCATGATAAATCTAAACAGAATTCAATTTTTTCATCACGGTTTTTCACTCTTACCCTGTTTTGACTTTCTGTTTTGACTAAGAGATATTTGAGTGTTAAAAGGTTTAGGAAGCAACAAAACCCAACTCTCAACTTCTTTGTTCTTGAGACAGCTGCTCAGTCCTGTCAGTTTCTGCTTTTCTCAGAGCACTCCCTTTCCTCCCTGCACCTTACAAGCATAGATTGTATTACACAGATTCCATCTGGCATGCTCCAGCATCTAACACCTGCACCTGAGCCTGTGAAATCATGGCCAGTCATAAGAAAAAGGGTGAATACCACTACCTAGCAGGTGAGTAAAGTCAGGGACTGCTCACTAACTCTGCAAGGTGACTGCAGCAGAGGAAGCAGAGGGCTGTTCCCCCATTCACCACAGGCTCCTCTATTGTAGATACTAAAATGAAAACAACAAATTCAATGAACCTCAAGTGTTCACTGAGCAGGGAGATCTCTTCAGGAAACCCATAAGCCCAAAGACATGCACCATCCCTGTAGGTATTTAAAAGACAAACAGATATGGTGCTGAGGGATGTGGGGACGTGGTTTAGTGGTGATTTGGCAGTGCCAAGTTAACAGTTAGGACTCAATGATCTTGGAGGTCTTTTCCAATCTATATGATTCTATGATTTCCCCAAATAAAAATACAGATAAAACCAGCTTGAAACTGCTTTGAATTGTTTACTTAAACTACTAGATATTGGAGAAGGAAAAACTTATTTTCTCTGTATTCACTGCTTTTTGCAGGTTTTTTTCCTGCATAAAGCTACAGCTGACCTGCTGAGACTAAAATACTTTAGTCTGTGCATTACCATACCATGAAGCATAATGTCATATCACACTGCAGATAACTAGGTACAGTTTAAGTAGACACATAAAACAGAAAGATGCCAAAGGTCCTAGGTGTACATCTTGCTAACAGATCTTCTCCTTACCCTTTAGTCAGCATAACCTGCTTTTGCTTTGTTGTTCTAAGAACATGCCAGTCATTGGCATGAATATGAACAAAAGTAAAGTGCCAGACAAATGTTAAAGGGTTATTTAGGAAAAACACATCCATTAGGTAGGAGACCAAATCTAAAAAAGTAATTTAGAGATTAAAGTACATAATCTTGCATGGTGTCACTTTGGGTTTCAGTCCTTGTCCACTGTCACTCAGCTACACCATGAAAGTCAGTTTTTTGAGAGGGCAGGTGTGATTTGTTATCTCTTGCTATACAAAGTTTTTAAGGAATACTATGGGCTTTTGGCAAAGTCATCATTATGAGCACCTCACTCTGCAACAATAACATACAAAAGACAAGATCCCAGAAGATGTGTCTTTTCAGACAAAAGCACCTCAGAATACACATCAACTTTGCTGATGTTAATTTATCTCCTTAAGTGACATCTCAAACTCAGTACATAAATTCTCAGTGTGGATGCAATGTTCTTTTCAGAAGTATTGCAATTAACTGTAAAAGTAATTTTAGTTCAGAGGACTACATTCACAGACTTGACTGGATGTAGCTTTAAAACAAGTAGTAAGAGAAGCTGAGTTTTAGTGAGCCATGATAAAAGCCATGAAGCTGAATAACTCTGGGTGTGGCATTTTTCATTTACAAGAGTAGACTCACAATTTCAGATAAGCAGATGTTGTATAGCATTATACTTCTTCACATTAGTGAGGGGGTGAAATCTGACAGCCCACTAAATGGGAGGCTGATGCAGCTCCAAGTCCCCAAGTTCAGCCAGGAGTAAGGCTCAGCATGCACTCCCTGGCAGCACACACACATATATACTTACACAGTGCTGGTGGCCAGAGATCAATATACTGAGCGCTCAAACATACACAAGTAGCAGCACAGCCTCAATCCTGCTGCCTCTTCCAGTCAGAACAGGATGGAGATCCACTAGGGAAGATGTATCTAGACATATGTACAAGGCACATCCCTCCAGCAGTGCCCAGTAGCCAGGTCCAGGATCTTGGTCTCTCCAGTTGCTGCTACCTGGATACAAGAGTCCCCAAATCCATCCTGCTTCAGTTGCTGGTACAAATTCTCTCGTGCACCCACACAAACAGCTGTCTGGAACCACTGTCTCACCCTCAGAAACAAACACACATAGTTCTTCCTCTTCCACTCTCTGGCAGCTGGCAGAACTCCCCTGGTCCCACTGATAGCCAGCTCCTTCCATGCTATCACCCCTAGATACACACCCACACCTGCCTTCCAGGCCCAACTTTGCTAGTGCTCACACATGCACAGGTAATCCCACAACTCTCTGCAGCTCCTAGTGCCACAGAGGCAGCTGTGACCTTAGGTTCCACTCTAGTCACTGGCCAATTCCCTAATTTGAGTTCTCCCTGACTACAATGTTCCTTCACTGGCTTGCAGAGGTGGCCCTTTTGAGGGGCTGATGCCTTCTAGGCTAGAATTCCAAAGAAACCTAGGCAAGGTACTACTTGGGTACCTTCAACTGCCCTTGCCTCTCTATGTCCTCTCTGTGGGTGTGCAGGCAAGCTTTTATTGCACAACTTAAGACTTTGCTCACCTTTGAACACTTGAACACTTAACTCCAGGAACAAGAGAGATTAGAATGATGTAGTAGTTTTGACATATTGATGCAAGTGCATAAGCAGTTAGAGTATCACATCATTCAGCTGTTCAAACCTTGCAATTAAAAACAAGGCATTCTAACCTTGGACTGTGTAGTGACCCCTCTCTAATCTCCCAAAGTCAAAGATACAAGAATTCTTGAAAGTATTAAATGAGTTAACATTAAATAAGTTAACATGACTGTATTTGAGGAGGGTCTCTAAAAAGCTTTAATTCATCTGATACTAGTGAATTCATTTTAATCCTCCTGAGAACCAGGCATATGAATACCTACTTTCTTACAATTCAGCCCACAAACTGTGACACAGCCAGAACACCAAACTGAAGATTAACAACCTTCTTTTATAACAAAACTACTTGCTTCATAATTGCTAACTAAAAGTCTAATAATTTGTTTCATCATGTTTTCCTGAGCATGTAAAACTCCTAGTTGTATGCCATTTTCAGCTTTAAGATGCTCAGATGACCTGATGTGATACCTCAGTGTTGCTTTTGCCATTTACTCTTAAGGGTTTAAACCACTATAAAATTGTTCTTGAGAAGTCTAAACTGCATGCTAAACCTCACTGAGTGCCCTTCCTCCATTTTTGGTGGCTTAAGAGTTGTCTTAGCTAAAAAAAAAAAATAAAAATCAAGAGAAATTTAGATACAAAGCCCAAAATTTCAATGAAACAAGTGTTTACTTGCACTGGGAGACACCTGGCAAGCTTCACTTCTCCACTAATAGGCCTGATGATTGGAGAAATGAAAGCAAGACTTTTCCCTTGAAGCAGACTCAGTGTATACATGGCCTGGTAATGTGCACTTGCAGACCAGAAAGCCCTGGGCTACATCAAAAGAAGCATGACCTGCAGGTCAAGTGAGATAATTCTGCACTTCTGCTCCACTCTTATGAGACTCCAGCCAGTGAACTGCATTCAGCTCTGGGACCCCCAACTTTAGAAGGACATGAACCTGTTGGAGTGGGTTCAGAGGAGTGCTATGAAAATGATGGAGCACCTCTCCTATGACAACAGGCTGAGACAGTTGGGGTAATTCAGCCTGGAAAAGAGAATGCTGCAGGGAACCCTTTTAACAGCCTTCCAGTACCTAAAGGGAGCCAACAGAAAGCTGGAGAGGTACTTTTTACAAGGGCATGGACTGAAAGGACAAGGGGTAGCAGCTTTAAACTGAAAAAGGGTAGGTTTAGATTACATGTAAGGAAGAAGTTCTTCACTGTGAGGGTGGTGAGATACTGGAACAGGTTACACAGAGAAGTTGTGGATCTCCCTTCCTTGGGAGTGTTCAAGACCAGGCTGGATGGGGCTTCAAGCAATCTGAGTGAAAGGTGTCCCTGCCCATGGCAGAGGAGTTGGAACTAGACGATCTTTAAAGTCCCTTCCAGCCCAAATCATTCTGGAGAGCACAGAAAAGGAAGGCCATTCCATATGACATTAGGAAAGTTATGCCAGTAATGGGGAGAATTAAGTCATTTATCCACAAAGCATAACAGCAGCATACAGGATGCATTAGAATATAAAAGCTTCCAACATGCACATACAAGGAGTAGAGATTCCATTAGAGGCACATCCTGAAATATCTTTGCAGTAAAAAGGGATTTTTTAATTATTTTTTGTTTAAACACAGAAGTAGGGTAATATCCATATGTCCCATCACAGTAAGCTGTGAGGGATCTACACTCCAAGATTAAACTGCAACTTTTTGAAGAGTGTAAGACTGAATAAATGGCAGTAACTGCCAAGAAAATAAACAAAGCTTCATTCTAAGTTCAAACAACTTAGTTAACCATCCCTGCTAAAAGGCATAGGAGTATGTAACACCACCAGATTCAGAAAATAGAGATGATCAAACCTTAAACTGATTTATAGAAATATTTTTCATTCTTTACGCAGGCAACACCTTCTTCCTTCTCCATTTATCTTCATCTCAACTTCAGTAATATCAAACCAAAAGTCACATTACTCTAGGTCAATGTTCTACATAGAGCACTGTAGGAAAGTGTCATTACTATCTAAGCAGTCACATCTACTAATTAGGCTTTTATCAACATCTCTGTAATAGTAGATGAGTTTAATGTTAGCACTGCAGTACACAGTAATATTGCTAATCAAGAGAACAAAACATCCTTTACAGGCATTCATCAGGGAGATATCTGTCAAAAACTGTGCTGCAATAGAAGCCTTCAGAGACTTCTGCAAAAAATAACCAGCAAAAACAATGCTTCTCTTAGTTGCTCACACTTCTTGGCTTCCAATACCTTCCAGATTCCTGGATATCAGAAGTTCTCTTCATGCAGGTAACAGCATCTTTCAATAACCGTCCTAACAATTAACCTGTAGAACTGCGTCTAAGCATTCTCTTGGGTTTAAATTTGCACTTAAACAGATTAACACAGACAAGTGTTTAATTCTTTAAACATCTCAAGTAGTTCATGGATGAAATTGAAGTCCCAGTCCACAACATGATATGCTCTGATAACCTAAGTGTTCTACAGCACTTATTTTCACTCTCTCCCTGCTTCTCTTCCACATCAAACTGCAGCTTTTCATTTGCCCCCCACTGTTCCATAAGATTTGGGTTTACTGTATCAGAATTGGGAAAGTGCATGACCCACAGTCACACTAGCACACTGAAAGCATGGGGAGAGTTCAAGGACAACACAGAAGTCTGCATGCACCTGCAACTAACTGACCAGAAATATTCAAGAATATTAAGACTTTCTACAAGAAAAAAAAAAAACATTCGCTTAATGGATAACCTGTTCCTAGCTTGTCTTTTCTGTTGAAAGAATAGCTTGCTGATCATTAAACATTTTGAAACAGTCTACTGCATCATCCTTTCTCTAGGACAACTGCTTAATCAGAAAGCCATCTAAGCTAGTAATTCTCCCCTTAATTTTCTCTCTCCTTATTTCACAGAGTTAAACATAGGAAGAACAGCACAAAAGAGCAAACTAACAGTAGAGCATGCTAAAAACTAGGAGCTCTCAAAATGCAGACAGGAAGAAGCAGGAGACAACTGCAAACATTAACTTATAAAATACTTTTGAGCATGAAACCCAGGGAAAAAAAAAGTTTCTCAGAAGTTCAGACAAGAGTCAGGAAAAGTCAAGCACATACATACACACAGAGTACAGAGGTCTATCTTTAGCTCTCATTTTTAGTGGAATAAAAATAAATGGCCAAGTCTATTCCATGGGATGTTTTGGAATATAAAAAAGTCTCATCATATTGCTGAACCTGGAAAAAGTTAACATGTACACATCTGGTATCTCATCTTTCACTAAGGGTACAGCATGCACGACTGTTAGAAAGCTAACTAGCAGGCTCCATTTCAGTCCCTCAAGAGATACCAAGAGTTGGCAGAAAAATTCCATACCACTGGCAAAAGTTGCTTTCACCCCTCTTCTATGGAAGGATTATCGCCATGAAAAAGGTGAGCTCCATTCACCATATTTCTTGCATCTTATGATGCACTACCACCACATTCTGAAGCAAACCACAAGCAGATTTAAGCCAAACCTAATGCCAAATTAAAAGAAGAAATCATTAAAACCTTTTTAAGGGTGTTATATTTCATAGTATTAATGTCTTTGCTAAGACCAGCTTATGCTCCAAAATGTAAAACAAATCTCAACAGCAAGAATGTTATCTTTGTGTTTCATCTAAAAGAGAACTAGGACAGGCTCATAAAACAGTAACTGTCAGCATTTCCAGGTGGTATCACTTGAAAAGCAATATAATGTCTGTGCCTTGAACTCCTGCTTTGAAAGCTCGCTTCTACAGAAAAAACAGTCAGATACACACACATTGTAATGGCTTTAGAGTGGGTTTACTTTAAATAAAAACAAAGGAAGACAGTGCTGCAATCCCACTGAGATGTAATATGAAGCAGGGACTTCATTTTTACAGAGCTTAACTTCCATGGTGTATTTTGAACCTGTCCTTCCTCCTTTGCCAAAAAGTGAATTTGGATAATAAATGCTAAAACTTGCTGGATGCATTCATGTATTTTTAAAGGTAATAATGTGCTTTCACTCTAGACACACTCAAACTTGTAAAAGGCAACTTGTATTCTTGTTTGGAGTGTAGCATGCAAGCAAGGAAATTAATACTAGTACATAGGCATAATTCTCAACATCAAGAGTAAATTGCAGAGTTGAGGCATGAAAGCAAGCATGTTTGAGCCTTTTACTTAAAGGATTATTCCTCCCAGGTATAGCCCTTCTCTGGTTGCCATGCAATCTTCCTCCTTCCTAAAAACTAAAGTATGGAACAACAGGACAACTTCCAACATCCAACCTGAACTACAGCTACCATCTTGGATGAAGATATATCACCTTCAGCCATAAAAGCAGGATAATAGATTTTTATCATGCTTAAAACCCACCTACACCATTTATGACTAAACTAAGCTGAGACCCATTACTCCTGCCATCTATGTCTCATAAACCAAAACAAACCCAACCTCCTTATGTGCAGCATTTCATAAATAATTTAGAACGGCAATGTCATTTCCTTTAGATCAGGACTTTAGCCCATTCAGACCAAGAAATCTTTACCACTCTCATTAAATATTTACTATATGGCTGTTCTGGCATCATCACAAGAAATACTGCATACAAATGTTGTAGCTTTTGTCTTTTTCTAATGCACATTTTAAACATTTAAAAGCTGCTGGCAGGCAGAGAATCCCCGGGAAAGCAAATAAAGCTGACAGCCTAATTTTCCCTGCGGATTCTTTCCAGGACAAAAGGCAGTCAGCACAAGACAGCTTAACCCTTTGCGTTAAGGGCAACATGAGTCAAGTAGTTTCCCAGGAAAAAAAAATTAAGTAAAAACATTTCTAATGAAGAAAAAAGACAACTTGTTTCCCCATACAGCTTTCCATCAGAGTATGTTAAAAACCTAGAAGACTCACAAGTGTTTACCAACTTTGTGTAGCAATAAAGAGTGCATCTATCCTCCCCTGCCAGCAACTTTCTACCTTCAGAACAGCAAACTCAACATCCACAAAACATCTCCTAAAGACAACCCAGAACGCAGGAGGCCTGAAAGTAACAAGCAATCCTCATTTTCCCATCCTCTGTCACTGAAAGAATGTTTCAAACCTTATGTTAAATGTTTCACCATGTCTTTAGGCAGCTCTCCTGACAGCGCTGGAGAACTACCTCAAAGCAACGGGCACGCAGCACACGGAAAAGACTTAGCAACCCCATTGCAACTTCTAGATTGAAAAGCGCAAATGCCTACCCCAACTGACAGACCTATAGCTTGCACTGTGGCAATGAACACCACAATCACTGGTTTCTGACAGGACTCTGCACACACTCTAATGCAACCGTTTTTCCCAGTGAGAAGCCAAAGGATGCTTCCCTCAGCCACTTTCTCTCTCCACAAAACTGTTAGGGCAACATTAACTATTGCAATCTCCTGCAAACCGTGTGCCTGTGATAACAAGCGTCAAATTTTAAGTTTTGTTTGAAGTGGAGCAGTAGCAACCACTGCACTCACAAAGCCTTCCCAGCCTAAGCAGCAGGTCATTATTTAGATACACAAAAATCTTCCAAACCAGACCTGAACAAGACTAAAATAACGCTGGCTAGGAATGTTACCAGGCAATTCTCTCAGGTACAAAGCTTGTTTTCTAGCTAGTAGGGCAGACCACAGTTTCAAGGCCTCCAATCTCAGGACAGCAAGGCACTTACTTCAAAAGATGCCTTTATTTTTATTTTCTGTGTGACCTGGTCTAGGGAATCCTGCTGTGGCAGGGGGGTTGGACTGGATGATCTTTTGAGGTCCCTTCCAACTCCTAATATTCTGTGATTTTCTAACACCCTTCCTAGAAACAAGCAACCAGGCTGCAACACTGACCATTCTGCAATTAATTTCTCTGAGAGCAGAGAGTGAACACATTAACATTTCCCCATTGTAAAAAATGAAGTAGCCCTGAGCTACCATAAGCTAACCACTACAGTGCTCAGCACCAGCTTTCAATCCTCTTTTGCTGCCACTTGCAAATGCATCAACCAGATATCCACTAAATCAGGAACTGCACTTCTTAGTACAGCCTGCCAAGACAGCTGCACTGTTTTCTGTACTAATGATTTGAGGAGGTTCTAAAATAAAGTCTTGGCACTGATGTCCACCAACAGAAGGTACTTCCATCATTACTGGAGATGGCTAACATTGTTTTTCTCTTTTAGTATACAAAAAGTCATACAAAAAATATATTTAGCAACCTATTATGGCATAATCCTTTCAATCATATGCTTCAGCTCAGTTTGAGGGAGATAGAAGCACATTTTGTTGGCAGTAATTTTCTGAGTGCCAAAGGCAGTAAGATCTTCAAAGGAAGTGAAGGTCAATTTATCCCTCTGGCATAAGGGCCACCACACAGCAACAGCTGATTTGGTCAACTGGGGATCAGATGATCCAGATCAGACTGTGTGAAGGAGGGAGGCAACTTCTCTGTTAGGCCAGAAGAACTCATTTGGAGTCCACTATGTTGTTTTCTAACACTTCTCAAAAGGGATGCATATGAGAAGATAGATAAGCTAGGGTAAAGAATCACAGAGAAACCATACTAGCATAAGAATACAGGCTGAAGGAGGATAGGTAGGAACAATGAATCAAGAGACCTGAACAGAAAGACTTATCCTCAAGGCTTTGCAGAAGAGACAGGAACTACAGTAAAACCAGCTGAGGCAGCACTAAAGAGAAACAGGCACTGGAACAGGATGTGTCTGGACTTAAAGACCAGTATATTATTCTGAGCTAGTGCAGGAGAATACAGCATCCTGAACCACCTGCAGAGGAAGAAAACCTGGATAAATAATGCTTTAGCAAACCATGTAAGGCTGTTAGATACCATCCAGAGCAATGGTTGTATACTTGGAATCACAGAATCCTTTGCATTGGCAAAAAACCTTTAAGGTCAAGTCCAAGCATCAGCCCAACACTGACAAGTGCTAAAGTACTAACCCAAGCACTACATGTCACTAAGCACAACATCTACACCTCTTCTGAATACCTTCAGGGATTCCAACTCTGCCACTTTCCTGGGCTGTCTGTGCCAATGCTTAACAAACGTTTTGGGGGAGACATTTTTCCTGATGTCTAATCTAAACTTCCCCTGGCGCAACTTCTAGCTGTCTGCTCTTGTCCTATCACTTCTTCCTTGAGAGAAGAGACTGATACCCACCTTCCTGCAACCTCCTTTCAGGCTGCTGTAGAAAGTGAGAAGGCATGACCTCAGTCTCCTTCTCTCCAGGCTTAACAACCCCAGTTCCCTCAGCCATTCCTCATAACACTAGTGCTCTAGACACTTCACCATCTTCATTGCCCTTATCTGGACACACTCCAGCACCTCAATGTTTTTATTTAGTGAGTGGCCCAAAACTGAACACAATATTTGAGGTGTGGCCTCACCAGTGCTAAGTACAGGAGGACAATCACCTGCTGGCCATGCTATATCTGATACAAGTCAAGATGCTGCTGTCACCTTCTTAGCCACCTGGGCACACTGCTGACTCACTTTCAGCAGGCTTTTGACCAGGACCCTCAGGTTCTTTTCCACTGGGCACCTTTCTAGCCACTCTGCCCAAAGGCTGTAGCATTGCATGGGATTGTTGTGACCCAAGTATAGGACCTGGTACTTGGCCCTACTGAACCTCAGCCCGTCAATCCAGCCTGTCCAGATGCCTCTGTAGAGACTCCCTAACTTCTAGCAGATCAACACTCTGCATAACTTGGTGTCATACTCCATTCCTTCATCCAGCTCACTGATAAAGATATTAAACACAACTGGGCTCAATACTGAGCCCTGGGGAACACATGACTTGAGACCATTTGCCAACTGGATTTAAATCCACTCAGCACAACTTTGGGACCACCCATCTAGCCAGTTTTTTACCCAGCAAAGAGTACAACCGCCCAAGCCATAAGCAGTCAGTTTCTCCAGGAGAATCCTGTGGGAAACAGTGTCAATAGCTTTACTAAAGTCGAGGTAGGCAACATTCACAGCCTTCCCCTCATCCACTAAGCAGGTCACTTTGTCATTGAAGGAAATCAGGTTAGTCAAGCAGGACTTGCCTTTCATAAACCCACGCTGACTGGGCCCAATCACCTGGTTGTCCTGTACATGTCACAGGATGCCTGCTCCATAACATTCCCAAGCCCTAAGGTCAGGCTGACCCTTGGACTATGGGGGCTCCATTCTGTACTCCCTGTCTTTCAGGAGACTGGGTACCTGAAGAACAACTGTCTTGTTTAAAGACTGAAGCAAAGAAGGCATTGAATACCTCAGCCTTTTCCTCATCCTTTGTCATTATGTTTCCTCTCAGATCCAATAAATGATGGAGGTTCTCTTCAACCCTCCTTTTGTTGTTGAAGTATTTATAGAAACTTCTTTATCTTTTTTTTACAGCAGTAGCCAGATGAAGTTCTGGTATCATACTCTGGTATCAATTACTGCTAGAACCCAGACTCAGAATTTTAGCCTTTACAGCAATGTCTCCAATGTTTGAAAGGCTGCTGCAAACAGACTGCACACCCACGAGTGGTGCAAGGTGAGAGCAGAGATTTTCCTTAGCAAATTTATTACAACAAGTATTTTTCATGAAGTGCAACAGCTCACTTGCTTTATGTAAATGGATATAAAGGCTGAGCCCAGTATGGAAGGAATATCATTAATCCCTCAGAGGTCTTCAAACCTTCCTCTTGAAGTAGTCCACTAAAGCTCCCAGATCCTATTTTAGAATGTGCCTCTTAAGAGTGTATCCCACAATTTAAACCACTTAGGCTGGCACTTTGCCTTTTCTTTTTTAAAAGCAAACTCCCAAGCAGAAGCAGGAAAGCTGGCCCAAATTGCCAATTTAGTGGTCAAATTCTAAATAAAAGTTCCAGCAAGCTTCCATTGACTACATAAGCAGAGAACAGAGAAACATTTACAGCTTGCTCTCCCTCAGCCATGAGCTCAGAAACCACAGAACGACACATTACAACACATGACTTCAAGCACATATCACATGCTCAAGCTTCTCTTCCAGCCAAGGACACTCTTCTCTGGAATATTCTTTCACTTTTCTTCTCTGATATTTTAAAACAGAGATAAACTCATTGCATTAACATGCCCTAAACTATTTCAAGAATACTTAACTCAGGTACAAAATGAGATCAAGGGGTTTTTATTCCCAAACAGTCAAATAATCTTCACTACATTTCACTCAGTTTAAGGCCTCAGACCTTTCCACAACTTGTTAGATCTTAAGTGAGTAAGAAGTCTTTCAAGAGCAGTTTACTGTGATCCAGTACTTTCTTTATGGCTAATGGCAATGAATAAGTAGGTCTGTTTATATACAGAGTTGATGCTATTTTCAATCTGCTTTCTACCATTCCTACACTCCCCAAACTGAACACACATAGTTTCAATATCTAAATGCAGCTCCAGAATAACTTCTCAGAGCACATGCATCCACAGTGCTCCATGGTGACACAACTCTCTTCTCAAGAAAGCTGAGACCAACTGGCTCAAGTCTCAAGGGCACAAGCATTTTCACACTGTTACTAATTAAAGTCTAGTAGCTTTTCTTTTCTAGCCTCTCAGGTCACACTTAAACATCAGCAGCTTCCAAATTAAGTAATAGGCATGTAGCCTCTTTAGGCTCTTGAAGTGTACCTTCCACAGCTTTCTGCCCACCACCATCCTCTTCCACAAATATATTCATAATATCTGAATTAAGGAACATGAATGAGCCTAACAAATTACTCAGCAGACTGAGAAAATGGTTTTGGAACAGCCACATGAGCAACCAAAACCCATAGGGGGTAGTGACAATAACTGAGTCCAGTCTGACTGCTATAATTTTTCTTTAACTGAAACAACAGGAACCAGGAGAAATACTTGAACCTGGTCAGGTCCATAGCTATTAAAGACTCACCTCCACCTAGAGTAGTTTTTAGTGAGCAGATGAAGACAGAGTTGTGAGCCTACTACAGCAATCAAAGCATGAGGGAGCATAGAGATGAAGTGGCATAATTACCACAGAGAACAGCCACCTGTAGAATCCATAGCTTATCACTTTACAATGTTCTGCACCTTTATCCACAGAGCCTGTTTTAAACTAGAATGGCTCATTTCCATCAGCTCAGAGAGGAAAAGCAAGACAGCTGTAAAAGAGGCAAGAGTATCTTCTCCACTAATATTTAGCAGAAATCAGCAATTCTTACTTTACCACCACAATAATGCAGGTTAGAAGGGGTCTTTGCAGATCTGGAGTCTGACGTTAACAAATAGGGTTCACTCTTTTACAAATATCACATTTAAAATCTTTCCAGAACAAAGTACTTCCAAATATCCTTAGCAATACAAGTACACCTTGTCTTCATGCAGGCAACCCTCCCATTTTTTATGCATTTGATACTGACCTTTACAGGAAGCCAAAGAAACCTTCTTTATCTCCCAAAGATGCTTATGAAAGTGTTAAAGCTGCTATAGGCATTCACAATCTTAAAGGACACATGTGTTGGCTAGCATTCTTATTTCAGTAAAATTTGTTCCAATATAGTCATGGGAGGAAATGCCAAGCATGTAATAGCTGTTCCATTTTCCCCCAGGTGATTATGCTTTGATTGCACTTAACTTTGGGAAGGTCAAGCCACATGGACACTGGAGTACTATGAGAGTGTGCACATCACAGGTTTAGTTTGGGGAGGAAAGGTTGAAGTTGTTTTGTGTTTGGTTGGTTTGTTTTTAAGTAAGACTCCCTCTAGTATGTAGCTCCCCAAAGGCTTCTCATTCCATAAATTGCACAGCTTCTTAACATTTTGTATGAAGTCTTAACTGCCACTCCTCCCACAATTACTCCTTTTCTGATACCTGATGCTACTCATAAAACAAGCCAGTGTTTCATGGAGGCCAGCAACTTGTCAAAGCAGCCCTGACTCAACCGTTGCTCTGGGACCTCACTGCATCCCAGCTAGAAGCACTATGTAGAAGCCCAGCATGTGGCAGTACTCTCACCCTCAGAGGGTAACTTGTTATTACTTCAGCCATTTCAGCCTCAAACCCAGAGCAACAGTTACCTTTGGGGAATGCACCCACATATACTCATTGTCTGAGGGTTTGTCACTCAGAGGGATGTAGAACAGATGTCACTGTCAACATGCCAAGAGCAGGTCCAAAATAGAAAAGAAAGCAAAACTGCCAGAGTGCCTTCTGACAGCTGCTAAGAGAGCTTTGTGCCACTACATCAGACTGCTTAACATCTCTGCTTTAGTCTTTTCTACACACTAGAAGAAACTGAAGAGAGAAGTCCAGAGTACACTTTTGATAGCTTAAGAAGTGACAAGATGTAGCTGTCTGCAGCCAGTAGCAGCACAAACATGCTTCTCCACTCCTGTGCTGATCTAACCACCCAGTTGCTGGTGGGGTCACATTAACTGTGGTGGGTTTAAAGGCTCTTCCCAGCCCCCACACACGGCAGTTAAAGGAGAGACTGGATTAGAAGTTAAAAACTAAAAACTGCTTTAATAACAACAGCAAACATAAACGAAAAGAATATAAACATATACAGGACCCAAACACCAAAACCCACCTCCCCCTATACAAGTAATTACGTCAGGACCGAGGCTGCAGAGTGTCTCCATTAACAGATTGTGGGAAGCTCCCCATGATCAAGTCCAGGTGGCTGTAAAGACCACATTTCTGCTTTTCCCTGTGCATCTCCAAGATACAGGTATAGATTTGACAGCAAAGAGGGCAATGGCACTTTCTCCCTTTATAATAGTCTCCAAATATCAGCTAAAACACACTTAATCAAACAGCTGCTACTCTGCAACAAAGAGAAGTCTTTATAAGCAGAATTAAGTGGTCTGACTGGGGACAGAAGTATTTTTCATGGTTTTACTTTGTCATGACCTCCTGCCAAGTATAGCAGTTTAACAACAGCTATCAAATGCCACTGTTGATTCAGATCCACCTCAAGAGAGGCCACTTATATTCATCATGGTGACATAAAATAGTTATACAAGCACAGATAATGGATATTAGAATTTATTTCATTATACTTTTTTTGTAAACAACTCATTAATAGTACTTTGACTCATAGAATCACAGGATTATTTAGGTTGGAAAAGACCTTTAAGATCATGAAGTCCAACCACAAACCAAACACTGCCAAGTCCACCAGTAAATCACATCCCTAACTGCTACATCTACATGTCTTAAATACCTCCAGGAATGGTGACTCCATCACTTCCCCGAACAGCCTATTCCAGTGGTAAATAAATTTTTCCTATTGAAAAGATATGAAGGGCTACATAAAATGCTAAGCATGAACTGCAAATTGCTAGTGCAATTCAGGTAACACAAAATGCACTTCAGTTCATCTACAGGTCTACTTCACAATATAAAGTAGAAGCATTACATTAAAATAACCTACTGAGCAAAAGTTCAACTCCTCAGTTCATCCATACAGATCTCTCTGGACAAGTGCTTCATACACAAAGTTTATTTTTCTGCATATAATGTTAATAATCAAAAGTAGGTTTTACTTTAGAACTTTACTGGAGCATCAGCAGACATGCTTTCAGAGGATTTCACAACATCCTATCTTAGTGGTGAAGTAGAGGAAGAGCCTAATTGTCCTTAATCCTCTATTTAAAATAGGTTAGATGAAATCCTCTTTTGGCTGAAGCAAAGAGATTAGTCAGTGCCACCAGGAAAAAGAAACACTATTCCCCCCCCTCACCCTGCCCCATATCTAAATGAGTTTAATGATTAATGAAGGAAACAAATTAATCAGTCTCCTATTTCAAAAAGGGATTCTAGTCTACAGGGAAGAACAGAATAAATGGAAGTGTCCCTGTGAAATCTCTAAATTGTTAACCTTTCATGTTTGTAGCAACTACCATAATAATAAAGCAGCAGCAACATCCCAGAACGCCATTTCACAAGTATCCTTCAGGAATCTGGACAGAAAAGCTAGTATGAAGTTTTTATTTGTTTAACTAGCACTGCACTGGATACCTGGTAAATCTTGGCATAATTCTTGACATTGCCAGCAAGCTGCAGACAACTTCAAGAAGTATACAGACAGGCATCTGCTTGTATATATGCAGATGGAGAAATAAATGGAGAAGCGTATAACACTTCAGTAATAGGAAAAAACCCCAATCTTAAGACAGTCATTATAGGCTTATATCCACATCCAGTTTTCTTCTTGTGACACAGTAATTTTATTACCTGAAAGCATTAAACTACCCTAATATCTCCCTGTGGAAGAGCTGGGTAATACTCTCATCCTTGTCCTATGGAAAGATGAATGCACAGAGAATTTAACATCCAGATCCGCAAAGATACTTGGGTGTTTTATCAACCTCTGGTCTTCTGAGATGCTCCAGACTTCCCAGCCACTAACTCATCTCAGTCTTCTAGAACAGTTCAAGTCAGTCTGCTAGTTTCTTCCTAGAAAGAGTGAGTTTTAATGTAGTATTACAAATACTCAAAAAAGATCAAAGTTAAATTGAAAAAGGAAAAAAAATCAAACCACTTTTCATGATGACTCAGAGCATGTTTGTACCACAGGTTTCTCAGAGTCATTACTGAGAGGGAAGGGAAAAACCAACTCGTGTCTGTGTGACAGAAAAAGAATCCTTGGTTTGCCTTGTCTACCTGCAGCTGTTGCCATGGTGATTATAGCAGAGTAGATAATAGCATTCCAGTGCCATTCTACCTCACAGCTCAGGACAAACTTCAACTGAAATGTCCCCTGACAACTATACAAATAGAGATACTATATTATCCTCTGTAATGACAACACAGCAGAATAAGCAGCATTATTCTGGGAAAATATAATCTGACTAAAAGACTTACATGAGGAGAGCCAGGCTATTTTGCTCCCAAAAAAATGCCAGTAAAGTTGAATCCAGTTGCATAACAGGTGCAAAACATCTGTTCAGTCTTTTTTTGTGGCACATTTTTCCTCTTGGTTTCCTCTCCTTGCCACACCTGCATACAACATGGAGGAGGCATCTCACCATCAGTTAGGTTGCAGCTGCTCAAAAAAGACAATTGTTTTCTAGTCACACTTACACCTAGTAAAAAAAATTATTAACCCCATCTCAACAGCACAAACAGTAGCCACCTATGGTATTCGTGGAACATTTTACTTGTCACCCTATTTACTGTTTTCTATGTGTTCTGGGTTTAAAAACAAGACTCATTAGAAAATCCCCCTCCACCTTGCCACTTCTTGCTTCAATTACTACTGTATGACAGAAGCAAAGAATGAATGAGAAACAATGAATGAGGAACTGAGCAGAAATGTTAAGCTATAAAAGTTGTACCTTGCCCTCTTCCACTCCCCAAAACCATTTTGAGAAGCCTTCCTGCTTTCAGGACTGATATTCTGTGGTGCTTTAGAAAAGGCGTAAGTGCAGCACTGTATTAATTTTTTTAATCAAAAAACATGCTCTCATCTTAGAAGAGATGTATTTTTGATGCTAAAAATGGCAAGGTTAAAAGTTCTTGATCTATTTTAAGTCACTGAAATACTTCTGCAATTTAGATGCTCCAAAAGCAATGTTTTTGACTATCAGAGAGCATCTGATGAGTGCAGATGAGCAATATTTTGTAGTCAATAGCAACCAGCTTGCAATATGTACTCTGGCTTCCTGTAAGTGAGCCCTTACACATATACAATGTCCTCTTTTCATTTGTTTATCATCAAAAGAAAAAGGAAATCATGTTTTTCTTGTGTAAATTACATAATTGATGGGGAAGGTGGAGGGGAAAAAAAAAAACAAGCCCATGCAATTCTCCGTGTTTACTGCCCCTGAGAAATAACCGATGAAGGAAGGGAGAGTGTCTGGGGTTCTTTGGAGCCTCAGATTATACCAAAACACATTAGGAGTACATTACAAAACCAGAATGAACACAAAGATTCACTGTGAGCACACAAGAGCTAGTCAGATTTGCAGAAGTGCTAAATCCTGTAAGCCACACTCAACGTTCAGCAGAATTAACTTCTGAGGTAAGTGAAGCTTTCAGGCTTCACCTTTTTAAATGAAAGGCTGAGGAGTATGCAGACAGCACTCCACAGATACTCTTCACCCACTTGTTCTCCCCCTCCAAAAAACAAAAAAGCAGCAGCAATGAGGAAAACAAAGCAGTGGTGCTTATGGAACCAGGAATTCAGAAGTCACTCATGCAGTTAAGATACTGTCACACCTTCCATACCACTGAGAACTGGTGACCACATTATGGAAAAGTGTGATATGAAAAGCATCTCAGGTTTCAAGACAACATTGTGACAAACTGACTTGCACAAGAGATAACAAAAATGAACTACATACCAGAGAGAGACACATACACTTCGATGCAAGTTACCAACCACTGACCTGTGTATACAAACACAGCTCCTGCTGAGCACATCTTTTGGACAGTCAGGATATTTTGCAAAGAAAGAGTCTGTATGTAAACAGATCCACATGACAGTTAAAACAGCTTATGGTTTTGTCAAATTATATTCCTGGAATTAAAAAAAAAATAGAAAACTCAAAAATCTTTACTTATTGTGACAGCTGGGAAGAAAACAGTGTTTATGTTAACAGGTACCCTAAGAAATACCCAGACAGAACTAGCCTGATACCAGTCTGCAAGGCTGGAGAGAAAGCTAAGTAACTATGAGCAAAAGCAAGAACTGGAATGGACAGGTACCCTCATATGTACTAACTGAGCTTAAGGTTAAAAACAGTAGGGCACCTGAAACCTGAGATGGACTGTCCTTATAGGCACAAATTATTCCAGAGCACCAAGGCTTACAATTTTCCCCACTTTCAGGTCAAAGCAGTTATCAACCTTCGCTAGGTCAAAGCTAGATCAAAGGAAAAGAAAATTAAGCTCAACTTCCAGTTATTCTACTAAGATGACAAGCACAAGTAAAATACTTTGAAAATCTAATTAGAAAGGAATTATACTGCCAATAAAAACAACAAAGTTGTCTAAAGCAATGACCAAAAGGCACAGGCTGCCACAAAACTTAGTAGAGATCTTGCTTAAAATGCCTAGCAACTTCCTGGTTAGGCTGGTCAATCATCCTCTCAAACTATGGCTAAAGTTAACCTACTTGTATAAAAGCCAAAAAATTAAGCATCCATTTGTAAACTCATTTATTCCAACCTTCCAAAACAAGATTTTTTTTCCAAATTTATCTGCAGAATAGGTCATAACTGTAAAAAATACACTGTTCCTTCTGGAAGCAAATCTTATTTGCTGTTAGACACATGTAGAGATATTTACACAGGCAACAAATACTTAACATCGAGATCTGTAATCCTGAAATAACAGAAGAATCTGGAAAAGGATAAGCAATAAAGTCTCAAGATCTCCAAATGTACTACATAACACAGGCAGAATTGTTCAGCAAGAGACCTCTTGACCCCTAAGTATTTACTGTACAACCCAAAGCCATCAATACTCATACTGATGAGGGCCAGCTGTCTTACAAATACAGACTGTCACCATAGGATGCAAGTTGTTTAGCAACTATCTAATGTCCAAACATACATGTACTGAACAGTGACATTCTTCCAGATTGCCCACATGTATTCAAATCCACAATACACAGGAACAGTCAAATGCACCACCAGCCAGAAACAGCTATTGTGAATATACAAAACATACATAAGTTTTATTAAGGAAATTAAATGTTCATTTTATTAAAGACGTCATCTAGATTTAAGATTACTAGCCATGTTTTGACTATAATTATGAACTTCAGAAGTCCCAAGACCTGCAAGAAGTTGCCACAGAAAAAGCTATAGTAACTGCAGCTGTGTGCAGAACACTTTGCTTAATGTTATCCACAGTGTCCCAAATATATAAACTACAACTATATAGCTATAAAACAGAAGCTGATCTTGTATGAATGCAGTTTTAATTATAATTGCACACTTTTTTCACCAGAATAGTGTACTGCTTTAATATTAAACTAACAAATTCCTCTCATTACCGAACACAGAGCAGGCTCTGCATGACACAGGACAGTACATACTAATCCTCTATTCTCAGGCTGTAATGCTGCCCCCCCTGAGGTAGCACACAACCTCAGGGGAATGCACAAACAATCCAAGGAGAAGCCTTGTTGTCCAATGCAGAAGCAACATCCAGAAAAAGAGGTTATATTTTTACAGAGTATGTGACAGTTTACCCTCCCCAAGGCAATTTTCATACTACCCCCATACAACCATAGTTCCATTATTTGGGCAAGTAAATTAAACAATACAGTTGTCAAAATTTAACTTACTGTAGAAGACTTATTCAGATTCTGCAGTTCCACATAGTGGAAAAGCTGCATATAAAGATGGTTTGCTTGGTTGTTTTTTTTTTTTCAATTAATGATGTCTCTACTCTAGCTCACACAGTTTGTAGCAGTAAAATAGAGAATAATCTTCATAGATGCAATTGAGAAAAGTTACATTGCTACATTTGAACTTGAAGGATCCAGAAGCACTTAGAAAACTACGCTGAACTTCACATCAGCTGCACTGCAGTGACACAAACACCTTTTATATAGAAACCTATTATTCACCAACAGTCCTCTAAATTGTGTATGGCTGCAGCAATGGTAAGGAGAAATAAGAGCTGAAGGGAAAACAAAATTGAGAGGATTAATACAAAGATGCAGAACAACAGAACATCAATTTAGAAATTTATTACAAGAAAGACACCACTGCCTCTGCCCCAAAAGGCTACACCATCTCTTGGTGGAGATGAACTGCACTGTGTGACTAGTATGTATCTTATTCAAGCCATGTCACTGACCTGTTCCAATGCTTGGAAGATATAAAGGTAACACCCAATGCAGGTAAACCAGCAGGTGAGTATTGGAAAATTAGAACCAACAAACTAACTTCGACTTGAACCAACAGCACTTGGTCATTGCCATGCTCCCACAGGGCCTTTGAGATATGTGCTATGTTGCAGTACTTCAGGACAGCGATTGCAACAACAGTAATGGAAAGGGGAATGAGAAGATCTTCATCAGCAGGACAAGAACCCTGGTACTTAACTTATGCCTTTATGTTTTACCACACAGAGAACGTGGAAAAAATGAAACTATGCAGAACTCTTCCAAACCATCCTATTAGAAGTCTCCTTCAGTACACCACATAGCAAATGTTATCCCAAGATGATACCATGCTGCTGGTAAGAGTTCCCAGCTATCTCAACAACAAGCACTGGAACAGACTGCCCAGAGAGGTTATGGAGTCTCTTTGGAGGTATTCAAAATCTGTCTGGACGTGCTTCTGTGTGACCTGGTCTAGGGAATCCTGCTGTGGCAGGGGGGTTGGACTAGATGATCTTTTGAGGTCCCTTCTGTGATTGTGTGATCTTCAGCCTGCCATCAGCCAGGGCTCTCAGGATAATGCAAAGATTAGCCTGTGCTGGGAAGGAACTGCAGCTGAACAAGTCCAGGACACAATTCGCAGAACAAGAGTTCATAGTTCTAGGATCTCAGTCATTGAACATTTTGTATTGATTTTAACTAAACCCAAGCTTGAGCTTACTTTGATATAAGCTCAAAATATACTCATCCTCTGGTTCCCCTGAAGAGGTGTCATTGCCTTGTCTCCTTATTAAAAAGCAGCTTGGACAGAAGCAGGTTCATCTATGCTTATGAGGCCTGGTGGGTGTGTAGAGAGATTGGCTAAACAACTCTGGAGAGATACTGCTGACACAAGCACCTGCTACTCATGCACAACAGACAGCTCAGACCCACTATTCAAACTCTTGATTTTCATTTTCATTGCTGTAGCTGTGCAAAAATAGTTGAACCATGGAGATAAAAAAACACCCCACACAACACACAGGCATCAGCCTGCCAGATCTTAATGGCCTTGCTTGAAATGATGAACACAAATCTACTTACAGCAGCTTTTTTTCAAAATTTTCTTTCTTTGGCTGAAAGGATTCAAAATCAAGAAACTGAAAGAATGCAAAAGAACAAGTAGCAACAGGTGAAAATATACAAGGTAACCTGGAACATTGTTACATAGTTAACAATTATCTAAACATAGCCCACTGGCACACATCAAACACAAAAGTTGTGTGACCTAGGAAATATGAACATTTCCTCACATGGAATACAATGATGTTTCATTTAGTTTTAGACTGCTGAATGACTTCCAGCAGCAGTGCAGGAGGGTGATGACAGTCCACAACTTAAAAGCAAAAGTGCCTTATTTTCAACAGTCTTCTCATGTATGTTATCTTTTAAAAGAACTACTGTAACTACTCTCAAGCCTATTTCTTTCATATTTGATGCTTAAGGCTACTTTGAAAGAGAGGTTAGCAACAACATTATGCAGGAGTGAGAGACTCCAGTATGCTCTGTGCACAACAAATGTGGTATTTGTACAGGCTCCAGGTGTGAGCACACGTACACAAAAGAGGCTCAAACTGAATCAAACAATTGGATCAGCACCAACAGATAACAACACCCAAACTGATTCTGCTTGCTACCAAACAGACTTCAGCACAGTCCACCTGAGCTCTGCATATCCACCAACTCTATTGCTTCTCTTATACATCATAATATTTTGAGTATTCTCCTCCTTCCCTCATGGGCTGCTTTATAATGATCCATAAACACACAGCTGCTTTCAACATTCACTTCATTCTCTTCTCCTCCCACATAATACCCTATCTGCCCCCTGTACTCAGCACTAGTGAGGCCATACCTCAAATACTGTGTTCAGTTCTGGACCCCTCACTACAAGACAGACATTGAGGTGCTGGAGTGAGTCCAGAGAAGGGCAACAAGGCTGGTGAAGAGTCTGGAGAGTAAGTCTTATGAGGAGCAGCTGAGGAAACTGGGGTTGTTTCGTCTAAGGAAGAGGAGGCTCAGGGGAGACCTTACCTCTTTTTACAACTATCTAAAAGGAGGTTGCAGCGAGGTGGGGCTTGATCTCTTCTCCCAGGTTACCAGTGAGAGGACAAGAGGAAATGGCCTGCAGCTGCACCAAGGGAGCTGGATATAAGGAAAAAAAAATTTCACAGAAAGAGCTGTTAAGCACTGGCACAAGCTGCCCAGGGAAGTGTATGTGGGGAGGTCTCACCATCCCTGGAGGTGTTCAAAAAACACAGATATGGTACTCTGGGACATGGTTTAGTGGCATGGTGGTGACAGGTTAATGGTTGGACTTGATTTTAAAGGTGTTTTCCAACCTTAATGATTTCTATGACTTCAGCCTGTACTATGCAGAGATAGCTCTTGACATGCACAAATTTATTTTTACCTGGTTAGAGCATGAAAGTTTACTCATTTACAGTACTTTCTGCATGGGAAGAAAAGCTGAATGTTTTCTGAAATCCTAATTATCTCTCCCTATCTTTTTAAAAATTCTTCTACATCCAAAAGCAGAAATGTGCTGTTTCCTGGTATAAGTGATCCCTGACTTCTGTATAACCTTACACCTACCAGCATTCTGCCAATTTACTAAAACTATTACCCTGAACACTTGTTGGGGATCCATGGAACTATATTTGCACCCACTAATGCACCTCAGGCTACACCTGGACCCACCGTGATGCACAACTGAGCTGTGCTTTCAGATGGTATGGGTTGGGGAAGACATGGTGGGCAGCAAGCAAGATCAACTCTCTCCCCCAGCACATCAAGTTTAGCGTGTTTGAATCTCACTGTGCAAGTCTACAGACATGTTGGACTATTCTGACCATCAGAATGTTTAAATCAGAAAATTCTGTAAAAATGCAGCTTGACTGACACAATCTATCAATAAGAAGAAAAAGAGGAGAGAAGAGAAAAGAGAAAAGGAAAAGGAAAAGAGGAGAGAAGAGAAAAGAGAAAAGGAAAAGGAAAAGAGGAGAGAAGAGAAAAGAGAAAAGGAAAAGGAAAAGAGGAGAGAAGAGAAAAGAGAAAAGGAAAAGGAAAAGAGGAGAGAAGAGAAAAGAGAAAAGGAAAAGGAAAAGAGGAGAGAAGAGAAAAGAGAAAAGGAAAAGGAAAAGAGGAGAGAAGAGAAAAGAGAAAAGGAAAAGGAAAAGAGGAGAGAAGAGAAAAGAGAAAAGGAAAAGGAAAAGAGGAGAGAAGAGAAAAGAGAAAAGGAAAAGGAAAAGAGGAGAGAAGAGAAAAGAGAAAAGGAAAAGGAAAAGAGGAGAGAAGAGAAAAGAGAAAAGGAAAAGGAAAAGAGGAGAGAAGAGAAAAGAGAAAAGGAAAAGGAAAAGAGGAGAGAAGAGAAAAGAGAAAAGGAAAAGGAAAAGAGGAGAGAAGAGAGAAAGAAAAGGAAAAGGAAAAGAGGAGAGAAGAGAGAAAGAAAAGGAAAAGGAAAAGAGGAGAGAAGAGAGAAAGAAAAGGAAAAGAGGAGAGAAGAGAAAAGTTTTAACCTAGAGGTTTTATCTGCCCTGATGTACTTATCTCAGCACACTGTAAATGACAACGGTTTGAACTTAGATCGACCCGTTCTGCTTTAGCGAAGGACGGCCCCGGGGAGAGGGCTGCAGGGGACCCCCGTTAACAACAGCCGCATCTTCCGTTTACAGAAACAACTCAGTGCAGCAGCCCCCGGAGGCTCCCACGGCCGCTGTGCGAGTCATGGGACCAACAAACTCCTGACCGGGCCCTTTCCGCCAGCCTGGGAACACAGCACAGTGCAGCTACCCCGCCGAGACTGGCACAGCTTCCCGATGTTTGCATTCCCACAGCCTCCTCTGCGCCTCACCGGATGGCGGAGGCTGTGCCAGCCGCCGGGGGTGAGAGCTGCGCTTTGAAGGAAAGCTCTGAGAGAGCTTCCTTAGAGGCGGCCCCTCCGGGACAGGCCCATCCCATAGTACTCACGTATCGGCTCACGAGGGTCCGGAGAAGGCTGCAATCCATTGCGGGCGAGCTGCCGCCGCTGCCCGGCCACTCAGGACCGCGCCGCCGGATGCTCGCCGGTGCCGCCGGGCTTCCCTGGCTCGCCTCACTTTCCACATGCAGGGAGGTGCGCTCGCCTCGCCAGACCGCCGTTACCCCGGCCCAGCGCTCACCGCCGTCCCCGGCTATAGTATGTGCTCGCCGCCTCCGCTGCGGCGCGGCGCCCAGCGACCCTTCATGCTCCCAGCTGCCGCCACAACACTTTTCACGGAAGGGGAGGTGGAGAGGAAAGCCACCACCAACGCCGGCTGAATCGCCCGACGCCCGCCCCCTGCGCTGCTCTACTATATGTTGCTTTCCCCGCCCAGGGCTTTATCCAGCGGACGGAAGGTGCCGCCCCCACGCCGTGCCGTGCTGCTCCCCCTCTCACGCGCGCAGACCCGCCCGGTACCGGCCCCAGCCCCAGCCGTAGCTCAGTTCACGCTGCTCCCGCTTTGATCTCGCCGGGCGGCCCCGGTGCCTCACGTCACGCGGGGCGGGCAGGCATGCGCGCACTGCTCCCTCCCGCCCTTCTCGTTTTCCACGCCCGGTGGTGCCTTCCAGCGCCGGCAACAGCAGTGAACAGCTCCCCGGCTGGGGGCTGGCTTGGGGGCGAGCGGAAACGAAAGGAAAGAAAAAAGGAAAAGCAGGGCAGGGTGGAAAACCTGCCGAGAGGAGAAAAGCACTTCAAAACCTCCTTCCTCCTCCTCTCCATCTTCGCCTATCCCCACTGCTTTCCCACACACTCATACCGTCCCCACGGCCTGCCGCGGGACGTCAGGTGGGGGAAGCGGGACGGGCACCTTATGCGAGTGAAAGGGGAAAGATGAGAAAGCAGCAGGGGAGCGGCTGCCGTGCCCTTCCGGGCACCGCTGGGGCGGAAATATTGGTGGCCTGCTCTCGTCAGGCACCGCCGGGGCAGAGGCGGCACTCCCGTCGGTGCCCGGAGCAAGGGGACTCTCGCTGTGCTGTGGCGGGCCGCAAATACGTTACGTATCTGTCACCGGTAACACGGGGCAGGTCTGAATGGTATTAAAGGCAAAGATCTCCTTCGCGCAGCCGAGGAAGGGCGGTGCTGGAAGTACACGGCGGCGAAGGCAGAGCGTCGGTCCTGAACGCGGAACAGGGAGAAAGTTCCCCGGTTGTAATGCGCAGCAGAAACAGCCAGAAGAACGGTTTTCCGGTGACTGAAGCCCGAATGTTACAGTCCTAATTAAGCCTGCGAACAGTAGAAATGACTTGTCGTAGGTGAAGGGCTAAGCAGAAGCCAACAAGAATGTGCACGAAGAGAGTTAGAAGCGTGGCTTTATTCCTTTATCATTATTATTGTTTTAAAGTACCTGAAAGAACAGCTTTTAAACGTCTTTATTTCCTTCAACTGTTGTTTCCATGCCGTTCATACCATAGGATTCATTCAAGTGTGCAAGAATCTTCTAGGTGGTCTCAGCTAATTTGTGTATTACCCTGTACAACTTAATATAAAACTAATAAAACTAGGACTTTAAGCTAAATACTTTCTCCAAAATTAGGTGGAACTTATTAAATTTATGAAATTCAATAGTTTAGTTAAAAAACCCATAAAAAACCCAGAAGCATTTTATACTTAAGAAAATCCATTCCCCTCTTTAGCAACAATCACTTAAGCTGTCTTTTCTTGCCTATCTCTTAGCCAAAACTAGGCAGTGTTTGCTCCTTTGATTTTTGTGTTGTCACATTTTGGTAGTTCTCTAGACAGCATAAAATCATCTAACCAAAAGCATACTTAAATTCCTAATAAAACTAACATAATGCAGAAAAAATATAGATACAGTTTGAAATCATCACATAAATAGTAAGAGAAAGGACATATGACTTATTCTTTACAGGTCACCTTTAATTTAGATGCACTATATGTTCAGCATTTTTTATTACTGGTTAGACTGCAAAATGTATCATTTAATGCACAGTAAGTGCAGTGTGGTCAAGCTAATGTTACTATTCAAAGTCTACAGCAATGATGGTCTAAAACCTAATTTTCTTCATCTTGGTTACTAAAAATAATTTATATTCATTTTGCAGATCTTCCCATTTCTACATTCCTGTTTACAGATCTAACATAGGATTTTTTTACTCAAATTTCAAGAAATTATCACTGACACTGAAAAGGGAAAATCATTAAAAGAGCTATGAAATTACAAAAATTTTTCTCAGAAGTAGCAATTCTGCACGAGTTGACACAACACTACTTTGTTATCTGTTTATTTTCATGAACAATTATGTTAAAATACTATGTGTGCATAACAGTAGTTTTCAGGAAACTCTTTGATTACAAAAAACCAGAAGAACTTAATTCATGAACACAACATGATCATGTCAAAATACACAGCTTGCAAAGCTGAAACAGGAAATGGTTTCAGTTGTCCTGTAGGATACTTCTCCATCTAGCCGTTGCATTTTCAAAGAAACCATGGTATATTCAAACTTTGTAATATTTCTACAAGGCAAACCATGCCATTTAATCAGTCCAGTGTCTTTAATGACCTTGCTTCTTACCTAGACTTTGAATGAAGGCAGATGTTCAAACTACACAAAAAATGGCTATTGAAAGTTGTCTTTCTTTTAATAGCTTCAGTAGTTTCTTTCATCCAAGTACCACAATATATTTTTCACATAATTCAGTGTGATTTCTTCACAGAAGCAGGTCATTTCCTACAGTAGATTAAAATCTGCCATATCTGTGTGCTGTTTTTATTAGAGAGCCCACGTGCAGTGCCCACACTACTTGGTGCACCACACAGAGCACTTCTGAAGTGAGGAAGTTCATCTGCTGAGCACAACCACGAGGTTATTCTGAGCTCCTTGCTGTCTCTTCAGCTTAGGTAACCAAGACAGGGCTGCAAGATAAAATTTCCTCTGATCCAGAGGTTAGAGCCCCCTCGTGGGGCACACATGGATGTAAAGGTTCGCTGTAGTCTCCAAGGTGAAAAGGGGGCCACGGCTCCTGCTCTTGCTGACTCTCTCAGTCAAGGGCAAGGGAAGGGATTCACATGCTCATAGACATATTTGCTATTTCCAGGCTACTGCTCAAGCTAAGCTAAGCCATTTTTCTTCCCTTCCTGTTCAACTTGTGGCGCTATGCTGCCAAGAGAAAAAGAGGAGCACGGCTGGATTCTGGGCACATATTGGGTTAGTTGTCCTTTGTGCCCTCATTTCCACAAAGGAACCCTGAGTGTGCAGCCCAGGAAAGAGCACTGATAGACCATTGAATATCAATACAAAACACCCTTGCTGACTGAGGGGTGTCTGTGCAGAGACAAATGAACAGCAAATATGTATGCCTTTTTGCAGTGACAAGCTCGTCCAGGGCGAGTATGCAGGGTGTTTAGGTCAGGGTGTTTTAGACTTAGGTGCCTCAAATCTGCCTAAGTCAGGCTTAAGGTGCCTGAGTCCTTTATTGGATCTAGCCTGCAGTGACTTGCTAAAGGTCACATTGTGACAAGCTGAAAGAGGAACCTTGATCCAGGTCATGGATCTGTTCTGCCTATTATGCAATGTTTCACTTTTAAGCAATTTATTAAACTAATTGTCTTTGAATATGCTATCACATTTATTTCAGTTCTCAATTCTCATTTTTAATACAAATTCCTAAAATCACCTGTATGCAGTCTCTACCTTGCATGACCTAGCTGTCTTTTCTAAATTCCTTGCTTCTTTTCTGCCTCGCGATTAGAACTCCTGTTCTACTGCTTTCCATTTCTCCTTCCTGTTCTTACTGAAGGGTTCCTTCTGATCTGTTACTGGCTTCTGAGCCCACTTTTACATGCCCAGCTGAATTAACAAATGCTCTAGATCTTACTACTTGCCACAGAATCTCATCTCTTCTCATTTACTTACCATATCCATACAGCTTTGCTTGGAAGTAGCATTAGACATCAAGGTGAATAAGTTAGTGCGCAAAAGGTTTGCTCTTCTTACCTACAGCTGTATTTTCTGTTACTTTGCTATTCTGTTTGAGTTACTCTGTTTCATAACTGCAGTGAGAATGTTGAGAGACTTCTCCAAAGGCAGCAGTTCACTTCATGCTGAATTCCTTTCTTGAGGCAGTGGTACTCTGGTTTACTCCATCTTAGCTTTGGAATGTGGGAAAGCAGGATTTAAAGCTGTGTCCCAATAAAGTTCCATGGTTATCACAGGCACTATGGTGATACAGTATACATTGACAGTATGGTAGACATCAGAAGCATGAGAGTTCTAGATTTTTAAGATCTGTTTAGATTCCTGCTTCCAATTACGTTACTGACTGTATACCTCTAGTAGTTCTGGCCAGAGTGACTTAAATACTTCTTGAAAAACTGGAAGTGCCAACTGTTGACAGGGGCACATGTGAGAACAGTGTGAGGAGAGGGGAGCGACAGAGACTGAAAAAGCTATTAACTGTTTGCATCTCATCTGCTTGATGAGAAACTGGTATATGCTTTCAGTGTAATCGCTTATCCTGCAGTGTTCTTGGCTTTTCCCCTACTAATATATCACTTCTTAGTTGTGCCTTTCCCTCTATTACATATCTGAAAAGCTAATCAGAAAAGAATCTTCTTCCCTTTCTTGCATCTACACTGTATATTTAAACTAGTTAATTTTGTATTAACAAGGGAAATTTTTCCCTCAGTGGAACAGATGTTTGTGCTTTGATCTGTTGCATATAGTATTTTCTCAGGCCCTTCTGAATATTTTTTATGAAAAGAGATACCAACACCAATTTTGAAGTCTTTGTTTTATGTCAAAATCATTTCACTGTCTTGTGTTTGTGATAGATGCTCTTCCTTTGAGGAAGAATGTAATGAACAGTTATTATGGTACTCTGCAGACTTAACCTGCCCAGGACAGTTAACAAATTGAAAGTGAAGCCAAAGCAAGTAAAATGGCCAGCATCAAACTACTGTGATGACAACTGCATTAGAAGTAGAGTGGCCCAAATGACAGAGGATTAAGCAATGGAGATTGAAGATCACTCTTACTTGACATTCTTAATCTAGATCTGTTCTTTTCCAGAAAGTCCATGTGAAAATGAGACATGTTTCTGTCTTTTTCACCTGTTTCTGATCTCTGGCAATAGCAGATAACTTCTTTGTCATATTCAAAAGCTAAATGCACTGTCATTGTGACAGAAAGCAATTCCCACATCCTTGCTAAGAAAGGTGACCTTTCTTATACAGTTTCTTAACAAAATACCATAAAAGAATAATTTTGTCATCTGAGTATCTGACTTAATCCAACAAATGTGCATCAGTTACAATAATTTGGCTGTAAACTTCTGCCAGCTCAGGCATAATTCTTTGCAATTACAACCAAGATTGGTTAATCTATATTACCTCTGTGTGTGTAATTTGGCAGGGAAGTTCTGGTCATTAATTAACAAATGTATCTTTACAAGAGATCCAGTCACTGGCTGCTGCAAAGCTCTCCTTTCCATCAGGAAAGACACAGTATTCAGGAAAGCCTTCCCAGGGACACAAACCAGGAGAAGGTCCTGTCACATGGGCCATTGAGAAGACTTGCCCTATCCCTCTGACTCCGTGTTATTTAACTCATTAAAAGGAAGCCCAGCCTCCACCAGAGGAAGCTTCTCCTGGGATGGAATACTGTTGGCTGCTATGGTTACTAATGTGATCTTCCACTTACTTCCTTGTTCACTCACCTGCTTTCCCATTCAACCACCACACACCAGTACCTCCAGAGACATTTGTTGCTGGAACAGTGACAAACCTCATTAGCGGCAGCCATGCATAAACAAAGAGGAAAAAAATATACAAATGAGCATCCAATAAACAGAAGAAAGTGCTGGAATCTATAGGTATTGCAAATAATATTCTGTCCTTGCTGCTGTGTGAACTTTGTGTTCTCTTTGCTTTGGATTTGTATTAATGTTAGTCTTGCCTTATGTCTCTGTTTCACACTTCAGTACCTCCATCGGCAATGAACTCCCCACAGTCAGACTCCTGTGACTGTAGAGCTGAGTGCAGTCTCAGGATCTAGATAAGGACAAAATTGTGCTTTATTTTTGGTATCTTAAAGTGACAGAACATTATTTTTTTCTATTTCATTTTATTTTTGGTGGCACTTCATAGGTCTGGTTTGCAGCTTTACATATTTTTTCCACCTTTTGTGAAACTGTCAAATTCCAAATACATTGCCTGTCTTGGGGCTGCTCCCCTCCCTCCCCAAATATCAAGAAAAAATAGATTACTTTTTTAAAAAGCACATGAAAACTCTTGTCATAATAACCAGATGGACTAGTTATTACAGCCAGTATTCATCACAACTTACTTTCAGGTTAGGAAAACTTTTTGGCAATATTTCCTAGCACTAAAAGGAAGCGGCTGATCCTCTAAAAGGATAGTTAATAAAAAGGAAATAACTTTGTCTACTGTAATGTCATCTGTAAAATTACTTTTGTTCTGCTGTAGCATTCAATCGAAGCTGAAAGAAACCTTCAAGTGGTTTGCTCTTTCCCACTAAATAAGACACTAAATATAGCAGTATCAGCATTCTGGGCTTCAAAAAAGCAGTGGTTCAGGTTTCTCAAAAATATCTGCTTTTTTCTCCTGACTCTGTTCAATTTGTTTTATTACTGTTTATTTAGGAAGCATGAGTAGTTACAAATCAATACATAAATACCAGAAATATTAAACACAACCAAAATGAACCTTTTGCTTAGATAAAAATGATGCAGTTACACAGTCATCAGATTTTCCAAATTGAAAGCTCTGACCAGTTGGAGGACAAATTCCTAAGGAAGGGACACAGCGCTGCAATCTAGGGCAATCTGCCTTGTCCCACAGAGAACAGCCCATGCACCTTTGCATAGTTCTCTTCCCCTCCCTCCTGGTTATTCTTAGAGTCTGCATCCTCACAGGCTGAGAGTGGACACCGCAGGGGTGGAGTGCTGGTGGGAGGGGGGTGTCCGGGAGGAGGTCCTTTCTTCACTTCTCCCAGCCTCCTGATGATCCCTCGACAGGCAGTAGGGCTGGAAGTAAGATGGATATGATCTGCGTGCTTTCCTTTCCTGTAGGTGAAACCCAGATGACAGTCACACAGACTGCACCTCTTTCATTTCCTTTGCCCAAAAGGCATTAAGCATTATCTGTCAGCTTAGTAAAACTGCCAGTATTCCAATACATGTTTTCCAAACAGTGTTTTGCAGTGCTTTCGATACTAATGCTCTATACATGGCTTTTTTCGTCTGCATGTAGCAAGTGTGAAAACCTGCTTCTATGGCCACAGTTTATCCACTCTGGTTCTTTAAGACACTGCTGTGTTATCCCTTACTGCAGCTTTCTCTGGCTCATGGTCTTCAGTACTGCAGAGGCTTGGCATGATGAGCACCGTGTGGACTGGGAATCTTGCTGGGAGGGAAGGTGGTGAGACTTTGTGTGTTGTAGACAGGCTCAATGAAGTGTACGAGATCCCTGAAGCTTTCAGCCATGGCAAAATTCAATTCCAGCATGTCACTTGCTGTGAAATGTGTAACAGCCACAGCCATTGTTTTGCTTCTTTGGTTAGTTGTTTGTTTGTTTGGTTTTTTCCTGGAGGAGTTTGCTTGTAATTTCAGTAAAATGGTTGTTACCAGTTTGTTCCTATTTGTTATTTGTATATTACTAGGAATTGTTTTAGTTAAATAAGCAATAATTCTAAGAAGAAGGTTTCCTCTTCACAGAGATGCACTAACAGAAACATTTACATCCTTACCAAAGGGCTTATAAATAAAACTTTGCATAGAGAGCCAAAAATAAAAATTAGATTAACATTTTCATTGTCTTATCTTTCCTTTCCAGACTTGTAAAATATCTCTGTATTATATATAATTACGGAAGTTTAAATCCTGTAAAGAGGAGCAGGAATGGGAGCCAGGCTGGTGTAGAGGCTGGTATTGTCTGTGGACAGAAGTATTAGTTGGCAAATCTAGGAAGAAACAGAGATGATCTGGTCTCTTAACAAATTTTATAATGAAGAGGAAATTTGTGCAGCTTGCTAGGAGCATGGAGGTAGATTTATATGACCATAAAAGTAGTTTCCTCCCACACAGTGTGTGTGCTTTTGTTTTACTGGAAGTTTGGGGTTTTTTCCATGTTGTACTTCATTTCATATGATGAGTATATGGATTTCCTGATAATTAAAAAAGGATTAATAAACAGTGGTGACAATATCCATGCTTTGTCATGATACTTCCCATAGGTGTCAGTTCTCAAAGCAGGAAACCCACCTGACTTAGAACTAAGTAGGAAGGAGAACTGGTCAACATCATCTATGCAGTGTGAAAAGCCTGGCCAGGGACAGTTTTTATCCAGAGGCTGTGGTGTGCAAAGCACCAGTTTATTCTGAGATATGAAGTCTTTGTGGACTAAAATGACTTGTTCTGAGGAAGCTCATACTCCTGTGTAACTGGGCTTAAGTTCTGGTTAGGCAAACTGAAGCTTTTCCTGCCTTTGTGTTTGGGCTGATTCTAACATGACAGATCTATTTGCTGGAGTAGGCTGTCCTGGCAGGGGAAATCAGTTACCACCTTGTCAGCAGGTAAAAGGCTCTGCTGGACCTATGCAGAGGCTGCTGGAAGGGGAAATTTGACCTTCTGATGTCCAGAAATGTGGGACAGAATGAAACAGCCTTAGCTGAGAATTATTCTAGGGGAACTGATGCTTAATAGTAGTGAACTTACAGCAGAAGTGGATAATACTACCATAACCATTTAAGAGAGATGTATGTGTTAGCAAGCTAAGCACTGTGATTAAGTGTCACCAACAGTATTTGATGCTCTATAAATAGACATCTATATTAGGGCAGTCCTGCAGCAGCCAGTCAGTGTTGACTGGTTTTAAGACAGTCAAGGCTGATGTTGCTCTGCCCCATTTTGATACTACTGCTTCTGCAAACCTGGCTGGTGCTGGAAAGGAAGGGCACAAGTGTGACATGTGCATGATTTGCATCCTGCACAACTAGTTCTTTAACATCCCCAGGTAAAAGGAGAGAATACAAACGATCTTACTTCTTAAGTATGCCTCTTTTTTTTGCTTAATACTGGCAATGTACTGCCTAAAATTTGGCTACCATTGCAAATGGTCTTCACTTTTACTGCAGAAGGATGAATATAGCTGTATTTTCCTGTACAGGGGATAAGGCTGTGATTCAAGGTCTGAGTGCTGTCCTGAATGGCACAGGCCTGCCCTGGCACATCTGAGCTGGAAAGTGTATATGCTTGTGTGACATTTCTAGAACTAATCATCCTGGCAGAGTGAGTCCTATAATGGGTATTGATTTATAACTGCATGTGGGAGACTTTGCTCATGTTTTCATACCGCTGTTGAAATTGAATTCTATCAATTAACAACCACTTTGCCTCATCTATACTGAGAAGTGCATAAGCAAAGAGCGATTTCAAAGTTTTGCCTTAATTTTGTATATTGCTCAGAGAAGAGACTAAGGGACATATCAGCTTGTTCCACTCTTCCCTGTTGTACCCTTCCCTCCCCTTTGGAAAGAGGAGGTGGCTCAGGCTACTCATCAAAGACAAGATATTAAGGGAAGAATCCAGTAGCGGGAGAAGTGATTTATGAAGGTTTCTGTGCTTTAAGGTCATGAGCCAGGAATTCCTTCCTTGTGAAATACTTAGCCCTTAGGCTCCCTTCCCATCCTTTGTCTGCTCCTGTGTAGTCCCATTGACGTCAGTGGGCTGGCATGGGTGTGACTGAAATGATTTTGCTCCTGACTTTCAGCACATGTCTGAATGGCTTCTTGAATTTCTGAGGTGGTGTTTCAAGGGTGAAGGGTGGCAATGGCAGAGACAGAAACAAAGCCTTATGGCAAAATTTGACCAAGATTTAGGTAAATGCTAGCCAGAGAGAAAAGACATGAGGGGAAGGGAGGAGATGAAAGAGAGGAGGAATGAATTTTGATAGCTCTATATTTTATCAATCAGCTCCTGATTGGTGAATGTGTTCACAGCCACATGCATACAAACTCCTTTTTTGTGTTTAACGCTGATTTCAGTGAGGCTTTTTAGTAGTAGTCACACACACAATGACGCAAATTCATAAACTGGAATACAGTAGCTGAAACTGCATCACTACATGACTGTAGTAGTATGTTATTATTGTATCCCTTAAGTGTTAGAGTTATGGGCCATAGGAGCTACTCAAGAAGCAGCATATGTTTTTTGAATTCCAGGACTAGAGGTCTGCCAGTACCGAAGATAGTGAGAGTTAAGAGGATTTGAATGGCTCTATTACAGCTCTGTAGTTTTTAGGCAAGCCCTTAATGGCACTGAAACCCTGGATACTAAAAGCATTTGTTAAGTCATAGTACTTGCCATTCAGTCTCTTACTCAGGGGCCAAAAGAAGGCTGTGGGAATACTGTGTTACACTAAGAAAATTTTTAAAAGCAAATAAACTGAATTTTATCTCATGGCTGTGCATCTGCTGGTATCAGCAGGACATATTTAGCTGTGTTTATGCAGAAAGTAAACAGGTAATTTGGCTTCAAGGAGAATCAGTGAAGTAGTGCGATAGGATTTTAAATATAGATAAATCTTACAGTTAACATCATGGCTGGACAATTTTAGTGCATCAAATTGAAACCCAATCGAAATCTGAGCACTGAGTTGGTTTATTTTTATGTTCATCACTTAAACAAAATACTGTAAAATGCCAGAAAATAACATTTAGTAGTAAAGGTTAGTCATCTTTAAAGCCAAGTATTGAGGTGCTGTGTATGTGTATAGTGTTACACAAAGGCACTAGAAAGCCTAGTCTAGAAGCCCACATCTTTATTTTGCTTTGACTAGTGGACAAAGAACAGCAAAGAGCAGGTAGCATATTACCACCCTATTTTCATTAAACTTTTTAAGATGCTCTTGTTCCGAGGATACAAGCATTATTGCTTGAAATATATGCTACTTATTGGTGGTTTTGCTTAAGTATTATTTTCACTAAGAAAAACATAGCTATGCTTCCTTTTTGTCCAGCAATTTTCCTCCTTTTGTGAAACAGTGTTATGATTCTGCAAAACGTCCTGCACTGTATAAGTTTTCCAGGTTTTTCAGCCACTACTGACAAAACCTAACATCTCTTTTTGTATTTTTTTTAACGTAGCCTGTTAAGTTTGCCAGGAAAAGGTGAGGACAATGAAGCTTCCTGCATGACTAACGTAAAAAAAAGTGTTTTCAGAGGAAATATCCTTTCCTTTTTCAATAAGCTTGCATGTTAGTCTTCCTATACTGATAGGTAGCTAATGCTCTTTTATTAAAAACTAGAAAACCTGGAGTGGCTTCCCCTGAGATTGTTCATACATCTGATGCAGGCACAAATAAGGCAACTTGATTTATCATGCTTAAGTTTTTGTGTCCTTCATATTTATATCTTATAGTTCAAACAGCCTAAAATTGCAGAGCACTTCGTTGCAAACAGGAAGGTGTGTCCCTGCAGACTTCAGTTGCTTAGCCTGGGTTTAATGGTAAGCAGCAAATAGCTGTAAAGAGGCATAATAACACTTCTCTCACTCATATGTTGTACTTAAAACTCTGGAGATGCACTGTTTCTGATAGGTAAGTATCAACAATATCATTATTTGATGTTAATTAAACTCAGGTTACTTCTTTTAATGATTTATTTCAGGGCAGGATTCAACACCATAACCATTTAAATGATTAAGCAATACATACCCAGAAAAATGTGTTCCTATTTTTACAAGGAGGATCTGTTCAAAGAATTCCTTTCTGAGCTTTTATCTGCACTGATGCTGTTATTGGGTAGCTATTTTGCTTTTTCTCATGTGTGCACACAACTGCTCTTCAGAACCTGATGATTTCAGATCTTAAAATAACACATCCCCCAAGTTACTCAGCATAGCAGTCTGAAAATTTGCATGAGAGGAAGTACTTTTCTAGTGATGCTGAAGATATTTATGCTGTGGGTTAGCAGGCATGTCAAAAGAAAGGCTTGGGGAAAACCAAAAGTTGTTGCTGTGCCTTTAGATTTCAGAGCAATTAACTTATTTTTAACAAATTCAATGTTTTTATGTACTGATGTATGCAAAAGGTTAACAGCACTTCAACTGAAGAGGTTAAGGGGAAAGACCTAAATCTTGTGATGGAGAAGCTGCTGATGGTCTAAAAGAACTCATTCACCAAGTACTTTGAAGCTCTCAAGACTAACACAAAGACACAGTATGAATCTATTTTGTCATGAATAGCCTATGGGAAAAGGTCTTTGCTAAAAGTTCTGACAGTGGTTATGGATTATCATAACTGTTCAGTCAATTTTATTTGGTCCTGATCACATCATGAACAACAGAATACTGCAGCAGAAACATCCACGGCAGATTATCTGAATCCATAGCAGGCTTGTTGAAAGTAAAGGAAAGTTTGCTGTCAGAGTCCTCAGTTGCATCAAAAGTTTGGAATGTGACCACCCCTTAGCCTGTGGGAAGCAGGAGTGCTGCTGCTGAAGCTCACTGTGGTGGTGCCTGCACTGTCTAGATCCATAGCTACTACAGGTTTCTGTGATCTCCTCTCAGATTCATGTGGCTGTTTCCCAGCGTATGCAATGATACATACCCTGGCTTGCACAAATCTGTTAGCAGGGAGATGAACCTGGCAGCATTTCTACAGAGGCTTCTCTGGCTGAAATTCCTGGCAAGAACTTTAAGGAAGGGTTTGCTTGCAATTAGCTGATAGAAGAATATAATCAGTGTATAATCTTGTAGCAGAGAGCACAGTAATCCATTACCAAATTGAAATGGGAAAAGAAGATGGTATTTGTGAAGAGAGAAACTATTGTGATTGTTCTCAAATGTTTACAAAATTAAAGCAAAGTATAAATGCTGTGGTTGGTGGTGTTGCCCTTGACTGTTTATTCAGTTAGCATTAAGCTATGCCATTTAAGAAAAATAGGAAACAGAGTTAAAAAGTCATTTAAAACTACTACAGGTCTCATTTTGTGCATCACTGTGGTGAAGGTCTGGTTCTACCTCTTCTAATAGGCAGTTCATTGTTAAAGACTCATAAAACCACAGAATATTAGAGGTTGGAAGAGACCTCTAGAGAGCATCTAGTCTAACACCCCTGTCGGAGCAGGGTCACCTAAAGCATGTTGTACAGGATGGCATCCAAGTGGGTTTGGAATGTCTCCAGAGATGGAAACTACACCACCTCTCTGGGCAGCATGTTCTAGTGCTCCACCACTCTCAAAATAAAGAAGTTCCTCATTATGTTTAGATGGAATTTCGTATGTTCCAGTTTGTGCCTGTTCCCTCTTGCCCTGTCACTGGGCACCACTGACAAAAGCCTGGCCCCATCCTCCTGACCCCCACCCATGAATTATTGGTAAGCACTGATAAGCTCCCCCCTCAGTCTTCTCCTCTCCAGGCTAACCAGCTCCAGCTCTCTCAGCCTTTCTCCATAAGAGAGATATTCAAGCCCCCTAATATTTTTTGTAGCCCTTTTCTGTGCCCTCCCTACAAGTTTCCTGTCCTTGAACTGGGGAGCCCAGAACTGGACTCAGGACTCCAGCTGTGGCCTCACTGGGGCAGAGCAGAGGGGGAGGAGAACCTCCCTCGACCTGCTGGCCACACTCTTCTTGATGCACCCCAGGTGCCATTGGCCTTCTTGGCCACAGGGGCAAAATCATTGCTTCCAATGCATCACTTTTAAAAAGCACTTGGCAGAGCAGGTAACACAGACAGTTAGACAGCAAGTCCACACTGGGGCCTTTCTGCAGTGTGGTCTGGGCTGTATCAGAAGCATGTACCTGTGCTCCAGAGCTCTGAGGTCAGATACCACTGAATGAGGGCAGATTATGGGAACACAGTTAAATAGTTTCTGCCTCTATCTGTCTGTCCTTCTTCTTTCCTGAAAGCTTGTATTTCCATGATAACAGGAGGTAAAGAGCCTAAAAGTGCCTTTAAAATTGCATGGGCTGAAGATGGAGAAGGTGGCTGAGGTATCTCTGTTCCTTTGTGAAATGTGTGTCACTAGACAAAAGGGAGGAAGCAACTGAGAACCAAACAAGTTCTGAACAGCTTTCATTTTCCCTCTGGTACAGGTCAGGTAGATCCTGTTTCATTTGTTATTAAAACTCCTGCTGGACTTCTGGAAATTGATATCAGGAAAGAATATATTTTGTGTGGAAAAATGCTGTAGAATATCAGTAAGCAGAATGTGACTGCAAATGACAGTGGGAGTGTTTTTATTTCATCTGAGCTTGAAATAGGAGAACAGGAGAGACTGCTGAAAACCACTCCAGCAATGCAATATCCAGTATCAGGAGAACAAAATCCTTTTGTTTCCTGACCTCAGCCTCACCAAACAAACCAAGAGAAAAGTGTCACTGAGCTGGAGGAATCTGTTTACTAGGAAGGATCCTGATGCACTATGATGGCAACTTGCAGCACAAAAGATGTTGGAACAGAACAGAGCTATTCTGGAAAAGAGCAGCAGCAGCAATACAGAGATGACAAGAAAGTCAATGGAAAATCAACTTGCATGAACTGCAGAGTAAACCTAGTCAAAAATGTTGGTTCCTTTCTTCAGCTAACAGCTATGCCTAACCCTGATCCCCATGACACTGATATAAGATGGTTTAAAGACTGTTTAATTGGCATATGGATTTCATTCTGTGAGAAATGTCCCAATTAAATATGTTTCTGACTTCAAAAATGCATGATGTAGTTCAGTGAATAATGGTGAAAAATGCCTATCCAAAATTAATGTTCATTTTCTCTGTTGTAGGGGTAATAAAGCTAACAGTTTGTTAGTGTTTTCCTGCAGTGAGCTCTGGAAGCTCCTGATCCTCTGGCTGTAAATTCAAAGACTTTCTTTATTAATATTTCTTCTTTATTTTCCCTACTAAGCAGGCTTCAGTATATGAATATTCTTATATTCTATATCTTGATGTCCATTCTTTGACATATGTCATTAATCATCTAGGCCATGTATTATGCCTCTTGACTGGATGATAAATGTTCAAAATAGGAAAAATAGAGTGTATCATAAATAATGTGTTTTCACATTAGATTCTTCTATTAATTTCCTTCTTTGTATTAAGGTTTATGATTTTTCTGGAATTTATGGCCACTGTTGAAAACTTATAGATCAGGGTAAGTAGCAGCAGCCAAATGAATTCTTTGCTTTTATTCAAAATCCCTTCTTTTATTAGTAAAAATATAAATAATGTAAGTAGGATCCTACAAATTCTAGTCCAACATATTACCAAGACTTTTCCACAATTTTATTCATGTTTCTAAGAAGTATGTACAAAAATATATAAGACAAAAATAAATTTTTCAAGAATGGCCTCAAAGCTACAAAATGCACTTCTGGTTTATATCTTTACCTTCAGTGAAAATAATTTGTTATGAATTACAATATGGCTCTCCTCATCTGAAAGCAAGCATGCACTTTGGCTTTTCATAAATCTATTTCATCCTCTGGGTGAGTTACACACCCCAAAAATTAACAACTTCAACAAAACAGATGCAATACATCATATGACCCTTCCTTACACCTGCAGAAAAGAGGTAGGTAAGCAGCTGAAACTTGCAGGGTGTCCTGAAGGTCATCATCTCAACCTCAGGCTCTCGTGCACCGAAGCAGCAAAAGCAGGTGTCCTGCATGCCTCATCTTGGTAGCTCTAATGTGATATTGTGCCCTTTTGATTTGACAGAGTTACTTGGACTTACCTGATGGTGTCATGTCCTCTCCTGCATTTGGGGAATTTGTTTATCTAGGAGAAAAAAAAATAAAATTGATTATCTGTAGCACCCCTGCCTATCATGCTGGGACATGATGTGTTGATAGACTCAAAGATCAACCCAGTCTATGCAGCATGTAATTTTATCAGGCATCTAAGTAAACAGATGTAGGAGGTGTACAGTTTTATATTTTCTATAGTTAGATCTGACTTCTGCAAACCCTTTCTTAGAGTCTGAAACTGAACATCCTCTTGATATTTCAACTCTGAATATTATTGTCCCTCCTGATCAGCACTGATGTCACAAACTGAAATCTCAGATACCTGCTGAAACAGCACTGACAATCTGTTGGATTCTGAACAAATTTTAATCCTTCCAGTTTTATTTTTGTGCTAATTCTCTTTTCAGAACCTGTTCTCCTCCCCCACTGCTACAGAGGCCTGCTATACTGGATTATACATGGCAAAAGGATGGAATGGCAGATGGGAGTGCTCCATATTTAATGCCTTCAGGGAGATGAGGAACACAAGGGCATGCAGAGCAGATGTGTGGTCCAACAGCAGTCTGTAAAAGTCAAACCCTCAGAAATGTGGGAAACTAGTGCCTCAAAAGGGGGTCACATAGACAGAAAAGCTCAAAGAGCCGTATTTGTGGTGGAAAAAATAATAAAAAAAAATCTATATAACACTATTTTCTTATGACTCTATGAAGTGTTCATTCTGGTATTTCTTAAATCAGAGGTTTTGCTCAGAAAGCTGGGTAAGATTTGGGAGAGAAGGCATGTGAAGAGAGATACCATCAGCTCCTTGTTTCTCCCATGGTGGGACGTGATATGGGCACTAGCAATACAAAAACTAGATTGTAGCTATATTGCATCTTTGAAGCTCTACTGCAGTGTGATCTACTTAGTCACTTACAGAGAAAATAAGAGTAAGACACTTTGTGTGATGACCTCCTTCATTTTGCTTGTATATCTCCTGGCCTTAAATGGCCTTGCATTGCCCAGTGACAAGCACAAATCTGTCTTTTCCCTTAAAAGTCAGGATTTGGCTGGTGATCCAGGGTAATGCAGAACCCTGAGCAAGCTGTACAGATAGCAAATCTTTTCCCCTTCCAATATGCTCTTCTTCAACTTTTGAAGCAGTCTCACTGTAACACAAAACTTTTCTTGGTCTTCAATTCTTCATTCTGCTCTGCCTGGCTAGCTTCACTTGCTGGAAGGAAAGAAAAGGACTTTGTTTCCAGGACAGTCATGAGGGGATGACATGTATTCTCCCTTAGATCAACAGTACAACTACCTGAAAGGAGGTTATAGTGAGGTGGGGGTTGGTGTCTTCTCCCAGGTTACCAGAGAGAGGACAATAGGAAATGGCCTTGAGTTGCATCAGGGGAGGTTTAGATTGGATATTAGGAAAAATATATTCACTGAAAGAGCTGTTAAGCATTGGCCCAGGCTGCCCAGGGCAGTGGTGGAGTCACCATCCCTGGAAGTGTTCAAAAAACCACTTTTTTGAAGATGTGGCGGTTAGGGACATGGTTTAGTGGCATGGTGGTGACAGGTTGATGGTTCGATTTGATGATGTTAGAGGTATCCTCCAACCTGAATGATTCCATGTGATTCTGTAATAGTAGAAAGGAAAGAAAGACAACCCTCTGCTGCACTGCACATGGTAGGATTTCTTTATAACAGCTGAGATGATGAAGTGTGAGGCTGCAGAGCTCAGCTGCTGTTGTGGTGTTTGCCTGAGCAGAAGCAGAAAACTGTTGGGAAGAGCCCATGATCTGCTGTATGCATAGGGAGGTTAGTATGGTGCCTGGACGAGTCTGAACTGCCTTTAGAGCACGCACAAGCAGCAGCAGTCTCAGACAGTGGGCAGAAACCAAGGCTATGTGGTAAACAGTGCATCCTGTGGCCAGGAGGGCAAATGGGATTCTGGGGTGGATTAGAAGGGGTGTGGTTAGTAGGTCAAGAGAGGTTCTTCTCCCCCTTTAGTCTACCCTGGTGGGGCCGCATCTGGACTATTGTGTCCAGTTCTGGGCCCCTCAGTTAAAGAAGGACAGGGAACTGCTTGAAAGAGTCCAGAGCAGAGCCACAAAGATGATGAAGGGGCTGGAACATCTTCCTGATGAGGAAAGGCTGAGGGAGCTGGGTCTCTTTAGCTTGGAGGAGACTAAGGGGTGACCTCATCTATGCTTTTAAATATGTGAAGGGTGATTGTCAGGAGGATGGGATCAGGCCCTTCCCAGTGAAGCCCAGAGACAGGATAAGAGGCAATGGCTGTAAGCTGAAGCATAGGAGGTTCTGTGTGAATAGACATAGAAATGTTTCCCCAGTTGAAGTGCCAGAGCACTGGCACAGACTTCCCAGAGAGGCTGTGGAGTCTCCTTCTCTGGAGAGATTCCAAACCCATCTGGACATGCTTCTGTGTGACCTGGTCTAGGGAATCCTGCTGTGGCAGGGGAGTTGGACTAGATGATCTTTCGAGGTCCCTTCCAACTCCTAACGTTCTGTGATCCTCTAATAAAAAAGCAACACCGAGCAGCCCTTTTCCAAGTGAGAGATGCAGTCTGCATTAAAACAAGAAGTCATAGAGACCCTTTACTAACTAGGTGGCTACGTGCTCTTTTCTTCATCCATGCTGATCCACAACAGCTCCTACCATGTTTTTAACCACTGCTAAAGTGTCATTGCCTTCTGCAGTGCCACCTGGCGTCAGTTCATTTTCTTTCAGGAAAAAAACCGCTGATCTTTTACATATATATCTTTTGAAGGCCCAAAAGATCACCTGTGCCCAACCGTTAGCACGGGTGCAAGCATCGTCTCCTTTTGTTATTGCAGACATACAACTACTAGTCTCCAGTGTTTGGGGAGAAAATACATTGTTCTGCTAACTGAAGTTGTCCTCCTTTCTGCTGGCCAAATAACTTCACCTGCTTCCACTTTCTAATGCCATCCTTTTTATGACAGAACTAATATTATCATTATAGATTTTACTGTTTCATGCTTATAAGCAGCAGCAGGCTTGTAACACAACTCACTGTAGGTAGTTGTGCCAAACAGAGAAAAGGTCTTGGTGCAATTAGACATAAGTGCTGCCTAATTAGCTCTGTTTTAGTGTTGTTCTGTTTTCTATAGCAGGAGAATATTAGATTTAGATTCTGATGCTTGTTTTACCAAATGCTATGCCTTAGTATTTGTGTTTTACTTGTCCCATTTCTGTCTCTGCACTACTGCTCTTGTGATCACAGGTTGCAGTTGTTCAGCTGTATCTTCTGAAGCTGGCCTGCATAGAAATACAATCCAGAGAGCACATCAGGAGAGAGCTCTCCCAACAGTCCATAGAACTTGTTCTTATCATGCAGCCAAATGGCCTCATGTTTTCATTAGATAGACATCAGAAACTCAGAATTACTGATCATTTGCTCTTGTCATCATTTCCAGATGAGAGTTGTAATGTTACAAATGTTAACTTTGTCTGGACAGCTTTGCCCATTTCCAAGCAATAATTGAGTCATCTTTAAAATGTAATAAGTGATTAAAATGAGAGAAAATTTATAATTAGAAGATGCACACAATGTATTAGCTTAGCCAGTACTTATTAACATAGCCATCATTAACAGAAATAGTTCTTTTATGACATTATATTTTCAAACAGCCTCTCAGAACTTCTTCCCACTACTCTGCATGAAGATATGTGGAGTCTGTCATCTGGAATTTTGACTTCATTGACACATAACACCCAGGGTCATTTCTGCAAGCATTAGACTCCAAGTTCCCAACTCCATACCAGAACAAGCCTTGGGCACATGGTAGCCTCCCCCCTATGCCCTGCTTTCCACATAGAAGTGGGCAGTGTATGAGGCCCAGATGTGAGCCATGCTGCTCTCCCAAGTAACCACCACCACCAGAGCCACTGGCAGGAGACTCTACAGCTATGCTGCAGCACATGTCTGGGCAGAAGCCTGGGTAAGGCTCTAACACTGTGGTACATCATGAGGAATCACGGATTTTCTCCAACTTGCCTAACTTACTAATGTCAACACCAAGTGCAATGCAGATACTAAATCTGGGCTTGATAAATGCAGTGGTGGTGTACTGTCTTTGCTGAAGGATTGCTATAGCTCCCTGTAACATAGAGCCTTAGATAGTAACAGCAAATGACAACTGAGAACCCTGAGCCAAGGTTGAATGGAAGGTAGAACTCCTGCCTCACATATGCAGGTGTGGTATAAAGGCCCCTCCTAATGTGACACCAGGATAGTCTGTAATTACACAACGACAGATTTGCTTTTTTTCCCAACAGCTTTGGATACTGTGAAGTCCTCCTGCAGTAAACATAAACAATAACCTTTTCCTTAGGCAAACATAACTAAGTACCTGGAATCCTAAGGTGCCTGTAACTGGATTTAGATACCTCACACTCTACTAGACAATTAAGAAAAATTTCTGATTTCCAGCTAACACTGATTTTTGAAGTAACAGCTCATGTAAGGTTTGTTGTTGAAATTGTCTCCATTCAGTAAAGTAGGTGGTGTTGGAATTACTCAGTGTAATGTTCTCCATCTCAACTGTTTGATAAAGAGCTCTCTGTAGTTTAAGCTGTGTTTCTGTCATGCAGACTAGTAACTGGGAAATGAAATGAACCTGGACTCTGCTTTGTTTGATTATTTGATCACATGTTTGGTCGTTTCATGGTGTCTGTATCATGCAGGACAATAAGCCCTGCCATTCAATTCTGTAAGAAAACAGACAAAAATGAAAGCAAATCTCATTTCTTCGAGTTGTCAGCAACCCATTTTGGAGAAAAGATATTCCTACACAAGAGTATTAGACGACTTTTACACACAGATTATGCCACTGTTGTTATACTTTCTCCCTCATAAAGCAGTAACTGTAATCATAATGCAACTAATTCAAATCTTTATGAGAAACTATCCTAATTTATTTGGAATTCAGTGTTCATTATTTTTTCTTACACTGAGGATAAGAGAGGTTTCTGACTTTTAAAATGTTTTTGGCATTAGAAAGGTAGTAATGACTTTTTTCTTTACGTTTAGGAAACCTGAACAATCTGTTCATAGCAAATATATGCTGGTGGTGTGCCTTCTAGATATGTGCTGAGTACATACCCCTATCTTTAAATAGAAAGCAGTCAAAGGATAATTGCAGCATTTGAAAACATTGAAAGCATTCTAAGTAGGAAGGAAAAATGGTTCTGTGGTTAAAGTATAAGAAAAAAGAGAATATCTGGTTTATATTTCTGGGCTGGGTAGGTATTTCCTTTATAACCTTGGACAAAATGCTTTATCTGTGCCTGTCAACATTTCCATATTTTATTCTATATAAAATAAGGATTCTAACCCTTTTCTGCCTCAGCAAATACTGAAAATGTTTGTGCAGGGATGGACATCCTGAGATGGAAGGTATCATCTGACTTATCATAAATGGAAACGTGGGATATGTGTACATAGGCTCTCAGTTAAGAGCTGATCTAATCACACAGAGGAAACTCAAGAAATAGAGTCAACAAACCTCATTCTCAAAGGCTCCAGTTACTATCTGATTGTATCTCTCATGTATTTATGACTGTTTCTGGGAGCTGACTCTCCTACAGCATGCTTTTAACTGCCATAGATTTTCAGGAGAGAGGAAGTGTTGAGATCAGTTTCTAAGCCACCAGCTATTCTAGTTAAGAACTCTTCAAAGATTGTAACACAAAAGAAGTTACCTACAAAAAAAATACCCTGACACAGGACAAAGAAATGTTCCTACAGTTAGGAACTAAATGTGAATCCCTTTGCTAAATTGCACACCTAAGAACCAGCAAATCTTTGTAGCTCCAGGACTGCTCTTTTTGTCTATGGCTGCTCTATTGCTATGAGTTCAACAGTGGTAGTGACAAATTGTACTTTGAAATACTATAGCATCTTCTAATCTGAACATCTTGAAGCATGTCATGTAGATTTGGATTCACAAAGGCATTTACAAGCCTAAAACCCACCAATTCTTCAAGAGCCATGAGGACATGTATTCCTATATCACTTTGTAAATTCAGGCTTTTGACAATTCATTTTGTTAGATCAATTTATTGCACTTCTTAACTTAATAGAATATGGTAGCTTTTTAACCAGGCATAGCAAAATGATTCAATAGTTTAAGGCAGGAAGCAGAGAGAAATACCATTGTCACTAATTTGAATAGATGTGATATTGTCAAGCTAGAATATGGCAGGCAGAAACACCAGGAATTGTTCTTACTCACTTAAAAAGACTATGAATTGAAGTTTGTTTATGGCTTTCTTTATCAATACAGGAGATGGGTGATCAGCTCCATGAGTATGAAAGTCACCAAAGTGAAGAGCAATTTTTCTTCCAATATTTCTAGGAAGATGAAGCTCAAGATGTATTCTGCAGGGAATATTGTTACCTTGGCAGTCAGTTTTGTCTGGAAGTATGGTACACATTTTTACAGAGTGACTAATTGCTGTAGCCAAATCTGCAGGAGAAAAGAGATGTTTTCCTCTATTTTTAAAATTGTTTACCATATACATTTGACACAGCTACAGATATAGCTGGTTTCATCATTTTCTTGACTAGTTCATTGGAAAGGAAAAAAATGAGGTTCAGAAAAGGACAGCAGAAAAATCAATAAACATTTTAAAAAGCACTCAGAGGGAAATCTTCAGACTGACCTCTTAAAGAGTCCACTGTCAGAAAACTGCCCAGATGCAGCTAGTTCAATACAATCACAAGATATTTGTTTATCAGTTGACAAATATGTTTAAGATTTTAAACAAAAGCATGGGAAGAATTGGTTCCTCCTCTGTCAACTGGTTGCTATGCCTTCTCCCCTGCTATACAAGAAAAAAACCCCAACCTTGACCTTGAGGCTTTTGTTTCACACAGATGCGAGTGTTGTTATTGGCATGAGAAATATGCCCCTGGGAAAATGAGTGAACAAAGTAAGGTAAATCAAATAAAATAAAAATCTCTGACCTTATTGCTTCAGAGTGAAATGAAGTAAAACACCACCACCAAAAGCCCACAAAAATTGATCCAACAACTCTAATTACCTTGTCATTCCTGCTTGCACAGTATTGCAATGCTTTCTAAAGCTTTGTTACTGACTTACACTATAACTAAGGGGTTACTCTCACCTAGTGATATGATCACATTTATAGAAATGGTCTACTTGCAAATACAATGGTGCCTCTTTTTTGAGTGGTCTGCTACATAACATTTTTGTATTCTTGTGTTATTTTGATGATTTCCCCACCTTCTCCTTTGTCTGAGGCTGAGAAAGATCAAAAGCCTTTGCTATAAAATCCTGAAGCCAGATATGGTCAAAACTCCTATTAAAGGCTGTTCTTGCATACAAAATGAAACATATATTTGGAAATATTAACTCAATTTTATTACAGAGCTTCATTCCCCAGGCTCCCTTCCAAAATTATTGCTCTGCTTTTTAAAACTAAACAGTTGTCACAACCTGCCTTTAACTTTCAAAAAATATTTTGACAGCCTTCTGAGGGCTTTGACAAAATGGAAACTTTCTTGCAAAACATTTTCAACAAGTCACTTTCTGGTAGAAGATGAATTCCATGATTTCTTCACTGCAGCACCATGTATATAACATGACTGTAAGACTACAGGATGTTAGAAAATGAGCCAGCAGTGTGCCCAGGTGGCCAACAAGACCAACAGCATCCTAGCTTGTATCAGAAATAGTATGGCCAGTAGGACTAGGGATGTGATTGTCCCCATGTGCTCAGCACTGGTGAAGCCACGCCTTGAATATTGTGTTCAGTTTGGGGCCTCTCACTGTAGGAAGAGCATTGAGGTGCTGGAGCTTGTCCAAAGAAGGGCAACAAAGGTGGTAAAGGGTCTATACCACAAGTGTTATGAAAAGTGGCTGAGGGAACTGAGGTTGTTTAGTCTGGAGAAGAGGAAGATCGAGGGGGACCCTCTCTCTCTCTCTCTCCAGCTACCTGAAAGGAGGTTTTAGTAAGGGGGGGGCTTGGTCTCTTCTCCTAGGTAACAAGTGATAGGACAAGAGGAAATACTTAGCTGTCCAGGGTGTGCCTATCAATCAGTTTGTAAACACAAGAGAGAGAACTGAGTTCTCCTTACCTTTCTTTTCCGGGGGCACTGATATGGACCCTAGTACTCTCAGCCACTGAATTCCATAACATTTTTATTAATACCTTTAAGAACATTCTCTCTCTACTAAATGTGTTTAGAATTGGTGAAGGAATCCAACAGTTACAGGATGAACTGACACACAGAATAACTGCATAAACCTGATTTCCTTAGGAAAGAAAGAGGCTAGACATGAAAGAATACAGAGAATGGTGCTACTAACAAAAATCCCATATTGTCTTTATTTGTTCCTTGGACACAGAAGCCGGGGGGAGCAACCACCACAAACACCTTTCATGACTGTGATCTCTTCCATAGAATTTTGGTTTACCAGTCTCTATGCACTTTAAATCCATAGCTGAGATGACATGGTTTTGCTAAGGGTGAAAAGCTTAGATTAGTAATTGAGCTTTTGCTTGCAAGCACAGGAGTGAGCCCAGTTCAACAGTACATTCTTACTGTGCTGCTCTACAATGTGTTCTGGTTTCAGAATGGTGACACGGTTGCCAATCACCAGCATCACCAGAAAAACTTAGCAATGTCCACTTAAAATCAGCAGCAGGATATTTGTGAGTGAGGATTCCCTTGGAATATAAAGAATTTTGGAAAGGAACATCACTTCCTGATATTGCCAAAGTTGTTATGTTTTTTGTTCTCATGTGAGCAACCGTGTTTGCTGCTTAGTAGATTAATACCTCCCATGATGGCCCCTAAAGTGATCCCTAACAGTAGTGAGTCACTGGCTCTTTGTAAGACAATGACTGTTTGCTTTAGGTGGCAAATGGAACAGGGATTCTTCTGCTGCTCAGAACAAAAAAAAAGTCAGACCATTTTGAAGTCTTTCCTTCAGAATTCTTAGAGATGCAGTTTGCAACCCTCCCTTCTTCATGGGATAAAGTTCTGATAAGGTTATTAATTCTGGGTTCTAGCTTACTTCTCAAAAGAGTCTAAAGAAAGCATCATTAAGATTTGAAGAGTTATAATGTGAGTAGTGAAATGATGATGGTTCTACTACAGTATTTCATCATCATGGCTAGGCTTCGTGAACGAAGATTTGGGAAGGGCTCTACCCACGTTTGTTGCACACGTGTTGGTGGCTAAAAAGGCCAATACGAGATAGGCATGTACGGTTGCAAAAGACACAGCAGAAAGACTCCTTAGATGGTGTGTTCTGCAAGGCACGATTCTTTCTGTGCTGTCTTTTCTCCTCAAGGGAGATCCTGCGTGCTTTCTCAAAAGCATCTGCAGCATTATAGATGGTGTGTCTCCAGGCCTCCCTCTTGGAGGCCAGAGTAGACCAGCTATGAAGATCAATGTGGCCAAGGCTGAGATGTTGTTTCAGGGAGTCCTTGTATCTTCTCATTGGAGCTCCTCTCTTGCGGCAGCCGGTGGCAAGTTCACCATAAAGCAAGATCTTACGGAGGCGGTGGTCCTTCATCCTTGAGACGTGCCCTGCCCATCGCAACTGTGTTCTCAGTAACATGGCCTCAATACTTGTGACTGCTGCTTGTTCCAGAACAGATGTATTGGTCACATAATCTGACCAGTGGATGTTGAGGACTGTGCGGAGACAGCGTTGATGGAAGCGTTCTAGGAGACGCAGGTGGTGGCGCTAGATGACCCATGAATCTGATCCGTACAAGAGAGTAGACAGCACTATGGCTCCGTAAACTCTGATCTTTGTACTTTTCTTCAGGTGTTTATTTTGCCAAACTCTTTTATGAAGCTTTCCAAAAGCATTATATGCCTTTGCTAGCCTGTTGTCTATCTCTCCGTCAATCTTGCCATCCGAGGAGATGAGGCTACCTAGGTAATTAAACTGCTGAACTGATTTGAGCTCTGATTCGCCAATGGTGATATGGGGATGATGGAAGACTTCCTGAGGTGCTGGTTGATAGAGAACTTCTGTCTTCTTTACAGTATTTAAAATAATAGAAAACATACATCCTCAGTGAATTTCAGTTGTTGGGTGGCCATCATGATTAGTTTCTATCAGTAATGCTAGTGATGAGCCCTTGTTTAAATTATTCCCATAAGGAAAGGCCTGCATGTATGTGTCCACAGAAAGCATATACACAAAATGGTGGCTACACGCAGATATTGAGGCCAATCACAGAATCACAGACTCTTAGGGGTTGGAAGGGACCTCTGGAGGGCATCTGTTCCAACCACCCTGTCAGAGCAGGTTAGCCAGAAAGAAGTGTGTTGCACAGCAGGGTTATATTTGTCTACAACCAGTGGTGCACCAAGGCCACCTGGCTCCTGCATCATTTCAAAGCACCTCTTATGGGACTGAGCAGAGGTGGGTTAGACAGGGTTCTAGCAGCAATTATGTGTTTTGGGCTGGACCCACCATGAATTTACTGAATAAAGGACAAGGAAAACATAAATCCGAGAAAGTTAGAGTCTATTTTAGGGGGGCCAAGCCTGAGGAGCAGGTCACCGAGAGCCAACAGGACAGCTACGAGCGTGCTGCCCCCACACCTCACTCCACCTGGCCAGCCAGAAGCCATGACCTTCACAGGGCACCAGCGCTGCCCAGCGGCAGGGCCAAGTGGTACAGGGAGTTGTGGGTCGGGGATCTTCACACATTTTTCTGCGCCCGGACTGATTCACAACTACTTTGTGTGGGAAAGTTACTGACATGCCTTGAGCCCCCCAAAGGCAGTGAATTACTGCAAATGCAGCCACCCACCCCATAGCTGCACCCTCCTTCTTTTTCTGTGAGGGAGCCCCCCGGGTTTTGGAGGGACGGGTAAGAGGGCGTTTTCCCAACACGGGAAGCTATTTGTTGAGTGGGAATTTGCTATCCATTTTGGAGAGCAATTTTGGCCAGGGCCCGTGCGCATCGCAGGCCTCCCAGCAGTGGCCTACACGTGGTCAACGCTGCATTGCCTCAGGTCACCCAGGCCATCCATGGGGTCCTGCGTGCCCTCAGGCTCAGACTCCGCACTGGGGGGCAGCGGACGGACGGTGCCTTCCCCGGAACCTTTGGGTGGGCTAGGCAGCGGCACATGTTCTCGGCGGAGCGTGTTCGCGACGGAGCGCTCCGATGCTGCCCCCCGCGCAGGGGCATTGTGGGTGCTGAGCTGCCGCCGCTGTGGTTTTCGGCGGGCTCCGTTAAAATGGCGCCTTAGGCGGCGATAGCGGTCTGGTTGGGAGGCGTTGTCTGGTTCTTGTGCTGCTGAGTGGGGAGCGCTTCCTTTCTTCCCTTCCTCTGTCATCCCGCCGTGCACATCACCCTGCCGCCCGCTCCCCGCCAACACCCCCTCCTGCCTCTCGGGCGGCCATGGCGACTCCGGACCAAAAATCCCCCAACGTTTTGCTGCAGAGCCTCTGCTGCCGCATTTTGGGCAAAAGCGAAGGTAACGCTTTCTCCCGCCGTTTACCCTTACCGGCAGCCCTTGGGAGCCTGCGAGTGGGGGTAGCAGGCGGGAGGGGGCGAAGACGGTGAGCGACCCTGGGGCCGGGATGCCCCGGTGGGATGACGGGGGGCAGGGAGGAAGGGCGTTGCGTGGAGAGTTGTCGGCCCCGCCGGATCGGCCGCCAAGGGCGAACCCCTTGCCCCCTCGACGGAAGCGTATCGGTGCCCGTCCCGGTCCGGCGGGGCTTTGCGGCGGGTGTGTGGGTGTGTGTCGGCAGGGGGGCCGGCAGCCTGGGCGGTCCGCCCTGGGCCTCCAGGCGGCTGTGCTGCTGGCCTGGGCATGGCAGCAGTCCGGTGAGCCGGCGCTGTGGGCGGCGGGGAAGCCCTGCGGCAGGAGATGGGCTTGTGGCACCTTCGTGTCCTCCTCCTTCGCCCCCGGAGCGCCTAGCCGCCTGCTAACGGCGCTTCACGCTTGTGGAGAGTGGGGCACAGCTCCCGGAATGTTTGGGACAAAAGGTGTCTTGTGTACACGCTCTGGAATGTCCACCATCCTCCTGTGTCTGCTCCGTTAGAGGAATGGCTTGGTCCTCTAAAGGTCTTTTACATCTTGATGCTGCTGTGAACTGATTTTCCAGCAAGGCAATGAATCTCTTGCCTGTTTGCATAAGTTTCTATTTGTTGCACTTGAGGCAAAGACTGTTTTTAGTAAGTAGTTGGAGGGTGGAAAGGAAGAGATGCATCTGCTAAGTCTCCTTTTTAAGGTTCTCTGTTTATAAGCATTGTGTGCTAGACAAATTCATGCTATAGCTTTTTTTGTGTCTGTTTTCTTGTATGAGAGATGGCTCTTTTTCCTTGTAGTGGCTGTAAAGTGTTCTTTTTTCCTTCTGTGCCTCCCTATTCTGACAAGTTGTTCCTAGCTACCCTTAGATGTCTTCATGACAGTAACTAATAATTTTGAGTACTGATCTGTTGTGACCTGTGGGTTCAAACTGCCTAAAATGTGGCCTGTACATAAAATACTACTATCTTAGAAGTCTAGAAAATGGGTGACAAGGTGCAAATATACTTGTGTCTCTCTTTCAAACTCTCTCTTTCCATTTATTGGAGAGAGCACCTCATAATATCACACACCATCCTTGTCTCTAAATTGGAAATGTACAGGTTTAATGGATGAACTGCTTAATGGATAAGGAACTGGCTGGGTGGCCACATCCAGAGTGTTACAGTGAGTGTTGGAATGGAGATGAGTTGCAAGTGGTGTTGCTCAGGGGTCTGTATTGCCACTGTTGCTGGTCAATGTCTGTATTAATGACATGGACAGTTGGATTGAGTACACTCTCAGCAAGTTTGCAGATGACACTAAGCTGAGCAGTGGAGCTCATATGCTTGAGGGAAGGGATGCCATCCAGAGGGATCTTGACAGGCATGAGGAGGAGGGCCACATGAACCTCATGAAGTTCAACAAGGCCAAGTGCAAGGTCTTACATGTGGGTTGGGGCAACCTCCAATATCAATACAAGCTAGGGGATGTATGGATTGAGAGAAGCCCTGCAGAGAAGGACCTGGGGATACTTGCAGTTGAAAAGCTGACTGTGTGTTTGCAGCTGAGAAAGCCAGTTGTATCCTGGGCACCATAAAACAGGCTTGAGCAGGAGGTTGAGGAAGGTGATCTGGAGTACTGCGTCCAGCTGTGGGGTCCACAGTGCAAGACATGGACCTGTTAAAGCAGCTCAAGAGGAGGACTGTGGAAATGGTCAGAGGGCTGGAATACCTCTCCTCTGAAGAAAAACAGAGAGTTGGAGTTGTTCAGCCTGGAGAAGAGAAGGCTCCAAGGAGACCTCAGTGCATCCTTTCAGTACTTAAAGGGAGCCTTTAAGAATGCCAAACTATTTACTAAAGTCTGAAGTGTCAGGAAAAGAGGCAGTGGTTTTACAGTAGAAGAGGGTAAGTTTAGATTGGACATAAGGAAGAGGTTTTTTTTATAATGGGGTGGTGAGACCCTGGAACAGGTTGCCCAGAGATGTTGTGGATGCCCCCTCCCTGGAAGTGTTTGAGGCCATTGCATGTTTAAGTCTTCTTGAAGGCCATAAATTTCCCATTGCCAGAATTGTCACTCTCTAATCATTCTGTGACAGGAATTCCTGATGTTAGATTTTATCAGGATTTGACAAGTCTCTACTCTTCCTCTGTCTCCCCCAAATCAACAATAGCCTCTAGACTCTTTAATATTTCTTGTGCTTTTATGGAAGGATGTTTCTTGTAGTATATTAAAGGGTATATCATAGCAGCCTACAATTCTAAGGTGCTGTTATAGCTCTGCTTTTAGAGCTCTTTATTGCTTTTAATATCCCTTGGAAACTTTTTTTCTGAGGCAATTACTGTATGCTCTTACAAAAGAGCACTTCAAACTTTTTGCTTCCAGAAATCTCAAGTTATTGTTCTAGCTCTGCTTCCAAAAAGAGGAAAAAAAAATTCCAATGCAGAAGAGATTATATTGCATTATTGGAGTAGTGGAGGCCTCTGTGAGGACATTAGTTCTGAATTGCCTAATCCTATTTTCTTCATGACTCTTTCTCTTAGATTTGAAAGGGACTGCAATCTAAGCTTGTTTCTTGGTATTATCTAGTGTCTAATATCTCTGTGATACTTAGAACACTCAAAGAGAGCATGAGGACAGAAACAAACCTCTGTGTTTATTAATCAGAGTATAAGTATGGAGGCAGGGTGGTTGACTTGTACCAGCTTTGGATCTAGCTGCCTTCTTGGAGCCATAGTTTCTATCCATTTCCATCTTTTCTGGCAGGAATAATAAGTTTATTTGCAAGCAGCATATGTGAAAACATGCAAAGGAACTCTGATTTTTGTTATTTCTTTGGAAATAAATGTTCAACTTATTTCTGTACAGTGGGATTCTGCTAATGTCAGTAAAACCTTGTGTGATTAATGAACAGGGAAATGTTGCCAGAATCATGGTAAGCTGCTGCATGTAACCTGTAACCCACTGTGCCTGTTCCCTTGTGGATTATTTGAGGACTTTGAAGGAACAACTTACAAAATACATATATAAATGAAATAGTTTGAGTTGTCTGCTATGTTTGCTATTGCCCATACTTTAATGCATGTGACAGAGAGGAAGCCCATCCTTGCCCTCCTCTTTATTCCTGTGTTATGAAGGACTCTAAGCACTGAAGGCTCACCCTTCTAACATAAGACTTCTCATGAAACAGCAAGCTGTATTGTGTGTACTAGTTTATCATCAGCTCAGCTATGCATTTCAAGTGCACAGACACTGATAAAGTCTGTGAAAGAGATCTCTCCCCCCCCAGGTTCTGTGTCCAAGGAACAAATAAAGACAATAGGGGAATTTTCTTAGTACCAGCATCTTCTGTATTGAGGTAGATGCATATATTCCTAGGGGATCATAGGGAAGTGGTGGAGTCACACTCCCTGGAGGTGTTTGAAAACCATCTAGGTGTAGTAATTAGGGACTTGGTTTAGTCTTAGGAACATGGTTTTAGATGATGGTGATAGGTTGGACTTGATGAGCTTAGAGGTCTCTTCCAACCTTGAAAATTCTGTGATAAGGAAACCACCAGCCAAGTTACTTAGCATCCTGCTGGTTTTGAGGCTTGTAACTCTGATTTCCTTGTTTGAGGTATGGTATTTGTCTGTGGCTAGTGGTCTACATGCAGCTTCTTCCCTCCTTGTGTACTGATGAAGTTAGACTGCTTTGTGTAAACATGTTATCCTTTTTGAAGCAAACTTTACAACTATTATCAATTCAGTCTTTAAGTGATTTATGATGTTCAGTTACTTCTACAGAATTTAAGGGAAAAAGCTTAGATACTTAAGAGATCTTTAAATTTATTAGAGAAGCTTACAGTAAAACTCAGTATCATGCAAGGTACAAGCAGCCCTCTTTAGCTGTTTGTGTGGTTTGCTGTGAACATGTTGAAGTCCCAGCTTTTGATACCTTCCTGGAATAAGTGCCCTAGTAAAACAAGAGGTACTGGTGTAATTGGGTAAAAAGTAATAGGTAAAGAATAGGAAAAAGAATCACAGAAAGTTTGGATTGGAAGGGGCCTTAAAGATAATTTAGTTCCAAGCCCCTTGCCATGGGCAGGGACATCTTTCACTAGACTGGGTTGCTCAAAGCCCCATCCAACCTGGCCTTGAACACTTCCAGGGAAGAGTAATCCATAACTTCTCTGGGCAACCTGTTCCAGTGTTCTCACCAACCTCACAGTAAAGAATTTCTCCTAATAGCTAGCCTAAATCTACCCTCTTTAAAGCCATTAACCCCTTCAGCTATATAATGGTTCTTCCTGCCTTTCTGTTCTCTGGGTTTACATTTCAGAATGTTTGTTCTACTTGGATCTGCTCCTTCTCAGCACTTGTGTTTTATTGTGTTTGTATGGAAGCTACAGCTTCAGAAGGAGCCGAAGGAGTCTGTTTATGTAATGTCTGTACCATAACAGTGCTCTTACAGCTAATGTGGGATGAGTGGTATTACCTTCATTCATGTCTGCATTCTACAATTCCATGTCTGAAGGCCTCTCTAAACCCAGCAGGCAACAGACTCCATCAAGGGTTCTTTCACTTCTGCCTATGATGGCCCTAGAAGGCTTCCACACTTGTTAAAGATTTATGTTGAAGTGAATTTGTGCTATGATGGAATGTGACTGCAGAGACTCCCAGTGGAGAAGCTATGCTCTCTCTCTCCCACCTTTTTTGAGACCATTTACTAAGTAGATGGCTTGCTTTGTTTCCAAAATCAGTCAGCTGCATAGGCCCAGTTACTGGTTTTTCACAAACAGCTCTGCCTCTGAGCAGTACATTACAAGGTCTGCTGAGTTCTGTGGAAGAACTGGATTTACAGTAATAATATTAGTGATTCTCTTATATTAAGGAATATACACATAGCTGAGTATTTTAATCCAGTCTGCTGTCATAATGGTTATTCTTTTGAGGAGGGAAGCAATTCAATGCCTGTTAGTTATAAACTATGTGAATCTTTGTCACTGACAGATATCCTTATTAACTTATGTTTAATCACTTCAAGTACTGAAGTTATTCTGCAGACTCATAAGAAATAATCTGCTGAAGAAACTCCCCCCAGCAGAGAGCTTTAATTGTAAAAGAGAAACTGGACTTGATATGAATAAAACATGAAAATCTGAATAGAATGTAGTAGAAAAAGTCTTGCTATCATGCTGTTGAATTGCCGGTGCAAATCTGTGTTCTATATTGTTGGTAGTGCAACAGGTTTAATAATCAGATTTTTTTGGGATGGAATTGTTGTCTTGCAACCAGAGATCTTTCTCAGGTGCCTTGTTAGGGCAGTGTGGAAAAGTCTGTACTAAGTTTCTGGGCTTTAACTAGCCTTGCTATGGTTGGTGTTGAAACAAGAGGTTGTCATAGAAGGTTATGTATTTTACTTAAGAATTCCTCATTACAGGAAACAATCCATGTGTTTTTTGTTAGAGGACTTAAATTTTCAGGTTTCTGTCTAGAAGCTTCTGCATTTCTTTGTCTCTCAGTCAGTATTTCCTTGTACTGCAGAAGCAGAAATGCAGGTAGTCTTTTAAAAGCTGTAGTGTCAGAGGCAGATAAGAAAACACCGATGGCAGAGTCTGTGGTTTTCTTCCATTTTTGGAGGTAAATCCCTATTCCAGCATTATCAACCAAAAAAAAAAAACCCCACTCAAACTTGCACAGTGTATAGCAATCTTTCTGAGTCAGTTCTTCTGGAGAAATAAAATTCCACAGTGTCCCTAGAGACTTTGTACACATCTTAGATGGGTTTTGTAATTATCTCATCAGGTGACTCAAGACAGTAAACCCACTTGATTTCTCATTGTGTGGATTCACACAGTTCACTGGAGTTGACTCTAAACCCTGACAACCACAGGGAACAACAGAGAGGAAACTTAGCATTGAAGTCTTTTTGAAATACTGATACAAAACATTTTGTTCAGAAACCAAAGAGTTTTTTAAACATGACTAAACAGAGTAAGTCTAGCAGTGCTTTCATGGCAGAACTGTGCATTGTCTTTCACTGTAAATAAATAGAATGGGATGCCCAGATTTGAAGTTTCTTCTCTAAGCATTAAGCTTACTGATAATTGCAGTATAAATCATAGCATAGACTGAAAAGTTAGCAGAAGCAGCTGAGTGAACAATGCTCTGTTGTCCAGGCATTGCAGATTGCTTTTTTAATCAACTACCTGTTTTCTCATTTAATGCTCTTCTGAAGTGTGCTAATTCTCTCTGATAACTGGAGAGGACTGTGTCTCTTCCATCAGCACAGAATAGGAAAGGCCTATTCACCTCTATGTGAAGTGCAGTTATTTTGTGAAGCACTAATAATGTGCTCATGGGTAAATTGGACTTTACTGCCCCCTGGTTACTGGTTAGATGTATGTCTAAGGATTATAGTATAACATTATCTGATCTAAGCCAGGTACATTTACATCAGATTCAGCTGTAGCAATGTAATCTCATGTCTAACTTTAAGCAAACAAACCAAAAAAAATTGAATAGAACTTCTAACACTCAACTGAGAGAGTTTTCCTTCTTTCTTTCAGCTGATGCAGCCCAACAGTTTCAGTATGCAGTGAGAGTTATTGGAAGCAACTTTGCTCCCACTGTTGAACGGGATGAATTTCTAGTGGCAGAGAAGATCAAGAAAGAACGTAAGCACGTCTTCTGCTTCTGTTTAGAAACAGGAATGGAAGCTCTTCAAGAAGTTGGTTAATCAGTTTATTCCTCTGAAAGGGGGAAAACTCTGCTTTACAGATCTATCTTTCTAACTTTGTTTTTATTGTGGAGTTACCTTGCAGGAAGTGACTGATTTGGAAAGCATACTTAAGTGTTTTGATGCTAATTAACGTTTCTGACATTATTAAGGTTTCCTTAGAGTTTTTTAACATGGCTTTTTATGATATGAAGATGTCAGGAAGCTTAAAGATGTTTTTCCTGTAAGCAAAGACTTCTGCTATGTAACTAGCAGTGATTGAGACTGTTGGGGTTTTTTTCATAACATATAAAAGTTGTTTGGCCTTGGAGTTCTGCTTGACCTCGAGCAAGTGGCATTCCTGCTGTTGTTTCTTGCTTGTGTTGCCTAGAATAAGAAGAATTACACTTAGTTTTATGAAGGGATTTGTAGATTTCTTTAACCCACATCTGCTTTCAGTTCTGTTTTCATTCCCTAAACCTACAGAATGGCATACTAGCCTTTTAAAGGGCACTTATTTAGAAGGTGTATGTTTTGACTGCTCTGAGTAAAACAGGTACTTACATTGCATCACTTCCGCTGCAAGGATACTCAGTGCAGGAATGCAGATAACATGAAAACAGGCAAAAATGTATGTGTAAGTAGAGTGAAACAGGCATCACTAAGCTTTCTTGAGTAGGTTTTCTAATTCACCACAGATGTGTCATTTCAGACATGATTTTGCTTCTTTCAAATCTTTCATCTCTGTTTCTTCTTTCACTAGTTGTACGCCAAAGAAGGGAAGCAGATGCTGCTTTGTTTTCAGAGCTCTACAGGAAACTCGGTTCACAGGTAGTGTAATAATGTATCGAGAGTGAAGAAATTGAAGGAGGTCAGTGTTTTATCCTAGTGGCAACTTGCCAGTCGAGCAAACCACCTTTCTTGAGGCACTCCAACTGATTCTATCCTGGCCAGTAGAAGCAGTGGTAATGTTGCTGCTCTTTCTTCACCAGTTGTTAATGAGTTGCTGGATTAGTTATTTGCTTTAGATGCAACACCTCTACTTTTTGCTTGTTAAGATCAAATCAGAAGGTAATAGACTTCTGCTCTACGTGATGCCTCCCTCTACTCTTACAGAGCAATGAAGAGCCTTGGTAGGTTTGGTTAGTGGACTCTGTCCTGAAGAAGGAAATGTTCTATGGCCAAAATTCTCATACCATATAATACAGATACCTAAAATGCATAATTTGCAGAGAAACAAGAAAAATAGAAAAAGGTGAGAATGAAGACACATTTAAAGTGAATTTCAAAGTGACCTTGCTGTAAAGGAGAGTGAAGAACAAAGTGAACAAAAGACAGTTCTTCGCTTAAAATTGTACCAAGAGTTTTCCTTCTCCACCTTTGGATTATAGTAGCATCCACATAGGAGATATTTTAGATGGTGAGGGGGTGTGGGAATGCTGGTAAAAGTATAAACCTCTTTCTTATCAGCTGTGAATTTTAAATCAAGTGTAGTTGCTGATCTCAGAGCAAGTGAGTCCTTCATTTGAACACAGTGGAGAAAATGAATACAATTAGCAATACAGGAACTGCACTGCAGTCTCCCAGTTTGCTGAAGAACGTGACTCTGAGTTGGTCTTATTTGTGTGGAAAATTGATTTATAGATGTGCATGTGAGTAGACTGGATAATTAAAATAACCCCCTATCATCAAGAGTTAAACCAAACTGATTTCTGTTTGTCATCGTCTTTTTTTAAAGGGCATTTTGAAAAACAAATGGTCAATACTCTACCTTCTGCTTAGCCTTAGTGAAGATCCACGTAAGCAGTCTAACAAGGTAGGTGAGGAGACATTTGTTACTTGTGAGAAACAGTAAATGTGTCATCTATTTTAGATGTCATTAAAAAATCACTATGCAGACTTGATACCTTAGGTTTTGTTGGTGGTCTTTGTGTGGATGGAAGGAAGAACCCAAGTATCTGCAATTTATTTTTGTGTAATTTTTTGTACCAAGTAAGTGTAAAAATATGAGCTGTCCCAACATTTGTAGCTGAATTTGTGACTTTAGTAGATGGGTAGCCCTTTTTTGTTTTGCTTTCTGCCTGATGGTATAATGTCTGCTCATGTGTTAATGACTTTGAAATGGAGTAGGGAGAGCAAAAGTCTTCCTTTGTTTGCAGCTCTGCTATCCCTAAAGTGCTTTTTTGCTGCTATAGCTAATGACAATCTGCAGGCAAAAATAAGCTATGTTGCTAAAAGTTCTTTTGGTCCCTGTAAGGGATTTGCTTTTTATGTCATTATAGCTATAACAATAAATTTTTCTTTGCATAAATGTGATCTTCAGTTATATTTAGTGTTCTTGAATATAGCACTGGTGTTAACTAAAGACATGACTTAAAGTAACTCACAAATCTTTTTATTCTTCCCTTTTCAAATCCTTTCCTCCTCAGGTATCAAATTATGCCACGCTTTTTGCTCAAGCTTTGCCACGGGATGCTCACTCAACCCCTTATTACTATGCCAGGCCTCAAAGCCTTCCTTTGAATTACCAAGAGCGCAGTGCTCAGTCTGCCCAGAGTTCTGGCAGCATGGGAAGCAGTGGGATCAGCAGCATCAGCCTCTATGCCCTGAATGGGCCCACGCCAACTCCACAGTCACTCCTTCCAGGGTAAATGAAGACTGGTTTAACTTACAAATAGGTTTGGAGAGCAGAAAAAAAGCCTTTTTTTTTTGCAGTGAGATGAGATGTGTGTTTGAGGGCAGAGGGGATGTTGTGAAACACTGAAATGGGTTGCCCAGGGAGGTTGTGTGCTCCATGCTTGCAAATAATCAAAACGTGACTGGACAGTGCACCAGGTAACCTCCTTTAGCTGACCCTGCTTTGAGCAAGGGGGTTTGAGGATGTGATCTCCAGAGATCCCTTCCAACCTCAACCATTATATAATCCTGATACAGCATAGAAAGTTATGTCCATGAGGTTATTTTTTAATATCTGCTTGCTTAAAAATATCAGCAGAACCTACCCTGTACCTGCCATAGTCTTGGCCTGACCTCTTCAGACTGTTCCATTATATAGTAATTTCACTGCACTCTTTTTAGTCCTGTAGGCTGTGAGCTGGGCAACCCAAGTTAGATCTTTCTGTGAGCTTTACTCCTCCTAATGCTTCTTTATACATGTTTCCCTTTGTTTCTAGAGCATGTTATTCTTGAAGGCAGCAGCCTAAATTCAGTGTTGTACTCTAGCTGAGGTGTTACAAATGCTAAGCACAACAGAGTTCTTCTGTCTTGCAGGCTGTGTTCCTGTTCACTAGCTACAATCATATATATCATACATAACTACAGTGTGTGACTATCCCATCAGCTGTGTTGTGGAGGTTGAGAGAAAAAAGTCATTCCTCACCTTTTTTTTACATGGGCATTTGTGTTGCATTCTGTTCCATCTCTCCCTGAAACTGCTTTCACAGCTTTGTGGATATTTTGGGTTTATTTTTTTCTAAATGTGTATATTTCCACATATCTGCATTCAGCTGTGGGGGGAGGAAAGGTCATCAGCAAAAATCTCTTGCAAATATTATCAACTTAAGTTTTCATCATCATGGTACAGAAATAATCAGAAAGTTAACTTTTGGTCTTAACATCTTTTCCATTTAAAACTGTTTTTGTGAGAATAATTGATAAGCTTGAGAGGAAAGGAAATTGGAGCTTGTCTGGATGCTCCTTCTTTGATTATATCTTCAGACCCTTGATACAAACTATCCCAAACAGTAGAGTGGCAGGGAGGTGAACTTTCTCTTTTCTCTATTTTCCTTTAGTTCATTGGCATGTAACTATAGTTTCAAATAATAAAAAACCTGTGGTATTTGTTGTTTATTCTTGTTATAGTTGACTTCACTTTTAATCTATTTCAGCATACCTACCCAGGTCAGTGAGAACAAAGTCAGTCTCTGATATGAAATCATATTTGATGAATTTGTTCCTTCATTTTCTGCTTTTTTTTTTTGGTCATACAATCAGTATGGTTAGAAAAGACCCCTGAGATCATCAGTCCAACTGTCCAGTCACCCCTAAACCATGTCCCCAGGCACTGTGTCTACACTTTTTTGAACACTCCTGGTGCTGGTGATTCCACCACCTCCCTGGGCAGCCTGGGCCAATGCCTGACAACCCTCTGGGTGAAGAAATTCTTCCTAATATCCAATCTGAACCTTCCCTGGCACAACAAGAAGCCATTTCTTGTCTTAAACATGTAGGCTTCTAGGAATCATTAAACTGCTTGTGTTCTTCACCCTATTATAAGGCTGCTTTATTTATAATAGAAGCAAACAAAACCAAACCAAACCCCAAAATAAACAAACCAAAAAACCCCCAAACAAAACATCCACAGAACCCAAACCAGGTGCAGGTTCTAGAATCCAAGTTGAAGGTCTTTCTTCCTTTTGTCCTTTTAGCCAATCCTATCAAGCTGCAGGGGTTGGAGACTGTCTCCGTCAGCAGCTGGGGTCGCGTCTGGCGTGGACTCTAGCAGCCAGCCAGCCTTCTGTACCAAGCACTACCTCAAAAGGCTTCCCAAATGCTGTCTCCCGTGGGGTGCCAAGGTCAAGGAGAGAAGGGGACACAAGTGGTGAGCAGAGGTGTTTTTTTTCACTATAACATGTTACAACTCCTAACTCTATCCTCCATTATTTTGTAATGGCTTTCAAAGAGTTTTAGAGCATGTTGAATTTTTGGAGGAGTGTTTTCCTAGAGTCTATCTGCTAGAAGGATAGGAGCAAATATGCAAGGCTTGTGTATTTGGCCACAGTCTCTTTGGTTGGTTGGTAATTTGTTTGCAGTGATTTGTTTGATGTGTTCTGGACCACTTAAAGGCTGACTTTGTTGCAGTGTTTGTCAGAATCAAGAGGTTGTGGTTTGTACACTGGAATACAGAGCTCTTAGAAGTGTTTTGTCTTTGTTAGCACACTCTGCTGTCTTTAGAACAATTGACAAAATACTGTCAATAAATAAAAACAATTAAATATTACTGGTTTATTTCCTTGATGAAGTGACTGTAAACTTGAACTAGATGCCTAAAGGATCTGTTCTGAATTTACACAAGGGTAACAAAGGAGAAGTTGTTTAACAGATGATCTTTATGGCAGTTGTACAAGATTCAAACCACTGTCTTTTTCCAGTAAAAGTGGGAGACTTTTCTGAATAAGGGAAGTAAAGGCAAATGTTATCCTACAGTGCTGTTCCTCTCTGACAATGAAATATAAGAAATGGGTTTTTTGTTTAGGTTTGGTTTTTTTAAATAACTCCTATAAAAAGACATATGGATAGTTAGAAGCTAAAACAGTTTATCTGCCAGCCCCTGCATATTTGAGTAACAGTGTGCAAAGCAAGAGCTTAGACCAAACAGGGTTGTACTGGTGTATCTGAGGGTAGCATCTGGCATTTAGAACCTAATGAACAATACTATTGATGTGCCAGAGGACTCATGTATTTCTAAATATATATGTGATGGTTTGGATTAGAACAGAAAAATCTGCTTTTGCCTCTTCTTTTTGTTGTACTAATTGCCATAAAGCTCAGTGCAAACTTGCTTCCTTCAGCCAGCCAGCAGATGTGACTCCTGATTCTTATGTGGGATGTGTGTAAGGACTGACAGTTGTTTCTGAAGTAGTCAGTTGTTGATGGAGAAATAGAAGTAGACTGCATTCAGAGTATAAAAGGCTACTGTCAAATAGATATATTTCTATAAATATGAAATTCTAACTAATTAACAAGGTAGTTTTTTTCTTCTAAAGGTGATTGCTGTTAACTGGAGTTTTATTGCTGCCCCTATACAGTCAGTCTGATGATGAGCATTGTAGGATTGCTATTCATACTTGTTGCATGATTTACCCATGAAAGAAATATGCACAGGAAACCTTTACCATTTCACTAAGAGTTCCTGAAAGGGACTGGCTACTCCCATGCACATCTTACTGTTATGAGGGGAGCCTGAGTTTTAAACAGCATCTTGAGGTGATGGCTACTTCTCCCAAAATAAGAACAGAATTTATTGTTTGTTGGTTTTGTTCTGGGAAAGTGGATTCTTGGGGAGGCAAACTGATGAGAGTAGGAGTGCTGTCAAATGTGGGAGGAGCAGCTTTTTACCATCTCAAGTTTTGCATAGCCATTGTTGAAATCGTTTTGTTCTTGGTATCTTAAATGAAGTTACAAAGGCAGAGAGTGCTGTTCTGCCCAGAAAAGGTGGGCACAGCATCTGTTTTCAGTCTTCTCTTTCCTTTAAATCAATAAATAACCTAAACCTTCAACTTGATCTAACCTTTAAGTAGAGTTAGGAGACAAAAGCAAACTGTATGTTGCAGTAGCAAAAGCTTTACTAAATCAAAGGTTTATCTGTCTTCAGAAACAGTATTTACACTTCTGTTTGCCAGCTCTGTAGCTGTTATGTAGCTGGCAGTATGGTTTGGTGTGTGATTGAAAGCCAGTGTTAAGCAAGCAGCTCTTCTTGCTGAATTAAACCTGTTTTCCTAGCTGAATGTAGAAGAGAGAATTCTGAGAGTCCCATTTAACAACTTCATCTGTTTGTTCAAAGAAAGGTGAAGTTACTATGATGCTTGCCTCTGAACTTGCCCTGGTAATTGAATCAGAAAAGATAACAAGTTTAAGGACAGGTTGAAGTGTCTGTTAAAGTCTAACATGTCCTGTGTCATACAGGCTGACTTGCTCTGAGAATTCCAGGTGTTGGTAGAAGCAGGTAAAGGGAATTACTAACTTTCCTGCCGGCTTGTTAAGAGGACTTAAAACATTTCTTTGCAGGTTCTAAACACTTTTCTTTCCTTATTTTTTTTAAATTTTTTTTTAATCAAAACTAATTGTCTGAACAAATCTAAATACTACTGTGTTTTGTTTTTGTTTTGTTTTGTTTCTTTCTAGGCTCTGTTGAAATAACTGAAGCAAACCTTGTAAGAGATGTTTTATATGTCTTCCAGGGAATAGATGGCAAAAACATCAAAATGTGCAATTCTGAAAATTGCTATAAAGTGGAGGGAAAGGTACTGTATGGGGACAATTAAGATAAGTGCTTTGAATTCCTCTTATTGATAGAAAATCCAGCTGATCTGGATTTGAAGGAAAATGTCAAATAGGGTGGCAGAGGAACAGGAGAGAAGATCTTGTTTTAAGGTAGTGAGATGTTAAGCATACTTCCAATGTGGAAAAAAACCCAAGAGTGAGATTGGGTCATCTAAGCCAAAAAACATAAGACATTAGTTGCTTTAGCATCATCTTATTCAGTATTTAGGCAGTTGTGCATCACAGTTCAGTTTCGGCTTGCTGATTGCTTTTCATGTTACTGTTTGAATGGAAAGGCAGTGCTTTCCATTTTCCCTTGTATTAACAGCTTTATGCTAGGACAATATGACAATGGTGGGCAGTTGATCTTTGGGCCATAGTCTGTGTCAAGAGCACAGCAGAAATATCTTAATGTATGTGACAACTGAACCAGTTTCCCTTTTATTTTTGCTATTATCATGGAGGAGAAATGTATTCTTGTTCCTCCTGTTACTTTACAATCACTTTCATGACTGCTTTGTGTGTGTGTGTAAATGGAAAACTTAACAAGATTTAACTGATGTAACAAGATTGAATAAGCAGATTCTTATGGATGTTGTCTTCTGTACCTGTAGATACTGCAAAGGTTGTAATTCCTCAACACCTGCCCTGAGTTAATTATGTTCCATGTTAAATTATATATGGCATAAGAAAGGTAGATAGAGAATAGGGAAACTTAATTGGTGATTGCAAAATGGGCACTATGGTTTTAATTAGTTTTCTGTGAGCTTTCATATCATATAGGCTAGTTTGAGGTGGAAAAAAACTGTTTTAGTTTGAATTCCTAATTCAGTTAGTGCAGGGAATTTGATTATTCAGATGCTTTGTGGTGAGGGATGCTTTTCCCTGAGAACTGTGTATCTTCAGGTATTTCTGTGAAGTCAGTTGTCTTTCATCCTTCTTCCTTCTTGGAAGAGCTATATGTATGAAGCTACTGGACCCAGTGAAGGTGAAATTGACTGACTAAAGCTTACACTGGAGCTTTGTCTGATGAACAAGGAAGGCCAAGAACTCTAGTTGTGTTGTCTGTATGTTAGGCAAAATAGTAGCCAAAGCTTTCCCTTAGCTGCACACATAAAATGTTGTACACAGCCTAGTGGTTTTTTTCCAGGAAGAAACATCATTTCCAAACTGTTACTCCTTCCTGAATGTTTTCTGACATCAGTGTTAATATTAGGTGTGTTGGTGACATTCAGCACTGTACAAGATCAAATCAGAAGCTGTTAGCTAAGAAATACAAATCTAATAACACTAAGCCAATTTTGCCTGTTCCTCATTTGATTCTACAAGATGGGCATTCTACTTAATGCTCACCAAGTACTCTGTAGTTTGAGTTAGTTCTTATGTCATAGCTTTCGGTTTTAGCTGTGGGCAGAGTTTCTAACTGTGTCCAAGTGCACTTGTTTATGCTAGAATTTATCCTGTAGGATTTCTTCCAAGAAGTTCAAGCTGTGCCCCTGTAGCTAAACAAGAGAGCTAGGGGACTGAGCTCTGCTCTTACAATCCAATACCTGGTTCAAGCCCACACTGCTGTGGCTAACACACTCTGTAGCTGATTTTTATATTAGAGAGTGCCTGTATTCCTAAATAAGACTTAAATCAGTGAGCTTGATTTCTAGTTCCTTGGCAATCTCTTTAATTTGTCAGTACATTTCCTTGCTCTGCTTTGGATTGCTCCAGCTGGCTCTCCAAGTTAAAATTGTCTCTTGAGATGGGATATGCTTATAAAAGCTGTTACTGGTAGATCAGATTTAAGCTTGGAATGTGGAATAAGTGTCTGTTCCTGATATGTAGTCTGGCATTGGGTTGTTTGTCTTCTGTTAAAGGCTTGTTTCACACACAGAATCACAGAATCATTATGGTTGGAAAGGACCCTCAAGATCATCTAGTCCAACCGATAGCCCTACACTACTCTTATCCCTAAATCATCCCCTAAAGAAACACATCTATCCTCTTCTTAAAAACCTCCAGGGATGGTGACTCCATCACCTCCCTGGGCAGCCTATTCCAATATCTCACCACTCTTTCAGTAAAGAAATTCTTCCTAACATCTAATCTAAACCTACCCTGGCACAACTTAAGCTCATTCCCTCTACAGTTACAGTAGTAACTAATTATTTTCTCTAGTCTTCTTTATTAGCTTCAGTCACTGACTCCTAGAGCATTGACTTCTAGTATTTTCAGTCCTGCTGGTTATCAGGCTGAGACGAAGTGTGATTTGTACTTTAGAAAACTTCAGATTTCTTCCTCTTTTCTGAAGACACTTTTGTTACTACTGTGATTGCCTAGTAGAAGAGGTGTATGAATACCATTACCTTAAGATTTCCAAAAGGGAAGGTCACACAATTTCCAGGAGTTTGTTTCTGTTGCCTTTTCAATGCTTATGTGTATAAATTTAATGCCAATGTGTGTTTGTATGCCTCTTTGGGCACTATTTCCTGAACTAGCTTGTTTAATGAGGTGGAAGGGATATTTTGAAGAAACAACTATAGGCATGGTAGATTTGACTGAATTGCAAGTTATTGTTTCTTTAAATTTCTAGGTGAGCTTGTCCAAATCTCTCAGAGATACTACAAGTAGACTTGCAGAGTTGGGATGGCTCCATAATAAGATCAGGAAATACACAGACCAGAGGAGTCTGGATCGTGCATTTGGACTGGTTGGACAGGTAGGTCAGCTAAAAATTGGATTTTGCCACTGTTTTGGGCTTGTTTCCCTTAGTAAATGTAGTACTAGAATTATGTGTAAACTTTGGAGCTTGGGTCATTCATCAGATTCATTGATTTACTCCCTTTTATGAACTGCCACTTCTGGTATGGGTCCTAGTCTGAAGGCAAGGGAAAGGCATTTGCTTTTGCTGGTGATGAGGAGTAGTTTCCCCTGTCATCTGCAGCTGGAATGTCTCATGCATAGATTCCTCTTCTTAATCTCCTCTTCTTTTAAAAATATTCTTTTTTTTTTTGAGTACTCATGCATGTTTACAAAAAACCCACTGCTTAAATGGGATGGTGGCATCCCTGGGCTAAATAATCACCAATTCACTTGTTAAGGACCTATGCAGGAGACACTGGGTCAGCTAACCTTGATGTTCATGTGTTGATACTGCACTAACTGTCATAAAATGCAAATACCCCATTATTTTCTGCCCTTTCTTTGGAATACAGCATCAAAAGCATATTAATTTTTGTTTTTATAGGTTTCATCACCATGATTTGTAGTCTACAGTAACTTCACAGCTGCTGTAATCCCCAAAACCACACTTACTGCTAAGGCATTCCCGTTTCCTCTCACTTGCTCCCTCTCTAAAACTGGATATTATCCCTTCTGAGTCGACAGAAATGTTATCCTTGCCTGTAGCCATAACATCCTACCTAATCTGCCAAGAAATTGAAGTGCTTCTCCCTTCAATCTAATTTTTCTTAAGAGGTCAGTAGAGACACTGTAGTGCTTCCTAACTTTTCTGATGTTTTATTCTGTTCCCTTCTGTCTCTCATTCTGAGTAACCCTTTTAGTTACCTATATATAATTAATTTTCTAGTGGTCCAGTGCTAATTTCCATGGTTTATATGGTAGTACTACTGTATATGCATATTCCTCAGACTCTCACCCTTTATATCTGGGTGAAGGTTCTTATTCTTCACCTAGTAGCTTCCTGCTTATGCTGATTTTTACTGTTTCTGGCTTTAATCTTCAAGTTTACAGCAAGAGGAGAACTTTAGTTCTTGAGTGAATTGAAATGTGCAATATCTTAGCTACCACATGCAGGTATCAGATCCTTTGCAGAAAGCTGTGCAGTTGACTAATTGGATCTGCATAGCTCTAATGCTGTTAATTTTGCTTCAGGTGTGCTTGTATATATTTCTAGGACAGAAATGTAGAAGGAAAAACATATTCTACTCCTGCTGTCAGTATCTGGGCAAAGAGAGTGTATACCATTGCTCTGCATGACTTTTAGAGCTGGCAATTTCAGGGGCTGCATTAAGAATTTAGCACAAGAACATATTGTGCATTCTAAAGCATCTTTTGCTTAATGCTTTGAAAGAATGCTTGTGCACACCTCTCTTTAAACCACATGTAGGATAAGAAGTCTGTCCCCTCTTCTGCTGTCATTCTGGTGACTTCTTTTTACCACACAAAATGTCAGGTATTGGCAATGATCAGGTGTAGAGATATAACAATATACTACACTTTAACATTATTTTCTTCTGCCTTTGCTGCTTATTATCTAAGTTCTGCTTTGTCTTTAGAAAGCAAAAAGAATACTCAGCAATGAAATCCAACTGGCCTTCTATTTTGACATTTTGCCCATTTAGATCCAGTTGAGGTAATGAGCAGTTGAATTCTTTCTCTTGAACAAAGGTTCTGTTTCCTTCCTGAATTCTCTTCTGCTGTTAGACCAAAGAGGAATTCTAGGATAATGTCCAGTTTTCCATTATGGTTTTGGGAACAAAAAAAAAATAAATCTACATTTGGTGATCTAGGAATTGGCACTAGATATAAATTTTAACTTCTAAAGCCTCTCTGAAAAGTTGCTGGCCAGTTAGATCCTAAATCCTTTTTGCTGCTAATGTCAGTGATTACTGTTCTGGCTTTTTGCATAGGTGTATAGTGCCTTTGGATGTTTTCTTGGAGGCTCTACTCTCCTTCTAGCTTGGCAAGTGCTACTTTAATAGGTTCAAAAATGTACTGAAGAAGCAAGTGAGAAGAAATGAACAGTGGACTTACATGGAAGGGAATTTATTTTTGGCCTTCAATATCCTCTGGAATAAAATGAATTTCAAATTTCTTTTTATTTTATAACATTGAGCTGAAGAAAGGAACCTTCTTTCCATATAAAGGCTACAACTACAGGATTCATGATTTTTTGGGTTTTTTTCCCCTAGGCTTCTTAGCCAGAAAGATGATTTATTTTCTCATTGTGCTTGTAGTGATGTTTTCTCCCTTGGACATACTCTAGTGAATAAATATTTTACTTTAAGCTCTTCGGTTCTTTTTTGTGAGGTTGTCCTTATCTTTTTCCATATGCCTTTGACTTTGATGATTTTGAAAGGAGGTGAAGGGAAAGTTCTGGGGAATTTCTTACTGAAACAGTCCATTAAAAGAGACCTCCAAATCATTGCCTGGGAATTGAGAAAGAAATCAGTTCTGAAGAGTTTTTAAACTCTATTTATGCTTAAATATCCCAAAGTACCTGTGCTTAGAATTGGTTTGTAAGAAAGATTCTTTACTTCAGTTCAGGCCTGTTAATATCTCCACAGTTTCTGTATTTCTTAGGATATGCTTAGTGTTGCTCATTTCTTCCATGTCAGTGGAGAATTATGGATGATTGTCAATTGAGAAAAGGCCAAAAATCTAGAGTACTTTATATATATATATAGATAGATATAGATATGTGTATATATATATATACACACACATACATATACATATATATATGTGTGTTTATATATATATATATATACACACACACATAGATACATGTGTGTATATATATATTTTTATATATATATACACATACATACATATGTATGTCTATATATTCTTGGGGAAGGTCTGTGCCTCTCTTAGGGAAGTACTTATCCCTTGGCCAGTTTGCTAAGAGTTGGCTTTTGTGCTGCAACTTGTAGTTTGATTCCTTGTATGAAGTTTCTAACTGCCTTCACAGTATGGTGACAGGGTAAAAGTTATTCTAAATTAAATCATAAAGGGTTTTTCCTGATTTTTTTTTTTTCTTTCTTCTTTTTTCTTCTTTTTCTCTTGCAGAGTTTTTGTGCTGCATTACATCAGGAACTCAAGGAATACTACAGACTTCTGTCTGTTTTACATTCTCAGGTAAGTTCAGTGGTTCTTACTTAACTTTCTTGTTTTGCTTTACACTATCTGAATATCTCCTGAAAGACAGACCTAAGTATCCTGTTAGAAAAGGATGTACAGCTTTGCCAGTGGACACAATTCTCTCTAACTTGGAGATTTCTTACTCTTTGGATTTATGTCCCACTGAATGTTTTTCTCTTAGAATTTCCCTGGCATTTGATGTATTGCAGAAGCAAAGACTGTTGGGTGTATTTCTATGCCTCTGCCCCATTTTTACACCCTTTTTGTTAGTTTCAGCTTACATTGTATCTTTATCATTCCAGTCCCAAACAGCATGACACATCTTTGAAGGGAGAAAAAGCCCTCTTTCTGCATTTCAAGCAATGCATGGGTCAGCAGCTAGTAACAGCAGTTCCAACTTGTTTGTTCTGAGGCAGTTTGTGTATTTTCCTTGGCCAGTCTGTTGTTTTGAGAAAGATCTTTGTTTTAGTGGTTTATTATTTTTCTGTGAGGTATAGACCAACTCATTGCTGATTAATCTTGAAATTTCGCCACAGATCTTGAGAGGTTTGTGCACCTAGATGCTAGCTCTAAAATAAAACATCAGATTTTTCTTTTCTCCTGCTTTCTTTTTTTAATGAGACTTTCAAGCAATTGATTATGTGAATTGACCTAGAGTTGAATTAATGCCATTTAAAATCCCAGTGTCAAAAATTGAGTAGTTTAAATCACAGGCTTCTGTAAACATTTTCAAAGCGACTCTGTTCCTTTTGACTTGCTAGTAATTCTTTAACACTCTTGACTTTTGGAATGCCTGTCAGATTTTTTTTCTCCCCCCCACCCTGGATACTTCCCAGTTAGTCTTTTTGTACTTATTTCCTGTTCTGTCCAAGATATGTTTGCTCTCTTGGTTTGCTGGAGCTTTGATTTGTTATAACATCTAAAACTTCTTGACCGTGAAAACACTTATGATTTCTTTTGAAATGCAACTTCTTCTACCTTTCCTGCTCCTCTAAACCTTTCCAAAGAAGATATGCATCTGGTGGGAGAGGAAGCATGTCAGGGGGAAAGGAAAGTAAAGTTCTGGCATCACTTATTTTCCAAGTGCATTTGCACTTGTGGAATCAGCTTTGTGGTGAGTTGACCCTGGCCAGCAGCCAAACATCCACCCAGTCCCTTGCTCTACATTTCTCTTACTTGAACACATGTAAATTGTGTCTTGGAATTGAGTCCATCCTTCATTCTTCTGTTCAGGAGCTCATACAGCCTGTCAGCTTAAGAGTTAGATGCAGTTCCAGGTAGTAGTTCAGGCAGAGTAGTACATAACAAGAATCTCATCATAGAATTCTGTACTGTCTTTCTCTCTTAACTTTATATCTTCAGAGTTTCCCCCTAAGATCTTTCTGCTTCTGAAAGAGTGGTCCTGCCTCTACTGTGTGCTATTCCATGATCTCTTTGGCTCTTTTCCTGGCAGACTGTTTTGACATTGCCAGCCCATATAAAAATGTGCTTCCATGGTGTAGATGTAAGTGTATAATCTCTTCCTGAAAGGCAAAGGGCAGTTCCTGCTCGTACATCTCTCATCATTGCCAATTTCTGAGCAAAACTAGCCAAAACAAACATAAACCCAAGAACATCCAGAAGCTAATGAATCTAACTGGCTTTATAAGCTTAATGTCAGTCACACTAGTCTTAACTTTAACTGAGATGTGTTTGGCAAAAAAACATGCTAGGTGTGGAACCATGGAGTGGATTGGTTGGTACATACAGGAAACTGAACTCTTCTGTTTGAACTGTTCTAGGAACTTGTTTCTGGGGTGGTGGGGGTGTCCCTTCTGGGGTGGTGCTGGTGCCCTGCTTACTCCATGTGTGAGATTTGTGTTTGCTTCTCAGATGCAAATATTTGGCTTTCATTTCCCATGATGTTGGAAGATTCCTGGTAGTCATCTTGTGACAGGTTTTTTCTCATCATAGCTTTTAGGTTTTTTCAGTGAGCAATTCTCACTTAATCTCACTATCTAGCTACCTTAAGTTCTGATGGCTTCTAGAGAAAGACATTGAACAGAATTTTGTCCCTAAACTAAAATAAATTGGCTGGGCAGTGATACAAATTTGATCTCCTACAACCTTAATTTCTTTTAGGTGTTTTTCTTTTCTCTGAGCATCTCTTTGGCCAGTATTTGCTGTTTCTCAGGATCTTTGCTCTTCTCCTGTGACTGTCTATCACCTTCCTTTCTTTAACTTTCTTGGCCTTTGTACTCTGCCCTATTACCCTTCTACTTACCTCTTTCCTTTTACCTGGGCTTGATTCTCTGCTCCCACTTGTGTGGCTCTTGAGTGTTGGCCCAGTGATTTAATGAGAGAACATATAATGCTGGCTATTTCAAGTGCATCAGTAAAAAGGTAACTTCAGAACAAAAACTTGAAACAGCAGTTCTGCTTTGGTTTTCCAGTTTTGTTCCCTGATATGTCTGTCTGTTTCTGATTTGCTCAGTTGCAACTGGAAGATGATCAGGGTGTGAATTTGGGACTCGAGAGCAGTTTAACACTTCGCCGTCTTCTGGTCTGGACGTATGATCCTAAAATAAGGTTAAAGACCCTTGCAGCACTTGTTGATCACTGTCAAGGTCTGTGGAACATGAATTTTATATTTCTTGGCAAGTTACATGGTTTGGAGTGATTGTGCATGCCAGAGGAGGATATCAATAATGTTACTATTATGTTGGTTTAGAGAAGTTTAGTAGCTGAGCCAAAGGTTTCTCTTTTAGTCTAAGCAGGAAAAGCTAACACATGATAGTGCTGGTTTAAAGCACTTAAGACTTCTGTTTAAAGTAGAACTTGCTTAAGAAATCCTTCCAATTTTAAGCATCCACTTTGAGTAACTGAAAAAACCATTAAATTTTAGTCATCTTTCAGAGAATGTTACACTTACAAATCCCCATTGATACACTATGAAATAGTTGGCTTAGTCTCTTCCCTGTGTGTATATATGTACATATATATGTGTATACTATAGTACAACAGTATAGTACTATTCCTCTCTATATAAATAAGGTGGCATAGAGGAGTTACTTGCAACTTGTCTGCAGATTCATGTGAAAACCAAAACTCTACAAATCTGCAAATAGTGCATGGCTGTGTTGGCAATCAGCAAAAAAATGCTGAAGAGTGCTCAGGAATTGACCAAAAATTTGGCCAATAACTGACCCAGAGGCTATGCTTCTCCTGAGGGTACTTCATCTTTGCTGTCTTTTGAAAATAAATGGAGATTGTTGCCTTTGGGAAGAGCCTCTTAACCAAAAAGCTTACAACATCTGCTCTACTTTGATTATTGGGATTGGTAAGAGTGTTGAAAAAAAAAAAAACAACAAACAAACAAGTGGCCTTTACTTTTAGGACAGGCCCTGGGCAACCTGATCTAGTGGAAGGTGTCTCTGCCAGGCAGGGGGGTTGGAACTGGATGATCTTTAAGGTCCCTTACAACCCTGATGATTCTATGAAAATTTTGTATGCCTGTGCTGCAAGGACATTTGAAGATGTGCAGCATAACATAAAACCAAGTTTTTTAATTTCTATTTTTTTTTGACAGCCTCTTATCTTTCAGTTGCAAGAGGACAGGAGATGTTGCCTAAGGGAGCTAGGTGGGGAGCTACAGTGAAAAAGCAGTGCAGATGGTTTTGTGTCTATGTATACACACAACATCTGAAAAAGAGTCAAGTACAGTGGAGAAGGAAAACATAATAAGGGTCCTGTAATGCTATTGTGGTGAAAGTGGTGGGGAAGAAAAGAAGCATGAAGTCAACCTTTGTGCATATATGATCTGTTGCCTTGAAACTTGCATTCCTTCAAGCTCCCAGGAAGCAGACAGAATATGGTGTCAGAGAACTGTGCCTAATGCTTCAGTAAGATTTAATGCTTCATGCCTTAAAGCCTAGGAGTTCCCGGTTAAGATGAACATAGGTACTTCTGCTGCATTTTAGAGTTGCTGCTAGCAAGCTGTGAGTGACCTGCCTAGCTAAAATCAGTCCCTGCTTAAATGTGGTGTCTATATGTTTTCCTTCACACCCTTCTCTTCCCTCTTCCCTTTGGGAATCTTCCAGGAAGAAAAGGTGGTGAACTAGCCTCAGCAGTTCATGCCTATACTAAAACAGGAGATCCCTATATGAGATCTTTGGTACAGCACATTCTTGGCCTCGTGTCCCATCCTGTGCTGAATTTCCTCTATCGCTGGATTTATGATGGAGAGCTGGAAGATACCTACCATGAGGTAATGCATCTGGTACAACAAATGTTTTAACTCTCTTTATTTGTTTTAGGGGGAAGCTTAGAGTAGTATTTGAAAAGTAGGCTGTGGTGGAAATGGGTAACATATGAGGGAGGAATATGTACAGTAACAATGTGAAATGCAACTCTCTTTGTGGAGTCAGGGTGGTATTTGGAGGTTCCAGATGCAGTATGGTTGATCTTCAGTGACTCATATCCTGAGCCTCTTTAGAAGAGGCAGATTGGATGACTAACAATAGATGCTTCTGAAGATAGACAGAGTCATCTATTCTTTTCTTGCTCAGTGTAACAATAGTAATGTATGCACAGTTCTTTGCAACTCATTAGTTGCAAGCCTTGGTTTTGGAATGAAGTTCAGAATATTCTACTATGTTTATGTACCTTTATCCTCAGAAATAACTTCGGTTTGTTGTGTTGGGTAGAGGAGGTTTATGATTCCAAAGATCCTCTAGAAACTCTGTGGAATTACTTGTTCTGACTCTTGTAACAGCAAGTTCTTCTAGCTGTCCTTTTTCCTCTTAGAATATTATTTTTCCTCTTTGAGCTCTCCCAACTCTTTATTTCTATCTTCAATCAGAACAGTTTTGTTAAAGTGAAATTTTTTTGGTTCCAAGAAACCAAAGAATAATGTTTAGAAATGAACTGAACACTTCTGAGACACATCTGAGTAACTTCAGTTGAGTGCGAAATGTGCTGTCTGATTTCAGAAACTGTCCATTTGGGTCAAAATTAAAATGAGTACAAATATGACCCCCAGCTGATTTTTAAGGTCATCATGAGAAGACTTATGTGCTACTCCTCAGACCTGTGAGGATTTAAGGTTTTTTTGGGGTTTAGATAATTCATTAGCTTTCAACTTTTTGTTTAAAAGTTTACCTGTGTGCTGGGTGGTCTTAATACTGAAAATCACTGTTGGGTAAGGGGATACTGAAAGCTAAAATTTTCATACATAGACACAATTTTCAAACAAAGGCAATTAGCTGTTCTTAGTGAAAATTTGGAAGCAGTAAAAGAAGTTCCTGTCCAAAAAGTGGATATCTTGTTTGAGAGGGTGAGGGCAGTGTCCATCCACAAATCATTTAATAAAAAAACCTCTAATCATGTGATTTTTTTTGATTTCTTGCAAATGAAAGTATTCTCTTGTGTGGAGCTGAGAGACCTTAGCATTTTATCACCAGTTCAGTTGCAGGATGTTTTGGGGTTTTTTTGGTTCTTTCCCACCCCCCCCTCAATTCTACATCTGTTAAAGTAGGAGAAAGTCCAGAGGAGCTTGAGTGAAACTAGAACCAGTAAAATAAAAGCATGTTATACTTACATTCTGAGCTTTTTCTCCTATGCTAACTGTATAATTAAATGCCAGAAAATGCTATATGCTTCTATAATTCACAGTGGATGTTTTTACCCTGAAATAGTCAAGGTTTCATAACACAGAGAGGAGGTCAAATTATGTGAGCTGTTCTTTTAAGTTTATTCTTCAGAGTTCATATTGGTCAGCATACAATTTCCATATCAGTTGCAGGACAACTCTGCATTTTAGCTGTGATTTTTATTTTTCCTTTTGTGGTTAAAAATAACAGTTCAGAATATTTTTAGTTTCTGAATATGGAAATAAAAGACTAGGGTTGAGGGTTTACATCCATCTTTTGGTTTTAATATTTATTTCAATCTGCAGTTTTTTGTAGCTTCAGACCCTACAGTGAAAACAGATCGCTTGTGGCATGACAAATACACCCTGAGGAAATCCATGATCCCTTCCTTTATGACAATGGAGCAATCAAAAAAGGTATGACTTGAAACATTCATCTTCTGATGATTTGTTTGCCCTGTGCTGCTGTTCAGATTTCTATTCAGAAAATAGAGACTAAATTTCATAGAATCATAGAATTGTCAGAGTTGGAAGGGACCTTAAAGATCATCTAGTTCCAATCCCCCTGCTTGGCAGGGACACCTTCCACTAGATCAGGTTGCCCAGGGCCCCATCCAGCCTTGTCTTAAAAGCTTCCAGGGATGAGGCTTCCACAACCTCTCTGGGCAACCTGTTCCACTGTCTAACCACCCTCATAGTGAAAAACTTCCTCCTACTATCCAACCTGAATCTACTCTCCTCTAGCTTACACCCATTTCCTCTGGTTCTATCACTGTCTGACCTCCTAAAAAGTCCCTCGCCAGCTTTCTTGTAGCCCCCTTCAGATACTGGAAGGCTACAATAAGGTCTCCTCTGAGCCTTCTCCTCTGCAGACTGAACAATCCCAACTCTCTCAGTCTGTCCTCATATCAGAGGTGCTCCAGTCCTCTGATCATTCTCCTGGCCCTTCTCTGGACTCGCTCCAGCACCCCCATATCCCTCTTGGAACAGGGTCTCCAGAACTGGATGCAATATTCCAGGTGGGGTCTCAGGAGAGCAGAGGGGGAGAATCACCTCCCTTGACCTGCTGGCCACGCTTCTCTTGATGCAGCCTAGGATACGGTTGGCCTTCTGGGCTGCAAGTGCACACTGGCAGCTCATGTTGAGCTTCTCATCCACCAAAACCCCCAAGCCCCTTTCCTCAGGGCTGCTCTCAAGCACAATAAACAATCATCCTAAGGATTTGAGAATTGTTTGCTGAGGCAGACTGTAAGACTGCTTATCCTTTCCATTCTTTTAAGAGGTAAACTTTATTTAAGGAGATGTCAAGGAGTGAAAATAAGTTCGTGTTTAAAACCTTTCTGCATTATCACTGAAGTTCTGGGTTGTTGTGGTTGGGATTGTGAAGCTTAGAGCACAGAAAGATTGTTGTCTTGGTGTTCGTGGGTGCTTTTTTGTTTGGTGTTTTCTTTTTCTTTATATGCAAATCACTATAAAAACTAACCTATCTTTTGTTCAGGTCCTGCTAATAGGAAAATCCATCAATTTCTTGCATCAAGTTTGTCATGATCAGACTCCATCCACAAAGATGATTGCTGTGGCAAAATCCACAGAGTCTTCAAGAGATGGTAGAGTACCAGTGTTAGTCAGCTTCTTCCCCCGGAGCTGAGCTCTCTCTTAATGTGTGCTTTAGACTGTAAACTGATGTGTTTCTGAATGAAACTGTTTGGAAAGCAGTCTGCTTTTGGTGGCTGGGTAAGGGCACAGATGTTTGAATGCAATACTTGTGACTTCTCATCAGATACACTTCAGCATATGATTCCATAATAATAGGGAATTAATTCTTCATTTTTTACCCTTAGAGCAACAGTTGTGTGATTACAAATTGTTGAGAGTATATCCTTTAATGCTGAGGAAGGTCTGAATCTTACCATAGTTGGCAGTCCAGTATTTGGAGTTTTGCTCCACGTTGCCTGAAGAGGCCCCATGTCTTGCTACCTTGTAGCAGCCTTACTGCAGTCCCTTTCTTAATAAGCTTGTAGTTGTAGAAAAAGGGGAAATATTCTTCCTACTAAAGGGCAAGTGCCCTACTTTCTGCCCCTAAATTGCCATGCATTAGCTGTGGGGAAAAAAACATCAGGTTGCTGGCTGTCCTCCAGATAATGCAAGTATGTTTGCTCCCCTCTTGTTGTGACTTGTGCATGAACTGTCTGCTACTAAATGTTCTGGTAGATTATTTGAAGTCTCTTCTTTTTTTTTTTTTTTTTTTTTTTTTGTCCCCCCTCATCCTTAGAAGTGACTTCTGCATTAGATCCTCCAACAGAGCTTTTCCCTAACTCAGAGCCTTTAGATCTCTTTCAAATCAGTTGATTCTATAAATTGCAGTATTTCAGCAAGTAAAAAAGAATAATTTTCTATGGAAAACTGGTGAAGTAATGAGCTCTTATTGGAAAGTACAAGCTAGGAACAGATTAAGAGTAATAATGTTGGAAGTATGGGCTTTAGACTTCCTTTCCCTTTGGCTATGCTCAGTTTATAATGTGTGGATCAGAATAAATGGCCATTTCTCTGTGTGTATGTTTCAATTTCAAAGCATGTTTGCCTCAGGTTTGGCAAACTACTAATTGAATGTTAACTGTCTTTTTTTTGTTAGCTGCTGATTTGTTCACAGATCTGGAAAATGCATTTCAAGAGAAAATTGATGCAGCTTATTTTGAGACCAGCAAATACCTCCTGGATGTTCTCAATAAGAAGTACAATTTACTGGAGCATATGCAGGCCATGAGGCGTTACCTACTGCTTGGTCAAGGAGACTTCATCAGGCATTTAATGGACTTGCTCAAGTAAGAGAGTAGGAACAGTAATCCTGCTGCATTTCTGTTGCTTGCAAATATGTGTGGTCATCAGAGAAACTATTTTGCTGTTGGAAGAGGACTCTTTAAGTACCTTGATTACTCAAAGGTTTTATTAAACTACTTCTAAATTCTATTTTGGGTTTATATTCTTTGACCCTGAGGCTTAAACTTTGTTATTACTTTTTGGTAGGAAGAACATGCAGTACCATTTCACAATGTCATGAAAAGTTGCACTAATAGAGATACCTTTACACTGGCCCTGTGACAGCCTCAAGGATGTTAGCACTTCTCTCACTCCTGTCAACAAGTTTATGCAGAAAAGTTGTGTTGCTCTTGATGTCATTAGGTAGCATTACTGTGAATGTTAGGCTTCTGTATTTTGAAAGTGTTTGGTCCACAACATTGTGTTAAAACCCCTTGATGCCTCACTAGTCTTGTACTTGAACACGCTTGAAGCAGAATAAGGTTGGTTTGTGGAGCCAGTATTGCATGAGAGGCAGTAGTAGTGAGGGGCTGTACTGATCCTGGGGCACAGGAGTATTTCAAGGTGCTTGTTGATTGCATATTGCAACTCTTTGGAAAGTTTAAGTTACACAGAGAGAGTGGGCTTGTGTGTTTCTGTCAGCATTTCTAAGCCCATGAGTTAACTATCTGCAGATCTCAAAAGATTACTGGTTTGATGTGCTTATGAATTAATCTGCCTCATTTTAGGTATGAATGCAACTCACATTACAGAGTAGTTATGCTAGCAATCCTGGTAATTTCAAATGACTGCCATTAAATGAGGATGAAGTTGCACCATAACATCAGCATGAGGAGTATGGCTGCATATGAATAGACATAACTCTGCTCACATATTCTGTCAGAAAGACATTTCACTGTGTGCTGCACTTACTACCAAACTGCTGCTGCGGAATATCTCAGTAATATGCCATGACTGTTTGTTTCATAACCACCAGGCCAGAGCTTGCACGACCAGCTACAACCTTATATCAGCATAATCTGACTGGAATCCTTGAAACTGCAGTGAGGGCAACTAATGCCCAGTTTGATAATCCTGAGATTCTCAAACGCTTGGATGTTCGACTCCTGGAGGTCTGTTGCATCACGGTGACTCTCACCTGAACCATGCCTTTTCTTTGTGTGTGTGCACATGGAGACATCTAAATGAAACAAAATCTTCCTGTCTGTATAGCCAATGCATCCCCATTCTTTCCATTGAAGTCTATTTTGAATTATTTAAACCTCATTTAATAAGTCCTTCTGTTCCCATTTCCTGCCTATTGTCTCCTTGTATTTCAAGCTGTGGGTTTACAGCCATTTCATTGACAGTATGAAGTTAAGGATTTGGGATCTAACAGTAATTGATGCTGGTGGCCCAGATTTGAGATTCTGCAAATAGCTCCTGCTGCCATTGCTTTTACAAGCCTCTGGGGTGTAGTCCCTTTGTAACCAGTAGTTACAAAGAGCAACGAAATTAAAGTGCATTTCACGAGGGAGACCTGTGGTAAGAAACTTGAGTTAATGAGAAAGTTCCAGTCCCAGAGGTGGCAGCTAACTGATGAACTGTAGCATCTGAAATAAGTTGATAGCTTAGGCTGACTCCTGCCTAAGAAATTTTTCTTTCCCTTCATTTCCTTTACTAGGTCCAATGGAAAAATATTGACATCACAAACATAAACATTTGGGTGAGATGAATCCCCCTCTTGTGTCAAACTTTGATTCATTTTTGCATAATCTACTATTTTTGACAAGGAACTCCTCTATCTCATGGTGATGTGGATGCTTATATTTTCATAGGCTGTGGAGAATTGAAGAGTGAGCAAAAATTGGTCTTCAGCACTAGTGTGCTCTGATTGTACACTGAAAGTAGCCTATCTTTTGAACACAGGTATCTCCTGGGGACACTGGATGGGATGTCTTCAGCTTGGACTATCATGTCGATGGGCCAATAGCAACGGTAATGTGGCTATGAACATGCAGTGTTAATAGCTGTGAACATCTCAGATACTCAGTGGAATAACCTTTATTCTGGAGTGTAAGATCAGAGAAACTACTTCTCTTTTGCATCTAGGATGCACTCACTGTGTAAACAGTTGAGTCAAAATCTCACTTCTTAGAAATGAACCAATCATTAGTGACAATCACTAATTCTTTTGTTCCAGCAGAGATTTTAGCAAGTACTTAATAAATGCAGTGCTCCTCTTATTCCATCATTACTTGTCTGTAGCTGCTAATTTGGGATAATTTGCAAGGAACTGAAAAATGTGTTTGAGGAGAACCTATTTTATTGTCTAAATGAAATTGGATAGGTAGTGCTCACTAGAGCTACTGAGAAAACAGCTACAATAGTGGTCAAAAAGCATTTAGCATCTACAAAGAACTTCTAAATAACATTTTGTTGTTGTTAAAACAGGACATCAAAATAATATCTGACCATGAGAGTGAGTTTTCATATAGAATCGTAGAAAGGCTCAGGTTGGAGGGGACCTTAAAGATCATCCAATTCCAACCCCCCTGCCATGGGCAGGGACGCCACGTGCACTAGACCAGGTCATCCAGGGCCACATCCAGCCTGGCCTTAAACACTGCCAGTGATGGGGCCTCCACAACCTCTCTGGGCAACCTGTCCCAGTACCTCACCACCCTTTGGGTAAAGAATGTAGCCTGAGAAGAACAAACTGTTCAGGCCTTGTCATGTTCACCCCTTCTTCCATTTCCTGCAGTGCCCTGTGCCTGCTTGAATGTGAGAACTCAGCTCATACTTGAGGGAGGATCTTTGCAAAAGCTTCTAAGGCTTTTCAGTGGTTTTGTTTTGGCAGCATTTTACTAATAAACTGCATGGGTCAGGTCAGATGGACTGTGAAGAGGTTCTTGGTCCTTTAGAACACATAGGATGTCTATGAAATTTGTCCTGATGATTTGTTTCTTTCATAGGTGTTCACACGTGAGTGCATGAGCCACTACCTCAGAGTCTTTAACTTCCTGTGGAGAGCCAAGCGAATGGAATATATTCTCACTGACATATGGAAAGGGCACATGTGCAATGCAAAGCTTCTGAAGAGCATACCAGGTAGGAGAGGCCTCAGTGGATGACATACATGTAAGGATTTAGGTGACTGTATCTTATTTGAAACCAGATGTTAAGAGGGAAGAAAAAAGCCTTTTAGACAGATGAGTTTTTTGTTTTGTTACTCCTCTTCACCAACTGTTTGATGGTTGGTGATGTTGAAGATGAAATAACATTGTAAATGGCAGATTTGGGTTTGCTTTACTTAATCTTTGGTTGTGATTTTTTGTAGCAGTGAGCAAATGAAACATCCCAAGTCTCTGGAAAAAGACTGCTGCTCTTCCATCCCCTTTTACTCATCTTCCTTGGTGCCTTCCTATCTGTATCTTCTGTCTCCCTCTTTCTTGTGCTGGAAGTGGTAACTCTCAGACGTACTTCTGAATTTAGTAGTTTTAACTTCACTCATTCCTGTGCTTTTGTTTAGCTAAGAAGAGAAACAGGTGTTTTGAGAAGAAATAGGAAAAGACTTAAGTGTATTGGCTCTGGTGTATGTTTAGTGGACTGGGACTTTTTGATCCTACTTCTCAGCTGAGAATATAGTTCTGTTTGTAAGCATCTGTACTGGCTCACTCTTGACTTTTTTTTTACCTGTCTACATCTCTCTCAGTAAAAAATAGCTATTGAGGGTTATGCTTCTTTGTGGCATAGTCATATTTAGATTATGTAAGACACATTAATAAGATATCTTAATGCCTTTGTAATTATGAACTGTTTGGTGAGTAGCAGAAGACACCTTGGTGGCAGGAGGTTGATGGGAAACAAGCACTTGAAAATTTCATCTGCTCTAGTGTGGTTATAATGGAAAATGGCTTAGCAGCTTCATTCATCAGTCCCCTCAGGACCCATGGGTGCATTTCATCAGGTCCTGTGGAGTTATGCACCTTCATGTTCCTTAGTTGGTCTCAAACCCAATCTTCTACAACATCATGTGTTAAGGGTAGTCTTCCTGCAAAGGCATAAGAATTTCAGAACAGAGTAGCTTGTTACAATATCTTTCAGATCATTGGATGGTCCTGTAACATCCCAAGATATGAAAACATAGAATTCCTTTTGTAGTAGTTTCATAGCTTGTCTGCAGTGGCAGATTACTTTGGCAGCTTTGTAGGAGTTGCTTCCTCTGGATATCTGCTAGATTCCAGAAGGCTGGGTATCTGAATTCCAGAGAATTTTTGCAGGTGGTGGTAATCTTAATATTATCTTTCCGCCACAGAAGTACCTTCTCTTACAGGTGAGTTGCTGAGGCTGTTTGTGACTTACTTGCTGAAGGCCTGTTGTGACAGGGATAGGCAATTTGTGGCTCAATTCCCTGACCCACAACCACCTCTTCTTTTGGTCTCAGTGTAGCATTACTTATGCTGTTGGTCATTTGAAAGCTAATGGTAAGAGATGTGAGAGGCTCCAGAAGCAACTGCAAATATGTAGCCTTAGGTTTTCAACCCAAAAAACCCACATGGGACATGAACTATATTTTGTTCTCTTGGGGCTGAGAGGGTCTTTTTCAGTTGTAATACTCAGCAAATTTCCAGCACTGGCTGAGCACACAGTCAGAATCTTTGGCTCACATCTTCTAGGAGTTCATTGTGCAGTGTTCTTTGCTCATCTGTTGCCAGCCAGTGTTGCTGCTACCATCCAAGATTAGTGACTGTTTTATGAAGTATTCAGTTTTGTACAAAAAAAGTCTATCAAGCTGGTTTGATGCCTGTGCCTGTCCTTGCAGTCTTTAACATGCCTTCTCTTTGGGTTTTTTACAGAGCTTTCTGGGGTGCTGCATCAGTGTCACGTTCTGGCATCAGAAATGGTCCATTTCATCCATCAAATGCAGTACTACATTACATTTGAGGTATACTCTATCCACCCAGTTAGTTGCCTAAAAATGAAGTACTTTTAATATTCTGTAATGTGTTGTGTGTCTTAAATTTCAAAGAGCTTGTCACCTAGCAGACCCAAACTAGCCCAATACTGAATCATTGCTCCAGGTACTCGAATGTTCATGGGATGAACTCTGGAACAAGGTCCAGCAGGCCCAGGACTTGGATCACATCATTGCAGCTCATGAAGTCTTTCTAGACACAATCATAGCTCGTTGCTTGCTGGATAGTGATTCCAGGGTAAGTCTTCTCCTTTGCATTCAATTGTAGCTGTCTGATCTTGGCTTATGCATTAGAAAACACCTTTTCTTACGTTGTAGCATCAAGGAGAAAAGTTTGTTGTTTTTTCTTCTTCTTTCCTGTGGTGTCAGACCTTATTCTGGAAGGCTCTGTACATACTCCCCAGACACAGTGACAGATGCTGATTGTAAGACTTATTATGATGTGTTATATTTGGTCCTAAGAGGCCATGGCATCATGCCACAACTGATGTAGGGCTCTGCAAAACAGTCTCTCCAGCTGTGTATAAAAAGATATGATTTATTCATGGGCTAAAGAATGGCAGTAAGTTCAAACCCTTGCTGTACAACTGTTTCATTGTTTTGTTGCTTAACTGTCCCTTAGGTACTTCTCAACCAGCTTAGAGCTGTTTTTGACCAGATCATTGAACTCCAGAATGCCCAGGATGCAATGTACAGAGCTGCTTTGGAAGAGCTGCAGCTGAGGTTGCAGTTTGAAGAGAGGAAAAAACAGCGTGAGCTTGAGGTACAGCAAGGATATTACTAGAAGGTGAAAATGAATTGAGGCAGATCTACTTGGCTGTTGATATACACAGGATTTTAGGTAGCATGTGGAATTACAGCAGAAGTGACAAATGTAGTTGGGATAAATGTAAAAGCAATCAGCAGTAGCTGGTGAAGTCAGACAAAATTGTTGAATGGTGGTTTTCCTTTGTCTTGACCAAAACCTCTAGGTGAGTAGATTGTCCAGTGGGCTCTGGGCAATGACAAGTTTAGGGCTCTGTTAAGTGAAGGAAATGGAAGAGGCTTTGCTATTCTGAACCAAAAAATGCCATAGCTCCATGCCTGCCTCCCTAATGTCAGTGTGTGGGACATGCAGTGATGGTGTGAGACTTGTCTCTTCTGCTAGCCTCAGATTTCTTTCATGTGCTGTGCAGCCACCAATGGGATTGGTAGTTTCAGTATTAGAGGCTCCATGTTTGTCTTTCTTTGGCAGTGGTTGTTTTTTGTGAACAGGGTGGTTTAGCTGGGCAGAAGGTGGCTTAATAGCAGCTTTCAGGGTGTGACACTTGGCCTCTTCATTGGTTTGGTCTCCTGTGTAGGGCAAGTGGGGTGTAACTGCCTCAGAAGAAGAAGAAGAGAGCAAGAGGATGAAAGAATTTCAAGACACAATACCCAAGATGTGCTCCCAGCTGCGAATACTGACTCACTTTTACCAGGTGCCTCTTAGATTATGGGTTTTTAATATGGATACTGAACTTTGATAGATAGAAATCAATTTCAGTAATTGAGTAGTTTCAGTTTCTCTATTTTTGTGTTCAGTTTGTGGATGTAGGTCTTAATTTTTTGCTTCTCTACTGAGAACTCTGTGTTCACTGCCTCAGACAGTACAATTTGTGATCATCTGTGTCCCCTTGACAAAGGGGAACAGCTTTCATGTAATTCTCCTCTTTCCTCCAGTAGTGGAAGGGCCCAACACTTAACTTTAAATGCACCAAGATGGGCAATATTGTGGGGAAACTTGTACAAGCTATATTTTTTTCAAATGGTAGTTACTCTGATGTTGTGTTAGTTTGTTATTTTGATTCTGAAGCTCTCAGCTGTTAGATTTCAGAGAGAGCATTCCAGAAAGTGATGAAAGGGGAAACCACAGCACTATGTGCCACAGCAGCCTTTCAGGATTAGACCTCAGGTCAACTGAAAGCTGAAATCCTATCCCAACTCATCTCATCCTGACACAAGATACTCTTGAATTAGTGTAGAATACTTTTAAACTTGTGTTTATGAATCCAGCCTAACTGATTTGCTAACAATAGGGTATAAAAGCTTGTGCTTGCCCTTTCCCAGATTCCTTCTTCCTCCTTGCCAGGCCTGGGCACCACCTGGCATCCCTGTACAAACCATTACCAGTGCTGTTTTCTTAGCTGTCTCTTGGGTTTTTCTTTCTTCTTCAGGGAATTGTCCAGCAGTTCCTGGTCCTGCTAACAACCAGCTCTGACGAAAGCCTTCGGTTTCTTAGCTTTAGATTGGACTTCAACGAGCACTATAAAGCAAGAGAGCCCAGGCTTCGTGTGTCCTTGGGCACTAGAGGGAGACGAAGCTCCCATCTGGGAAGCAGCTGCTAAGGACTGCCCTGCCCCTCGGTATCCCACGGACGTTGAGCCTCTTGCTGGACAAGGCAATCAGTGCTGACATCATGCAACCAAACCGTGTGTGCTCGGTGTCTACCATCCCTGCAGGCAACGTGTTTCCAGTGCTGTGATTCTGTGACACTGCATAGCAGGAAGCAAAGAAAATAGAGGGTTTTTTTACACTGATGTTTCTAGAATTACCAGACTAACTGAGCTGATGGAATCTCTTCCAGTCCACTTCCTAAATCATCATTTTCAACAAATGCCAATTTTATTTGAAGCTTTCTGAGCTCTCCCCACTTATATCTGTGTCAAGGAAATCCCATCTTTTGTTTCTAGAAAGCACTATTTCCTTTTTTAACAAGAAAACAAGAAGGTTATTTTTTCTATATGTACTTGTTCTACTTGAAGAGAGCTTTTGTTTAAGCCAAGAGATTAGGGCCCAGACCTACTGTCCTTGTTCAGAAGCTATACAGCATTTCATCATGCTGATTTTGAGTGTTGTGATGTGTTTGACTGTGTGAGAAACTTTGTACCAGGAGACATAAACTGCTATTTAATTTGTTTTGTTGTTTTTAAAGTTAAGCTGAAATAAAAAAGAATTGGTGGGGAAATTCTGTGGTTACTGTGCAGGAGAAAAGCAGGGAAGCAGAGCAGGAGTGTATCTGAAAATGAAGTTAGAGCCTCAGTAGTGTGAAGGGCAATGGTTGGTTAAGATTCAGTTGAACAAAATAATTGATGTGTAGGAACAACCTTACTTGGTTAATGTTGACTTAATTCTCTTCCCTTCCTTATTTTTTCATCCTAAATATTTATATATTGCTGTCCAGATGTTGGGGAGAGGGGGATTCTTCTTCTGCAAAGTTGTTATTCTATCAGGTCATTTATTATGTTCCACAAGTGCAAGCTTAGAAAAATAAAACCACAATTATCTTTCAGACAAATGGTTTGCTTTTTGTAACAGAAATATGATGATTTCTCCACAGGGTGAGAAAGTAGAAGCTTCTGGTTCTTGCTTTGCAGATCCCTGTCCATTGCAGGATTTTGGTACTAGTCTTCTCTGTACTTAGAGTTGTGTGCAATTCATGAATTAGTTAAGAGTGACACTCAGCTCAGCCAGGTCTGTGGCCTGTTTTGCCTTTTGCCTTTCTCTGGTTGAACCTATGGGACCAGAATCCCCTGCCAGGCCATGCAGATGAGGCTGCTCTGAGGCATGGTGGAGGTGAGCTGTCTTGGAAAGGATGGCACCAACTTGAAGCCCTGGACTAGTGGATTTGCCTTCTGGACGCCAGGATTCCCATTACTGTGCTGGCCATGGAGTCCTTGCTTCTCTAAAATAAAACATGTGAGGTTTTTAACTCTGTGTGCTTAAAGGACCTGCTGCTGCAGTTACCCTACTGGTAGGCAGCATTTCAGCTGCTAGAAGATCTGGACTCTGAGGCCAGTGATAACTCTGTGCACCAAAGGAAAGCTGAAGGATGCTGAGAGTTTGCCAGCAGAAGGCTGGAAATCACTTGGCAGGCTGGAGTACTCTGCTTTTGTGGGTGTGGTGGGAGCGTGTTCTTGTGAAGTCTGAAAGAACTACAAAGCTTACGTGACTGTGATTTGGTGAAAGCTGGTGGGGGGAAAAATTTAGCCCCAGGGACACTCTTTTTTGGTCATTGCCTTGAGAGATATATTGCATGACTCCAGGTGTCATTAGACAATCCACAGGCCAGAGAGGCAGCACCAAGGTCAGAATGACAGGAGTTCCCTTTGCTGCTGAAGTGAGTTCAGCAGTACACAGGAAACCTGCTGCTGGGGCTGTGCTGGGAACAGTCACTTGGAGCTGATTCTGCAGAAATCTGTCAATCTGGGAAGAGTCCTCATTGCTGCAGGTGTTATTCTGACTGCCGGGCTCAAGGAGACCTTTTGAATACAAGGCACAGAATACTTGGGCTGGTGGGGACCTGCTAGTGTCCTCAGTGCTTCTTTGGGAGTGGAGACTAATCTTTCATCCCCTAACCCAGAAGCTGTCATTTTTATTCCAGTCTACACATTTTTCTTGTAGCTTCTGATCCTACAGTGTTCTGGCTGGAGTTAGAACAGAACCAATTCTCTTCAGTGGGTTTACTTTTCAGCTAAAGCTCTCCAGTGACTGCACTTTCTGAAACTAACAGCATGTTTTCACAGACACTGCCAGCTTCTAGCAGTGATAAGGCAATGTTCAGATTTACTACCAAGGATTGGTATTTAGATCATGGTCACTGCTAAATCTTGTGTGCCACGGTGGGGGGTGCAGAGTAAAAGGCTGCACTTGCAGGGAGGAGTGGACAGCACAGGTGACCCTGAACTGACCACCTAGCCCTATAAATCATATTCTGTATAAAGCTGATGGATCACAAGGATCAGGATCTTCTTCCTTGTCTTCTTCAGTGGCCAGCATCTGAGGAGGACTCTCTCTGTTCCGCCTTCAATCCTATCCATGAGTTCCTAAACACAGTTTCAGGATCTGGTTCTCATCTGCAGCTGAGTCCTTCTGCCACAGCATCAGTGGTGATGGTGGCATAGTTGCCATTGGTGGGGGGGGCAGTGTGTGTGTTTGGATTGGGTGGTAGCTGGGGATGTATTTGTGTGGGGGTGTGTGTATAGGTATATTCAAATTGATCTGTTGTGTCACAAGCAGAGTATGAGGAAGCCAGTGAAGCCTTTTCAAGCAAGGTGGAGCAATGAAAAACATAGATGGACAAAAAGATGAATCTTTGTGATCATCTGTTGGCTCTATATGTGTAGGGCCAGATTCTGATTGAGAGAGTGGACCAAAATTGAACAACAAATACTTGAAAAGAAGGGAGGTTCCTGGACAGGAAATTGAAGCTTGTTTTAAAGCTTCCAGGCTCAAAGACTGGAGTCCTCTGTGATACTTCATGAATGTTTCCTAATGCTGACCTTGACCTTAGAAACCAGCTGTGGGTCTACACATTTGTACTCATTTCAATTTTCACCTGAATGAGAAACCTCAGGTGACAAAAGTATATTTTCTATGCATGTAAAGGTGCTGAGAGATTTCTCAGAAGTTTCTAATTTATTTTGAAACTCATCTTTTGACTTCTTGAAACCTAAAATACCACTTTAACCTATAGGAAGGCTCCACTAATTGGAGAGGGTAACAGAGTTGAGAAAGCTGAAAGAGATGTGCAAATCTTTGTGAGCAGAGCAGGCACAGATACAAGAACTTGATGTTTCAGAAGTCAGAGGAAATAATTCTGTCTGGTTTCTAGACAGGCCATGGCCAGCTCTACTCAGCAAACCAAAGGAACTTCAAGCACCAAGGATAACTATAAACAATCACAAGGGAGATATTTTCTTAGTCTGCAATTGTTCAGAGTGAAAAGTTTATGCAGCCATTGATTTTAGTCATATCACAGTTTTAAACTAGAATTAAAATATATTAGCTTTATGTTGACAGGAAATACTGTGAATTTAACACATGAACTCCCTGGCCTCTGTGAAGGGTTGGACTAGGCTCCCTGAGGTAGTGTTTTAACTCCTTAATGTTAGCTAGGAGCAATGCAGTCTTTAAGGCATCAGGATCACTCACAAGGGTTATCTTGATTCTTTCTTCCACCAGCAGAGTAGCAAAGGTGCCTCAGTCAGTACTCATTTTCCTGCTTTTTGTTCCAGATGTAGCTTTGTGCTAATACACTTTGAAAAGCAAGTGTTGTCCATTCTCTCATAAGATCCTTGAGCCCAAACCTGACCACCACATGAAAGGAGACAGAACAGTAAGGAAGATGGATACATTCTGAAAATAAATCAACTTCCACCTTGTTTTCCCTTCCCACCAACCTCATTTCTCCCTCTCAAACACCTAGGGAAGTTCTAGGATCCTTGCTAAAATTAGGAAGGAGGGTTTGAAGGGTCTTACAAATGCAGTTAGTGGAAGGTTAAGTTACTCAAGTGTTGTAGGCAGGATGGATCCTTTAGAAAGCCACAAAATGAACAAATAATCATAAGCAGAGCAGCATGCAAACACCCTCTCTGAATTTCTCAGAACACTCCTAATAGCATTCAGCAACTGAAGAGCCATGTACTCTGGCTGCCTTTGTACTCTACAATTCTAAGGTACAGGCTTTACAAGCAATATACTTCAGTCTGTCTTTATTGTTTCCATCCACCAGGTCACCTCATTGCTCACAGAAGCAATTAGTTGATTAGGTCTTCTCTGTAAGCCCCTGCTACCCAAAGAAACATTTTGATAAGTCTTCAAGGGACACCAAAGAAACAGGCAAAAAGTAGTTTTGGCATTGTGAAGGGATACCTTTACTGGTAAGATGTCCCATCTTCTAGGAGAAAAGCAGCAGAGGAATGGTACCTGACAGACCCAGGCTTATCCTAGAGTTAGAAGCTGTGCACAGGTTCCAGTATTTCACAGGCAAAAAGTTTTGGAAATGAAAATAAATCAAAGCTTCTGCAAACCAAAAAAGCAAAGCAGATATTAATAACAGAACAGGAAATAACTTCAAAGAGAGTAACTGAATGGTAGCCAGGAATGCTAAGAAAAGAATAAATGTTACTATTTCCTTGATTAAGACTGTTAAAGGGCAGTGGTGTGACTCAAAAGAAGTAGCTGTGTGGAAGTTTACAGATGCTGTGGCCTAAACTCTAAGGTTTCTTAATGGGCAATTGCATAATTGTGGGCTTATTTTAAGGCTTGACCTTTTTTCATTGTAAAGAAAGAACTCAAGAAAACCTTCCAAAGGCAGAGGTAGGTACCAAGTAAGATCAAATCTTCAAGTTTATTCTGGCAGGCTGATTTGGATGAATGTTACTGTTTGCAGCAGATGCCTGCAACACACTAAGGGACTCCCAAGCCTCCTCAGCCTAGTAAACTGTATCAGGATGCAGAATAACAGAAATCCTGCTGATCCCATCCCTTGCCAGAAACAGCAATGCTGCCAGTGAGGCATCCCACACCTCACAGACATGGTCTCTGTGTCTCTGGTAGTGCCTTGCAGAGCTCTGTATAAATATCCCACTTTTCTTCCAGCCCCTGGCCTGTGCTCTAGCACATGGACAGAGAGCAGGAGCAGTTGGCTCTTCAGATTCTGAGGCTGAAATTCCTGAAACAGCCTTTAGAGGACAGTGGAGAATTGCAAATGGCACATTTTCAGCTCTGGCCTCCGAGATCCTCCAGGATCCTTTGGGGTTTTTATATGAATTATAAGTTCTGAGTCAAAGTAGAGATAAAGTACAACTTCTGTATTAATGTCTGCTGTTTCTATGCTATGCTTTTCTAAGATAAGGATGGGGCTTGTTAACAATCCTGTAGTTTTAGCCTTTTCTACCATTAAGAATTAGCCAGTTCCTGTCTGGTTAAGCTATAGTCTTAATAAATGAACTGCTGCCTTGTCAAAAGGAGCTCACTGTTTCATGGTCAAGTTTAATGGAAAAGAGAACAGTGTATCCAGATAAAACATACTGGTGAACCTTGCTGAAGGCTCTTTGATTCTAGATTTTGATATGGAGAGTTTAAATCTGTGAGAAATTTGCCATCTGGGCCCAAATCTTGCACTTCCTCCCTCCCTGGGAAAAGTTGGGCCAATTTTTTTAAGATCTGTTAGCAATAATTTGCTCTAAATTGGTAGAAGCTGGCTGGGTCAGCAGCAGCCACCACCCTACTGGGCAGCTGCTTTCTTGTGTTGCAGCTTGCTGCTGCAGGTATGGGCTGCATCAAATATGTGTTTTTGAAGCAAGCAGTGGTCTAATTGTCTAATTCTGGCCTGACCTGCATTGTACATATAATGTGGAAACAAAGTGAGATCTCCTGCTGGCACAGGTTAGGTCCTGAATGGTGTCCCAGATATGGTGGGGCTGCCCTGGGAGGGCCAGGGCAGTGCTACAAGGGCAGCTGCCCTGCAGCCTGGGAGCCTTTGAACAGATGAAGAGTGCCAGCAGGGCACAGAGGGAGCACTCTAGAAGACCAAACTGCTTGCACTGGAGACTCTAAAGTTCATGGCAGACATCTGGAGATAAAACTATTGGCACATTCACAATGCCAAAACTGGAATTACCAGGCTAAATGAGCTGATTGCACCTCTTCCAGTCCACTTCCTAAATCATCATTTTAAACAAATGCCAATTTTATTTGAAGCTTCCTGAGCTCTCCCCACTCTCAGCCATGTCTGTGGCTGGGAAACCACATGTATTTTCTTTCTAGAAAGGACACTTTCCTTTTTTAACAAGAAAATAAGGTTCTTTCTCTATATGTACTTGCTGTATTTCAAATCACTTTGGTTAAAGCCAGTAGTTTTGGACTATTCTAGTTCAGGAGCTATAGAAAGTGTGTAACTCTGCTCATGTTCAATGGGATGTGTTTATGACAAACTTAGATACTTATTTTTTTTCTGTGTTTGTTTTCAAGGTTAATATTGCAAATGAAAGTCATTTAACAGGGGAATTCTCCAGTTACTGTACAGAAGTGACCTGTAGAAGCAGAGCAGGGGGGACCTTACTGTATACAAAATATCCTAAGAATTGGAGTCAAAACCTCAATACAGTCAAAGTGTAGTTTATTTTCCAAATCTAATATGTTAGAAAGAAGATGGCTTGAGTAATCAAGACTATTTTATGTATCTTTTCTTGCTTACTTTTCTTTTGTAAATACATAGCTATTGCTGTCCAGACAATGGGGGAAGGTATCTGTTTTTTGTTGTTTCCAAGGCTATCATTACATCAGGTAAGTTAAGGATCCATAAATTATGTTCTCTAAGTGCAAACTTAGAAAAACAGTTATCTTTCAAACACTTGTTTTGCCTTTTGCAATTGAAAGACACTAATTTTTGAGCAGGGTAAGCAAGGAGAAGCCTCCAGTTAGGAATGCACTTGGTTTACATATCTTTCTAGCAAATAAACCCATTAGAAGGCTTTGGTACCAGTATTAACTGTAGTTACAGGGGTGTGGAATTCATTACCTAAAAATTCCCCTCAAATAAACCATGTTTGTGACCTTTTCTGCCCTTTGCCCTTACTCTGCTTGAACCCCTAGGCAGCAGAAGCACCTGGCAGGACATGCAGGCAAGGCTGCTATGAGTCTCATGAGGATGATGATTCAAACCCTCAGGGCCAGACTAAGTTTGCTGTCTGGACATCTGGCCAGTGCTGATGGTGGAAGCAGTGCTCCCCAGTAGGTTATCCTGCAGGGCATGGGATGGAGACAGACTTTTCTATTGCACTGTGTGGTATAAGAGGGATGGACATGTGCAGAAGAGCTAAAGTTCAGGTGCTGCTTGAGTCCTGGGAACAGGGATGGCAGAGACTTAAGGAGGTGGAGGTTCAGCTGCTATGTCGTGTTCTTTCTGGACTGTTAGCCATATCACTCTCAAGAGGAGGAAGTCTTTTAAATCAAAATCAAAAGGGGCAGGTGAACTTCTTAGCAGGCTGCTAATCCCATGAAACAAATCTGCTGACCAAGGCTGCAGATTCTGTAGTTGAGGCAAAGACCCAGTTTTGCCTCATCCCAGCCCCAGTATGATGTGCCCTGTATTTTTCACCAGAACAATCTGGCTGATATGACCTGCTATTTACACTGCCAGGCTGTTTGGTTGTCTGTCATTTTGCTGTCTCACAGAGGAGGGTAATTTCTCACCCCCAAGTCACTGATTTAGGCCATGGAGGAGCACCTCCCTGATGCTGCAAAGGTCTGGTATAACCTAAACTTAAGCTAAACTGGCATTAGGCTCATGTAGCAGTCAAAGGTCAACCTCTAAGGCCAAGTAAGCAGTTTTACTTCTAAGAGAGAAGCCTGCCCTGCATCAGCTTCTTCCTCACCTGCATTACAAGATGGCTGAGCTCTCTGTCCTGACCTAGGCAAGCTGCTCTGAGTTTCTGATCTTTGCTTGGAAGCAGTTATTTTTAGCAAGATAAAATGTAAATTTTCAAGTTTTGCAACAGAAACAGCTATTATGGCAATGGCTTTGAGAAAACTAGTTGTGACCTATGGACAGGTCATGTATTTCAGCAATTCTCTAACTTCTCTGATTACAGTTGTGGATTCAGGCATGGTTTAGGGAATGTATTTGATGCTTCTGTTAAAGAAAACATATAAAGGTTTTATTTCTATTCTACTTAAGGGACCTGTCAATGCAGCTTCATGGAAGCACTTGGAGGCAGCATTTCAGCCAGAAGAAAATTCAGTCCATGAGGCAAGTGTAGTTTTGTGTGCAAAGGGAAAGCTGAAGGATTCAGAGGGTTCTGATTTGAAGAACTGCCAATTTAAGTTGCCTCTGGAAACTCGAGTGTGTCTATAGACTTCTGGGCAAACCTCCTGAAGAGCTAGTGACTGGCTCACTCTCCGTTATAGGCACCTGTGCTGAATCACCATTACAGTAATTGTGTTGCCACATCAGCTCTGGCCAGTAGTAAAAACTCAATAGTCACTAAAAAGCATATTTAAGTAATGTAGTGGTCTCTGTATGTGCTACTGTAACTGTTGCAGAAGTGTCTCTGAAGCACCAAATCTTTATTCTCTGCCAGCTGACCTTACATAGTCAATGTTTGCAACAAGTTCTGTGTTGGTGGATCCAAACACCCACACAGAAATCACAACAAGCACCAACAATGTGCTCCCTTTCAGCCAGACATGTTTATTTTGGGGAGGAAAAAGGAGATTGGGTTGGTTCAGTTCTCACTGCTACTTAAGATGTTCTTAATATGCAATTAGTTCTAATATCAGCAAGTACCCAAACCTAATAGATTTTTTTTTTCTTTTAATATTAGCATGATTCCAAAAGAAAACTTGACTTTCAGCACTTATGGGGCCAAGCCACAGTCCCATCAAGTACAATTACAGATGCTATTCTCTCTTGATACAAAATGACTAGCATGCAAATGACCAAGTGAGATTGCAACTTCTCCACTGTTATGAGGCAGGCAATGTGGTTCTTGTTTTCATTTCTGAACAGCAACTGTGGGTAACAGATGTTTGTGAAAGCTGCTTATGCTTTGGGGGTGCAGTAAAACTGCAGAAGTTCTACTCTTCTTATCATTTGCTTTTGTTGGTGAGTTAGTGTAGGATGTTTTGTGAGCAGGCTGCTCTTCTGAAGCTGATCAGTCCATACCTTTGCCCTAGGATTCCTCTGCTGGCAGCCACAGATACTTCACTGCAGGTATTGCTGAGAGTTGCATTTTGTGTGACAATCACATCCTCCTTTTGCTTATGTTCCTGAGTTTTGTCTGTTTTCCTCTGCTTTTGATTCTTTTCTGTTACAGGCAGTGTCAGTTAATATTCGTCTTCTGCAATAGTAAAACTGTTTCAGAGGAGGACACAGTGCTCCAGGTGAGGTCTCCCCAGAGCAGAGTGAAGGAGCAGAATCACCTCCCTCTGCCTGCTGGCCATGTCTCTTGATGCAGCCCAGGATGCCACTGGCTTTCTGGGCTGTGAGTGCACATTGCTGGCTCACATTCAGCTTTTCATCCACAAGTATCCCCAAGACCTTCTCTGCAGGGCTGCTCTCAATGCCTTCAGCCTCCAGCCTGTATTGATACAGAAGATTGTCCTGACCCAGCTGCAGGACCTTGCACTTGGCCTTGTGAAGCTGCATGAGGTTAACATGGACCCACTTCTTGAGCTTGTCCACGTCCCTCTGGGTGATTTTGCTTGCATGTCTTCATAATTTGCTCTTTGAGTGTCTTAAGAGAGCACCTGAAGTCAAATCTCACCTGAATAAAATATATTTAATTTTAATATTTTAAATAAATAGCCTTTTATTACTTTACCATGGAATTGTTCCAAGTCAAACAAGTCAGTAAGGAATTTACTTAGTAAATTGTACATTATTAAATGTGTCTTTGCAACACTGAAACTGAGAAGGCTGCCCCTTCACATAGTGTCATATTTAGGATATTTTAGAATATTTATGGATAAATTGATGGTCCTGGAATAATGCATTACAGAACTAGTGTAGCAACACAAGTGTGGACACTGATAGCAGCAGGGATGTATGTGAGGAAAGTCAAGGGTCTTTGGTACAGCTAGATGACCCCTGTGACAGAGAAGCAAATCCTAAAGTGTGTTACTTAATGAGATTGCAATGCCATGTGGTAGTTATTACCAGTGAAAATGCTTGCAATAGAGTGGCAATAAGGCACAAACCCCCCTGTGGATGACTCTGAAGTGAGTATTTGGGAGTGTCAGCAAAATGTAGCCTTCTGATAGGAAAAGGATAGGTGCATGAGGTCAAAAAGCTACAACTACAAAGATCTGACAGCTGACATAGTGTGCCTGTAGTGCTCTAGGGCCATGTGGTGCCACCTACTCTGCAAGCAACAGACTGTGGGAAGCAATGCACTCAACTTGGAAGCCAAGCTGGGACACTGAGACACGAGTGACCTTGCTTTTCAACATCACACAGGGCAAATCACTTGCACAGCTTCTGCTCTATGTAGTGTCACAGTTACTGTGACCAGCCAACGCTTTCTCACTGACCAGAACAGCCAAAGTTTAGGAGATTATTGCTTAGTATTATTCCTAGCTTAATGAGTGATGGTGATGACTTTATTCAGTGTTCACAGTATTTTATGAGCATGTGCCCATTTTGGTTCATTTCCCCACCACCAGGAAGGAGAAGAGAATCTCTCCAGACAGAACCTCTGTGGTGAGTGGGTATCTGGACTAGTGCACCTAGTCTTATCCTTAAATAATGCTGGGCATTTTTCAGAGGATTCTGGAAGATGGTTTCCAATTCTAAGAGTGAATTTCCATTAAGTAACATAGATGATACTTCCAGTGGCTGTTCTTTTGCCTGACTTAGATTTTTTTGCATCACTTACATGCTTCTGTGTCATTACTGTGATAGAAACTGTAGAAATTAAAGTGTGGATAGGAAGAGAGTTCTCTAGGTCACCTGCTCCAACTTTCTAGTGGAAGCAGAGCCTTCAGTTAAGTCTTCTGGGGCCTTGACAAGAAGAATCTTGAATATTTCTAGTGAGAGAGATTCTGCCATGTGTCTAGCCAGCCTATTTCAATGCGTGGTTGTTCTGACAGCAAAGGCTTTTTTCTTGTATCCAGAGAGCATTTCTCCTAAAGTAACTCATGTCTGTTGCCTCTCCTCCTGGTACTGTGCAGCCTTGTGAAGAGAAGACCTCCATCTTCTCTATAACTCTGTTTTAGGTATTGGAAGACTGTGATCATATCTCTCCTGAGCTTTCTCTTCTCTAGGCTGAGAAAATTCAGTTCTTTCATCCTTTCTCCATAACAACTTCACTGGCCCTGTAATCACCTTTGTGGCCATCCACTTCACCCTCCTCAGTTTTTCAGCGCTGTTCTTGAACTACAGGGATCCAAACTAGACATAACATTCCAGGTGCCAACTGAATGTAACAGTCATATCCCTGGAACTTCTGAATGTATGCTTGGTGACACAGCCCAGGAGCAAATTTGCTGCCTTTGGTACCAGGGCACATTACTGGCTCATGTTCAGCTTGTTTTCCCCCAGGGCTTTTCAGCAGTTTCTTTCCAGACAGTCAAACCCCTAACTAAGCAGCCTGTACTGCTACTTGGGATTGCACTGTCAGGTGCAGGAATATACTGTTCTTAGATCTCATGTGATTCTTGTTGGCCCAAACTTCCAGCCAGTTGAAGTCTAACTGTATGGTGACTTTTTCCCAGCTTGGTGTCACCTGCATTCTTGGCAAGGGAACATTTAATCTTCTTCATCTATACTGTTTGTAAAAGTTTGTGTATTGTTGAACCCAGTGCTAACTTCTGAGGAACTGCACTTAGGAGTGGATGTCAGTTTGGCTTTGAACTGTTAAACACCACTGTTGATCACAGCAGTTCAGACAGTTTTCCAGCCATCTTCTGATCCACCTGTCCAGTTCATAACTTTCTGGCTTATCAACAAAGACGTTTTGGGAGATGTTGTCAAACAGTTGCTAAAATCAAGGTAGTGATCTGCACAGCTCTCCTCGCATCTGCCAAGAAAGTTCTTTCATCACAGAAGGCTCTCACCACCCCATGGCTTTTCTCCATCACCTTCTTTTCCTTCATTTGCCTGGAAATACATTCCTTCCATGAGGATTCAGCCCACAGTTTTCCCAGGGGAAAAGGTGAGTTTGACTGGTGTGTAGCTCCCCAGATCTTCCTTTTTTTGTGATTCTGTAGATTAACATAATATTAGCCCTTTCCTACTTGTCTGGGACAACCTGGCCTGCATAATCTTTCAAAAATGATAGAAAGTAGTTTTGCAGTGAGGTCAGCCAACTCTTTTAGCTACCTCAGCTGCATCTCATCAGGTCTATAGACTTAAAAATACTGGGTTTGTACAAATGGTCCCTAAACCAGCTCTCCTCCACTCTTAGTAAGAATTGTATATCTACATTTCCTGTTTTCTAAACCCCTGCTGAATTGCATATTGTTAAGGTGAATATTTCCTGTCATTTTATATGAAGGTAGTTTTTAATTTTTGCTTTTGTTTTATTCTGATTATGATTATACAGTTCACTTGTTAAAAAGGGAAGACTTTTATGCCATTTGACACACCTATAATACAGCTGCAAATAAAGATAATTTTTTTTTTCAGGTGGAAGTAATTAAAATAGTTTTTGTAGACAAATGAATCCAGGCTCTGCACCAAGAGCTTGTGATACCAAAACGTGAAGCACAGGAAAATACACCTGAGGAAGAGCTAAGTAATTGTGTGAAGATAATAGAGAGAAAAGGCAAATGGCTTTTATTTTCTGAAGCACTATTTCTTGTTTGAAGCTGGAATTGAATAATAAAAACAAAGCAGAACACTCTGTCCAGTGTGTGTGTGTGTGTGAACTATGGATATGTTTGGATGATGATGTGCATTCAGTGCCATCAACAGCAAGGCAGATGCAGGCACAGGCAACTCCGGTAGCTGGGGGAGATGAGTCACCAGCAGGAAATGCAGAGCCAGTTCTGGGGCTGGCAGCTCTTCCATGGGGGCTAGGAAAAGCTTTTGCAGCCTTTTCAACACACACTGAGGCAAAATACAGCCCAGCGAATAGAGGACAAGAAGAGTGAAAGGCACAGGCAGTTTTAGCCTGGAGAAGAGGAGGCTGAGGGGAGACCTTATCGCTCTCTTCAGCTGCTTGAAAGGCCATTCTAGGGAGGCGGGCGTTGGCCTCTTCTCTCTTGTGACTAGTGACAGGACTAGAGGGAATGGGCTTAAGCTGTGCCAGGGTAGGTTTAGATTAGATATTAGGAAGAATTTCTTTACTGAAAGAGTGGTGAGATATTGGAATAGGCTGCCCAGGGAGGTGGTGGAGTCACCATCCCTGGAGGTTTTTAAGAAGAGGATAGATGTGTTTCTTCAGGGGATGATTTAGGGATAAGAGTAGTGTAGGGCTATAGGTTGGACTAGATGATCTTGAGGCTCCTTTCCAACCGTAGTGATTCTGTGATTCTGTGATATGGCTGCATGTAGCCTATGCGGTTCACAAAAAGGAGGCAGTGTAAGCAGAAAACTTCAGCTTGCAGGCCTGACTCAGGGAAAATTTTCCCTTGAATTTACTGGAAGTTCTGCCAATATGAAAACCAGGACCGGTCCCGTGTGAGGTTGGCACAAGCACCTCACCACACCCGTAAAGAACAACACATTATGCAAGCTTCAGTGCTAAACCACCGACAAAGCTGATTTTGAAATGGTTTTAATGATAGCCAATCTGCATACCAATTGACTCATCTGCGTATACCATAGCTTGGAACAATACCAGAGAAATGTGTAAAAAGTCTGCAATGCTGTATGACAATAGCTCCCAAGTATGCTGACCTTGGGTAAATGAAACAAAGGGGAAGTACAGCGCTCTTTTGCTGAGGCATTACGGAAGGATTAAGAGCGGATACAGCTGCATCGCACCGGCACTTGGTTACACAGTTTCCACTCCGCGCCCCTGCCGTCATTCCAACAGGAGCTCTGCGAGAGGCAGGGAGCGAGCGTATGCTGCATCTCCCTTCTATTTTACAACAACCAGGGAGCAAGGAGCAGGACAGTGTGGCCTGACCCCCCCAGTCAGCCTCACACCCACTGCTGAGGCACCCACTGGGTGCTCCAGGCCCAGCTGCTCTCAGGACAGCCCCAAGCGGTGATGGCAAGGCGCCGCCCTGCCTGCCTCCTCCCGCAGGGGGGATACCTGGGTGCACCCCGAACAGCCACGCTGCTGCAATGCAGGAGGGCAAACAGAAGGCAAGAATACAGAGCCACACAGAATCACAGAACCATCAAGGCTGGAAGAGATGTTTAAGGTCATCGAGTCCAACCATCAACCTATCACCACCATGCCACTAAACCATGTCCCTAACCACCACACCTACACATTTTTTAAACACCTCCAGGGACATTCATTTCACCACTGCCCTGGGCAGCCTGGGCCAATGCCTAACTCCTTCCGTGAAGATATTTTCCCTAATATCCAGCCTGAACCTCCCCTGGTACAGCTTGACACCATTTATTGTGTTTCTTCCAGAGCTTATTTGTAAAGAGTTGAATAAAACCAAAGCTGAACTGACTTTGAGCAGTTCAGTTCAGGTACCATAGCTCTGCTTTCTGACTCTTCCCCATTGCCACATACTCAGGGTAACTGTCATGGAGCAACTGTTCAGCCCAGTAAGAAGTTGTCAAGAACCTTAATTTGGCATAAAAACTTTTCAGGATAATTGTAAAGAAAAGGTTCCAGAAATAGTTTAGGCAAGTTGCTTTATTGAGAACAGATCAGCTTGGCAAACTGTGGTCTGCTGGTGAGGACTACTGAATTGAACCCTGCTCCAGACTGGTGTAGGTCACTTGGTCTCAAACACCTGCCTGCTTTCACTTCATTTTTGTATGCTATGGCCATGCCTAAGCAATCTCTGCCTGGAAGTCCCCTCTTGGTCCCACAGCAGTCCACAGGAAATGGACTAGATAACTTTTTGAGGCACCTTCCAGCCTAACACTGACATTTCTAAAACATCATTCTCCCAGTTCTCAGTTATTGCACCACATCAGAAGTCTGTCCATTGTTATGTAGTCTATTCTTACCCTGATAAGTGCTAAGATGTTTGCAGTGAACATAAATTCATCCAGAGCTTTTCAGAAAAATGTGAAGCTTAAAACAGTCCTCAGCAGAGCAGGGAGCAAAAGGTGAACAAACCTGCTGTGGCAGGGGGGTTGGACTAGATGATCTTTCGAGGCCTCTTTCAAGTCCTAACATTCTGTGATTCTGTGATTTTCATTGGGTCCTGTAGATAGCATTGTCTTATCTTTGTACTCATCTATAATAATAATAATAACAACAAAAGATTCTCCTAACCTACTAACCTAGAGCATCTGCAAGACTGTGGCAGACAAGCTTTCTGGCAGACGGTGTCAGCTCTCAGTTAGCCATTGTTGTTACTCTTGAGATGTGTGAGGTTATGCCAAGAAGGATTTTCTGGCCTTCTCCTACTTTTCAATTGGATTTTTATTCATTCTTTTGTATTACCTGCTTTTCAGTTCTAACACATCTCTGTACAGACCCATAGTTCTGCACAAGGAACAAAAAATGCAAAATACACTAGCAGTAAGTATCCCTCATTCTGTATAAGACAGAAAAAACAGAAAATCTGTCTCCTTTGAGAGTTGTCCTCATTCTGGTAGAGGTGGTAGAATTGGACTAGAGTTAGGTTCCATTCCCTTGTGCAGGCCACCAAAAGAGGTTGACCTAATTTATGAGTCTGTTCAGCTTTACATTTCCTCTTCTTTTTCCTTCTATTTTTTCATATATATGCTTGATGTCCAAGGAAACTTTGTCCAATAAGGCTTTTTAGCACACTAAGAGCTCTCTGGTAAGAAGTGTGTGGGGTGCTATCAGGATAATCCTGGCTAATCTAGCCCAGAGAGAGTCTACAGTCTAGGAAAAATGATCATTAGAAACAGTAGGGATGAAATTTCTGATTTTGGCTCAATTACAGAACTAGTTTAAAAATACCTTGTTGTGAAACCCACTGGAAAATGAGTAAAAGAACTGGAAGCATACAAGTGGATAAATTGAAAATAAAGGCCCCACAAATTGTAAAATTCTAGGAGTCAAAAAAGTGAAATGGAGAAATCCGTGCTATTTGGGCTTTCTTGGTAGGAAGCATGGGATTAGCCATATCAGTTGTGAAGACTGGTTCAGAACATCTTTGCTCTTAGTAAATACTCAATACCTAAAGTTTAGAAGAGCAAGGACAAATCTTAAAATACTGTCTTTCCTGTGTGCTAGTGACAACTAGCCTCAATAGTTGGAATACAAAATTCAGAAGTAAAGAGAAAACCATTGGCTGCAAAGTAAACTGCTTTTGTTCTGAACTGATACTTCCACCTAGCCTACCCTTGGTAGATGAGTAGCACCTCTTTCCAAACAGCATGCTTTGAAAAGACTGAGCTGATTTTCCTCCTCACTTTGAACACCCTCTGAAGCACAGAAGCTGCCACATTAGCTCAGCCTCAGGCTTTATTTACCCCAGTGAGCTGTGCTCCTAAGAAATCATGGCACTGCAGCAGATGATGGAGTCTCACTCAGTGCATTCAACCAGGCTGGAGCATACCCAAAATGAGAATCACAGAATCATAGACTGGCCAGGTTGGAAGGGACCTTAAAGGTCATGTAGTTTCAACCCCCCTGCCATGGTCAGGGGTGCCCATGTCACTTATAGGTGAGGATAGGTGAGAAATGTTTTTTCTTCCTGTCCTTTAAGATCTCTAGCAGTAGAAAGGCAACAGTGCCCTAAGTTGTACCCTTGTGGTGTGGTGACACTGGGTTGGAAAGTTTGTTTAATAGGTCCAATATCCAGAGTAGAATAATCTGCAGGGGCTCTCTTCTTCTGCAGAGGCTCTGTTCTGTGGCTTCACTTGGGGGATTTTCAAATAATTTCCAACTAATCCAAGCAAGGGCATAGGTCTGAAGCTCAGTAAGTTGCAGTTGTTGAATGTCCAAGCAAGAAAAGTGAATTGCATAGCTGGAGGTGGATGCAAAAGAGGCAGGATAGAGGTGATTAATTAGAAAAGGTGGTGGGCAGAGATTGCTGTTACTGAGACCAGAGGCTTTGGCTTTCCATGTTTCTTTCTAAGTCAGCCTACACTTGTTTCAAGTCAACTGAGAAGAAGCTGAACAAAGGTGTATGGATGTGGATCTGGGCTGGGCCATGCATTTTGGTAGAGGTGAGGGCGCTTCTTTAGGTGTAATTCTTGCTCCTGGAAACCTTGGGTAAGAAAAATGGAAAAAGCCCTAGAAAAAGTGTCCAGTATGATAGGGGGTAACAGCTTCTTGAAGTTAAAACATTTTTGCACAGACACCTAGGTTAAAGCTAACTTGCATTACCAATTACTGAGTCCATTAACTTTGAGGGTATACTTAGATATATGTAGAAAGAGACCTGCAATTTGGCAATACACAGTGCATACAAAGTAATAGCTTGTTTTAAAACACAAATGATGCTGACTATTATAATGTGAACTGTGTTCCAGATGAAAAGAATTAAAGGGATGTAATTGAAGAACTATGCAACAGTGGCTAATATGCTATTATTTGCAAAGAGATATTACAACTTATAATCTTCTTTCATGGGTTTATGTTGTTAGTGTTTAATGAGGCATGTAAGTGTATTCAGGTGTTAAACCATTCTATTAGCTAGGAAAATTGCACTATTATTTATTGAGCTGTTTGTGATATGTTGTTGTTGGCTTTTTTACTTCCTGTTTCTTGTCTTTGTGCAGTTTTTGTAATTGTCTTTTCTACTTTTGTCTTGTACAAAAGCTTGTAAGTTGTCACTAGGGCAGATTAGTCATGTTAAAAATCAGGATTTTTTTTCTTAATATGTTATATGAATTAATCTTGTTTCACATCTTGTTGTATTGGAAAGCCTCTGAGCCTTTATCAGCTTTAGTCTGGGAAACTGAAGAACCTCTGGCACCCCCAATCATCTCCAGTGCTCAACAGTGGTGGCAGAGTGAGAGAAGAAAGGCTGGGTAAAACAGTGTTTACTCAAGACCTGGTTCCAGACCTGGGTCATTGAGAAGTCTGTGGTGATGAGGATGGGCCAAGGTCACTGTTGGACTCTGCCTGTGGGTCACCACCACATTGCTGGCCAGGGGAGGGGATGCAGTTCAGGAAGAAGGATGTGCTCAGGGGGTATTTAACACAGCACATCAGTCTCATACTTGGAGTTGGGTGAAGAGCATCCATGGCTGCCTCAGCTCTGTGCTACATGCAGGAATAAGAGGGGACTTTGGGCAGCCTATGGCTCTGAGCTGTCTTCATGGCTGCTTGGAAGAAATGTGGTGGGCTGAATGGACCAGTCCTGGACAGACTCTGATTCGCAGTGCTGTATTTGGGCCATGGTTGCCTGTCAGATCCTGAATAGAATGGCTTCACACCTGTGTTAAATGTTTTTCTGGATCAAAACAGGGCCATGGGAATTTGTGAGCTCAGGAGATGATGATGACAACATTATCTGCCCTTGTCCTGGAAGAGTCAGCGGGACTTCTAGTGGACTTGAGATGTATTACTTCAAAAACCCTAAAACAATTCTGTTCCTCATCAAACTCTTATGTCTTCCTTTGTCCTGAAGCAGTTGTGCTGCAGGTTACCCAGAGCTGCCCTGACCCTGTTATAAGGATTTCTGGGTTGGATATACTGTTGCTTATCTCTTCAGTGTGGAGAAAAATGCCTGTGAGAACAAGACTGGGAATTTTGGCTAGCAATTTATATCTGAAAGGGTAGAAAGCATTTTAAGACAAATGAGAAAGTGTTGGTCAAATTTCTGCATGTTGTTACAGGAAGTGTTTTAACAGAGTGAGATTAAAACACATTTGAAAGTTCATTTGTATGAATTTCAAACTTGCCTTTGCTGACAGAGTTCCATCCTCATCTGCTTTACTATGAAATGCAAAATGAAACTACTGCAGTATTCCTTACAAACTTCATGTTTCTTTGCTACATCTCTAGCCTGTCAAATGTGATCCTAATTGCCTGATGTTCATGTCACCCATCAGACCAGTTTTCATTCCTCACATGCTGCTTCAAGAACTCTGATCCCTAATTTAATTAATGAATCATTGTTTTCTGGGTTATTAGCTGCATATGTTCCTCTTCTTCTTTAAAAAAACATTTATGGTATTTTTTTCTCTTGGCTGCCTGAAAATAAATGCTTCAAATTGTGTTTAAGCCATTCTCCCTTCCCTTCCCTTCCCTTCCCTTCCCTTCCCTTCCCTTCCCTTCCCTTCCCTTCCCTTCCCTTCTCTTCTCTTCCCAACATGGGGCTAAGTGTGACCACTTTAATGCCTTCAAAGGTCCCATGGGGTCAGAGCTCGTTGCAAGCTATCCTATCTGTAGGCTTTCTTCTATGGAATGACATCTGGGCCCCAATTAAATCCATTAACATTTTGACAACTAGTGTTTTTACTCACATTACAGCTAATTAATTCATGCTTGTGAAGCACTTTGGAACTATACAAATACTCACTTCCTATTGTTCTCTCTGATGATTTACAATTCTTAACTCCCATGAACTTTGAATCAGAGGATTTCTCTCTTTGTAATCTGCAATCCATCTCACCAGAGATTGACAGGCTGTTTCCACTTCTCAGATGACGCCTTCTCACTTTGGGCTTCACTTGGCTTTCTTCACAGAAGGAAAGGCTGTGGAAGCGTGACCTCAGCAAAGCCAACAGGGACCATGAACCCAGCCAGAAAATGTCACCTCAGGCACGACTCAACTCCTCAAGTGCTCCTAAAAGAAAGACTTTAGGAAGTCATATGAAGTGCCAGGGCTTAGTTCCCACCTATGTGATCTGGTCAGGCTTTCTGCCTTTGCTTTATCAGGTTCTTGTTCCAGCTCTACACACTAAGAGCCAAACACAGCCATCTTAGGCTGCTAGCTGCAGTAAGGAAGCCAGGGTCAGTGGTCATAGTTTTGGTTTTACACCTAGCCCCATTGCACTTAGAAGCTTCACACTACAGTACAGTTTAGGTAAGTGGTAATTTCATCCACAACTTCCAAAAACTTGCTCTATTTCTATTATGTGCTTGAGGAGCTGCAGTAATTCACCATGCCTACAAAAATGTATTTTGCAGCAATATATTCTATAAGAAAGAGAAGGACTTAAGACCAGAATAATTTTCATCCAAAAGCTGTGGGTTTCTTTAAGCTGATGGCCTGAGTTGTGCTGCCAGGAGAAACTAAAGTGAAGGTGATGGGATGAAGGAGGACATTGTGCTTGGGTCTAACCCCTGACTGGGCAGGGGACTTGGCCACTCTGGCATTTAAGATTGTATGAGCATTCATGTAGAGTCTGGTTGGGACAAGGCTGAGATAAACAGACAGTTCTATAAAATCATGTTTAGAGATCATCTTAATTGTGTCCTTCATTAAAGAAAGGTGGTTTTATCTTAAGTAGTGATATTATTATTTATGTCTGTTATCATACTGCCCACTTACACTTGTACCTTATTTGAAAGTTAATTATTCCTCTTATCCTTTCACAGTCTCCACTGATGTTCAGTTTTAATGCACTGCTGTGTTCTTCTTGTATGATGTGCATCCTGGACCCAAGAATAAAAACTAAATTGAAACCTTAAGGTAAAAAGAAGGTTCATCTCAGTTAATTAATATTTACCTCCAGCAAAACACTAATTACACTGGTGGTGTAGGGGAAGAGAGACCTGAAAGGAGCTGGTTATTCATTATCTGCCCATCCTAAGGAGCTCTTCCAGCCCCTGGGAGCTGATAAGAGTCCTTGAGACTCCTGGCTGTGGTAGCAGGGAGCACAGATGCTTTCTCCCACCTTACCATGCCTGTGCTGCTGAAGAACCAGAGCAGAGCTGGCACCAGCAGCCCCAGGCTGGTGAATAGACAGATTTTGTGTGGCACCCAGCAGCACCATGAAAGGGTAGGGACTTCTCTGCTGCTGGCTGCCCCTGTCACTGTGTGCACTGGGGTCAGTTGCTGGGGAGGCAGATGAGGTGTCACACAGGTCATGAGATTCATGCCATCGCTTCTCTTAGAGAGGCTGCACACCCTGGCTCCTGCTAAGTGCCTAGCAATGGACTTCAGTCTTAGGGTGAGGAAGGATATGTCAGACTGTCTTCTGTTGACAGGTTACTTGCTGTTGGGGTAAGGTAATAAGAAATAGCCTCATTAAGTAGTGCCTGTCAGTACACCCTCGTGTCCTTTAGAATTTGTTGGGCCTGACACCTATTCCCTTAAGGTAATTTGGGTTCTCTTATCACTGGAAGGAAGCAATAGTATTGGGAGTGCTGGTGCTATAGATCAGATGATGGCTTTGCTGCCTGTTTGGTGTTATCCTCCAGTATCACAGCACACCAGCATTGCAGTCCAGCAGACACAGGAACCTCAGCTTGGGAAAGGCAGGGTTCAGTTTCCAGTAACTTTGCTTCCTTGCTGATGTTATTTTGGGCAAAATAATTTCAACTTCTTCTCCATCTACAGCTTACCAGCTGTAAAATCAGATGCTTGCAGGTCTTTTCAAGCTCTGCTTATACACAGCTCAATGGAAGCCCTAGGAACAGGGAGTTTCTTATGCAAATGATCTTGTGGGTGCCACTGAGAATATGGCTGTCATCAGGAGAAGACCTGAGTCCACAGTTGTGAGATTCCCACAGCTGGAATGAAGGCAAAATGACTGAAGTCTTAATGTACTTTCCCTTGGCAGTGCTGGGATGGGGATTCCTTCCCCCATGCGTGTCTCCTCTCTAGAACTAGACCATGTAAACATTATGCAACCAAACCAAAATTCACTCTTTTATATTGAAAAGATCATTTTATCTCAAATAAGTTTGCTGACTTGGTGGCCTAACCAACTCACAGGACTGACTAGGTATTATTTCTCTAAACCACTTTTAACAGATCTTATTAATCATTGCTGATCTAAATCTTTTGATCCTACCAAAGTATGTAAAGCATGCATTCAGTGACTGACTGAGTTATGGAGTCACCCTTTAGCCCAGAGGTTAAATGCAAAGTTGTATTACACACAGAGTATTTCAAAACTAACCCCCTGCTTTTAGTTTTGATTTCCACTTTATTGATTTGCACTAGGTAAATTTAATTCCAAATCTTACAGATGGCTGAGATAGTCATTCAATTTTGCCATTGTAGTGAAGAAACCATTAGGAAAATGGAGAAGTAAAGGTCACAGTAATCTTTTCTGGAATGAAGAATGAAGAACTAATTTTATTCAGAGGTCAGGTTTGTACAAAAAACTCTGAAGCACTCACAGTATGCTATTATTTAAGCATTTACAAAGTTTCATTGATATACAACATTTGTGAAACGCAACATTGCTCAAGGGAAGATGAAAAGGTGGGAAGCAGCTTCTTTTCCTCCATGTACAGTTCCTGAATTTCTTATGTTATACAAGTTTTGTACTCCATCCTATGGAGGTGTTTTTTTGGTCCTGTGATCCCTGACTGCCATGTAGAGAAGGACCCTGCATCTGCCTCAGACACCAAAACCATGAGCTCACAGATAAATACTTTTTTCTTCTGAACATTTTTTTCCTCCAGGGATACTTAGAGGAAATACTTTATGTCCTATGAGATAAGCTGAATTTATTGACTTTTATTTTGGATTTTTTCTTTTTGCATGTGAAAGATATTCAATGTGTTTTAACAAAGCCTTTTCCCATTTAAAAGAAGGCACTATAAATGCAAAACTTAAGTACTTGTTTCTTGGAAAAAAAGACTGGTTTTTACAACCTCAAGCTATTGTTGAGTGCCTGAAAACACCTTGTAAACCCTTAACATGCATATGTTGGGAGAAACTCAAGACACCTAAACACAGGGATCTACAGCCACTGCAGATGTCCTCAGGTTACCTGAGTTGCCTCTTCAGCTACCCCGTAGGAGTGAGAGTAAGTCTCCAGTAGGTCCTGGCTGAAATCTATCAGCCTGTGAGTTGTCTCAGCTTGTCTCAAAGCACCTGGAGCTTCTGTGTTTAGAGGTGAGGAGTCAGCTCTGCCAAAAGCAGAAGGCCAATGGCATCCTGGCTTGTATCAGGAATAGTGTGACCAGCAGGAGCAGGGAGGTGAGCTTGCCACTGTACACGGCACTGGAGGCCACACCTCGAGTACTGTGTGCAGTTTTGGGCACCGCAGTTTAGGAAGGACATTGAGCTACTAGAGAGGGTACAGAGAAGGGCAACTAAGCTAATCAGGGGTCTGGAGAGCAGGCCTTATGAGAAGAGGCTGAGGGAGCTGGGCTTGTTTAGCCTGGAGAAGAGGAGGCTGAGGGGAGCCCTTATCGCTCTCTTCAGCTACTTGAAAGGCCATTCTAGGGAGGCGGGTGTTGGCCTCTTCTCCCTTGTGACTAGTGACAGGACTAGAGGGAATGGGCTTAAGTTGTGGCAGGGTAGGTTTAGATTAGATATTAGGAAGAATTTCTTTACTGAAAGAGTGGTGAGATATTGGAATAGGCTGCCCAGGGAGGTGGTGGAGTCACCATCGCTGGAGGTTTTTAAGAAGAGGATAGATGTGTTTCTTCAGGGGATGATTTAGGGATAAGAGTAGTGTAGGGCTATAGGTTGGACTAGATGATCTTGAGGCTCCTTTCCAACCGTAATGATTCTGTGATTCTGTGAGATGCTGGGCAGTGCAGAAAGCTGTGTTTCAGAATCCCCTTCACTTAAGGCTTAACTCCAGCCGTTTGCCTGAGTCAGTATCCTCCTCCACTACACTGGGAGCAGAGCTGGAATGGCTGTATTAGGAGACAATGCTTACTTCAGCCACAGCTGGCAGCTCCCTTTCCATCTCACCACCAACTCAAACACCAGCAGTAACTGAGCTTCACAGCCACAGCCAGGTGGTGATGAACTATTTCCACCCAAAGCCTGTTACCACCCACACCAAACATAAGAAGGATGCTGCAGCACTGGCTGTTACTCTATGGGGTTTGTGCTACTCTGGCCACAAGGATGTAGCCTGGATACAGAACATGCAGCATGTGAAGCCTCCTCCTGGTTACAGTATGGCACAAAAAGTCACCTGCTACTGGAGGATTTTACTTGTTTCTCTCATGGAAGTCCTCACCAGTAGCTCAAGGTATCACTGGCTGGCAGGACTAGGACTGGAGTTGAATAAACAGAGCATTTTCTGTGTAAAAACTTATCTTGCTCTGTTAGTCTTCCAGGATTTACATTGATCTCCCACTTGCTGTTACTTTAAATTCTTTCACTATGAACATGCTGCCCTTTGCCTCATTTAGCTGTTTCTTAGAGCTTTTTCCTTCCCATCAAAACGTTGATTTCCTTCTTCGTACTCCTTATGTTGGGTCCTGAGTGTCCTTGAACCTGTGGCACAGTAAACACTAGCAAAACACAAAGATAAGTTTGTGAACTATTATTACCAAAAAATATGATATATATTTCACAAATATATATGAAACTCCTGGAGTTCTCTGCAGATTTTTTTCCTTTGGAAGAAATCAGAGAAAAACACCATGAACCATGAATCTTAAAGTTTCATCTTATTTATTGAAATATGATTGAAAAACTAATGTTGACAGAACTGAAGGAAGCAATAACCACAAGCATCTTGAGAAAGCCTCCACATCTCAATGGAAAAGTCATCTATAGTTGCATTGTGTGAAAGAAAAGAAAAAAAAAACCCAAAACAGGAAAAAAATCCTTTTCCATTTGCTTCCAGAGCAAAATGACAAGCCATATTGATTTTTATTTACATACTACAATCTTCTGACTCTGTTCCAGAGCTGGGAATTCTGGAGAAGGGAAAGCCTTAACTCATTTAGAAAACACAGGTAAAGAAGGAGCCTGGGATTGGAAGAAGGGGCAAGTAGCTGTGGATAATAAGGTCTGCCTCCTCTAAGCTCACAGATCACCTTTTTACCATGCTCTGTTCAGAGTTCTCATCACTGTTGGCCATTGCAGTACCCTGCTGTTTTTCTTGCACTCTTAAATTTACTGTATTGAACTCTTGGCCACAGAAAGCTCCTGCTTGATCTCAGACACATTCCCAAGCACAGGGTTAACATTACATATATTGAAAGAAAAGGGTTGATGAGGACTGGGTCTTCTCCTGGCCTTTTTGCAGATTCCTTTTGTCACTCTAGCTAAGTCCCATGGAGGAGTTGTCTCTCCATCAGACAAAGCAGACCTAGCATAATACCTGTGTTTCCTGATGTTGTAATAAAGATTATTTTCTAAACAAAAATATATATATCACAGAGTCACAGAATATCCCCAGCTGGATGGGACCCACAAGAATCATTGAGTCCAACTCCTGTCTATGCACAGGACAACCCCAAAGTCACCCCATGTATCTAAGATTATGTGAAGGACTAACTACAAAGTGTCACAGATGAAAACGTTGCCTGTAACTGTACCTCTCCCTCCTTTTTTTCACACTGAGTTATCACTGAATCCTATCATTTTCTTTATTATATAGGTCATTGCTATGCAAGGGCAGCAGAAGTAATGATTATTTCCCTAATAAAAAAAATGCCACATGTTAAGGATTTCTCTTTCTGCTTACTGTCTCTTCTGCCAGGGCCTGCTTCCAGCCTTGCATCCCACGGGACTGCCCCCCTGGTTTCTGCATTCACTTGACACCAAGATGAATGCTCCTGTTTGTTTCATGGGATGTGTCTTTTTAAAAGGCATGATGAGTGTAAAGGCAAATATTCTACATGGTTTGTGTGAGTGCCAAGATCAAGTGTCTAGAAGCACCTGAACAAGTGTGTTTTCCTAACATGTCATTAAAAGTGGGCTGTGCCTATGTTTGTCAATATGCTAATTTCCCCAGTTACTTCTACTGAACAAAAGCAAACTCACTTTTTTTTTATGATGTCAATGCCTTTTAATTAATAACCTATTGCATGACATTTTCTGGTTCAGGTTTCAAGCCCTTTTATGCCATTAACATGCCAGTGATTTTTCAAACGTTCCTTTGGCTGAAGTACACAGTAAAATAGAAAATGTCTTCAGAATCCTGGATTAGCTGTCACTGATGGCATAAGTCTGTCAATAGCAGCCAGTAGATGTGGGAGGCTGACTTTTTCCTCTTATTTTTATTTATAAATTCCATTTCAGAGTAGCAGTAAGACACCGCAGGCCATGCATTTTGAAAGGATTATTGCACTTCTCTTATGACTAAAGTCACTTGCCCTTTAGCCTTGTGTCTTATAACACCTCCTGAGGTGTTCAGTAGTAGTCCAGAAATGCATGGCATGCTGTGTCTTATAGCTTAAATATATCTAGCTGTATCATACAGAAAAATAATGATAAAGTGAAAGAACATGCAAGGAACACCCCCAGCTATTCCATTCTTTTTCCATTCTTTTTTAATCAATTCATAAGTAAAATAATTTGCAGGTTGCCAACTGTTTGTTAAAAAGTATATGACACATGGCAGGGTTGTTTCCCTCTTATGACTAGGGTATCTTGCAGTATATATGAAACACCAACCTTTAAATACAGTTGGGAGTTGTTGCATAATATAGAAATACAGCTAAATTCTTAAAAGGGTTAAACAGTTCTATTCTGCCTTAAATTACCACTGTCATTCAATTCATTAGATGAGTTTATGGAGTTACAATATGTCTGTAATTTATAGCCTGCTTACTGACAAAGCTTAATGCTAACATATGCCTAATTTGCCAAGGTTATCTCAAGCCTCATTCATCTCCCCCACTAACAATATGCTGCTGATTCCATGCTTCATGGATGAGGTACATGCGGTTTCATATTTAGTGCTATCAATCACAAGTAATTGCCTCCAGCTCTCCGCCTCAGTGTTCAAAGTGATTTCTTTTCAGCCTCCCAGGCTTGATGAAGAGGGGATGCATAGCCAGAGGAGGGCATCCTCCTCCAGCCTTAGGAACTGCAGACCTGAAGGAGCTGGAAATCAGGGAGAAGAGACATACTTGCAGTTGACAGTTCCCAACTTCTTTTCCGGAGCACATGCTTTCTGCAGTCAGAAGGTTACCCTCCTGGGTATATGCTTCTGCAGCAGTGGCAGCTCTCCATAGGAAGTGAGCCAGCTTCTGGACTGGTACCCTTGGGATTTCCCTAGTGATATGCTGGCCTGACCTGGGGACACCTCCAGCCCAGTTCCCTCATGCCCTAGATTGCACCTAGGGATGCACAACTGTGCTCCAGGGAGCTCAGTGTCCTACCAACCCTTAAACCTGTGCCCAGCTTCATTCCTGGGCAAGGTCCCATTGGTTTGCCTTGCAATAATGTTTGCAGTATCAGGATCTAAGGAAAGTTCCCTGGTCTAACTCATGGTTCCCTGGTCTCTTCCTCTTTGTCTGCTTGCTGGTGTTTTCAACAACTTCATGTTAAGTCCCTGCTGTCAGCATGTACCTACTTCTCTCTCTGTCTGATGAGGCTTTTCTTTTTCTTCTAATATATGTCTGTAGTCACCCTGGAAGCTGAACATTGAATGGAAAATTCAGCTGAATTGTCTGATCCTGAACTGTTTAAGCATATTCTTACCACAAGTCATGGGAATTGCTCACATACCTGGATGAGTGCAACCATTTTTATTCCATGGATTAAAATCTTTGATTATATGAATGTGAACATACATGTTGTCTAGCAAATGAGCTTTGTAGACTCCTGAGCCTTTAGATACATCCCAGAGATCTCTTGGATCACATTAGAATACACAGAGAATAAGTCAGCAAATATATTTTGCTTAGAATATGTCTCCCACTTTGGAATTTGACAAGCAAGAATATCTAGGAGAAAGTTTGTTCTTGGAGACTCTGCTATCAATCAGCTGAAATCTCAGATTTGTCCAGGATGCTGTTGTGCTTAATGTTCTAAGACTTCCCCAGGAAAATGGAGACTGTTTGGCAGACCCAGTGAAACTCTGTCCATGTGAGTTTAATATCATCTGCAGCTATATCATCTGCAGCTAAAACACTCTTCCTGAATGGGTGAACAGATGTATAGGATTTAAAACCAGGGTGATATTCATTAGTTTTACTGCATAGGGGCACCAAAATGTTTACCTGGAAAATTAAAAGCATTCTGGAGAAGAAAAAATTAAGTTTAATTAAAGAAATTGATGATGCTGATGCTGTGGGTTATTTTCCTGTGAAATAAAAATCACTGACCTATATGGAAGTGACAACTGATGATACAAAAACCAGTGCTAGCTTCTTTTAGGAATTTGAGGGTTGTTGGTTTTGTTTGTTTGTGGGGTTTTTTTGTTGTTGGATTTGGGTTTGGGTTTTTTTCTTTTTTGTGTGTGTTGTGGGACAAAGGTTCATGGCACAGAAGGATAGCAGTCATGCACTCATAGGCTTCTTGTAAGTTTACTTAAGGAAGAACTAACTTCTGTAACAATCCAAAAAACTATTTCACTTGCAGAAGCACATACTAACTCTCTGGCTGTGTGGTTCACTGTGGCTATGCTCATTATAAACTGACATTTGGGTGAATTTAAAATGGTAGTGATTCTTGATTGTACTTAGAGAAGCTTTTATTTCTAAAGAGTCTGATAGTCAAGAATCTGCTAAAAATTTGTATTCTATTTCCTTCCAGCACACAGGCAAAATGCCAACCATTTTATGCATAGTATAGCTTTAAATTTTCAGGTTTACTTTTTAGACAAATCAAATGAGCAACAGAAATAAATATAACACTCTTTTCCATAGAACTTGTATTAACAAGAGCTACAATTCAAGAGGGCTGCATAATAAAGGTACAAAATCAGCTACATTTAAAGAATAAAATATCAGCTATTAATTAGTAGAGGGGTGAGGGTTTTTCCTATTTGGAACATCTAAAATAAACATGAAAACAAATCAGATATTTATAGAAAACTTTCCTGAAAAAGAAGAGTTTTTAAATATTTTGTTTTAAATACAAGTGTTGTGAGGCTTCAGAAAGATACACATGGATCTCAACATAACTTAAGCAGTACTAGCCAGTAAAAGAAGAAAAATAACTGCCACAGGTATTCAGAAAACTTATCTTGTTTTGCTTTGTTTTGGAAGACTGTTTCTTAATCAGTGGCTGGAAGGAAACATCTTTGTGAATCTTTGCATATATTCTGAAGGGCTCTGAGGCTAAGTGGCTGCACTTTGCATCGTGTCTGCTGACTTCCCTTTCAGAGCCTCTCTGCCAAGCCGCGGGTGGAGAGCTGCTGTGCTGCGGTGTGTGGGAATAGGCTCTTTCAGTTCTGGTTTATTACATGGCTAATTAACCAAGGTCACTGAGCTCTTTTCTAAGTCTGCCAATAGAGACATCACTGGTGCTTTAACAGATCAGTTTATTATATCACATGCCCTGATAATATGACAATGATTTAAAAAAAAAACTCAAAAAAACAAAATAAACACCCACCCAACCAAAAAAAAACCAACTAAAAATCTACCAAAAAGCCCTATGGGGAAGCATCTACCTGGAACATTGTCTAAACATGCAAGCATGGAAAAAAAAACCCCTGAAATAATAGGCACCACAATATTCTGGATTTTTAACATGTTTAATCCTCAAAGTATTTCTTTTCTATGTGACTCCACGGTGGTTGTGGGTAGCAAATACGAATAACTACTACAGGAGTTTATAGCTGTAATGCTAACATGTCACAGTCATAACCTGATTTACCTGTGACACAGGATCTCTGACAAGATTACCACTCTGTCTATAAATTAACAAGGAATGCATGATGGTGCATAATTAGGGAGTAAACCAACGAACTGTGACTCAGGATTTTGCAGCAGGCTGAAATAAACCTCAGTGTCCCCAGAGCTGCTGTGAATGCAGAACAGAGCTGACAGTCACTGACTCTGCAGAGAGTCATCTTGCAAGGTGCTGTCACCTTCGTTTAAGCAGCTAAGGAGCTCTGTTAAACTTAAGAACCCAATGCTGTGCTCTGGCTCAAAGGTTCGTGGTCAGAGGCCTCCTCAGGGCACCCCTGACAGGCATGGTGTCCTCACTCCTGCTCCAGCACTGTGTATAAAGCCAGGCAAGCACGTGGCTCTCCCTACATGAGCAACGGGCACAACACTTCCCAAGGGAGCTTTAACAACAGCTCATCAACTCCACAACGCCCAGCTTGTGCCTGCTTCTGGGAAACCCCGTGGCAGCTGTGCATTGCTCCCTTCTCAGCTGCCAAGAACATCTCACAGAGGTACAGCTGCTATGTGACAGGATGCCTCACACCAGCATGGTATTGCTGTTCATGGTGGCAGCTCCTGAGATGAACAGCAGCCACTGAGTCTGAGGCTGCTGGGTCACTGGTGGTTATTGATCCTGTGTCTGAGCTGATCTGTATGGAGGGTGGTTGTCCATAGGTACATGGATGTGTTCATGTGCCTTCAAAGTCCCATCTGGATGTTACCTGGGGTGGTTTGGCTCCCACAGTGCCACTGCCTGAACCAGAAAGATTTCAGGATAATCTTAAGGAAGGCAAGGGTTGTGCAAGCCAATCTTCAGTGACAGTTATGGGGACACTCTCAGCAGTCTTATGTGGGGAGTGCTAATCTGCATTTATTGTGATGCTGGACCTCTGTAGGGTCCTTCTTTTTATAGGAGAGGGCTGGCAGGGCCCAGTGTGCACCCCAAAAGGCCCTTAAAAACTTCTGCAAAGTTCACAGGGGATGGTGGCTGTAGGTTTGGTTCTTGTGCTTCCAGAGGGCTCCAAGGCAGGCAGGCAACTCCTCAGGATACTTGTACTTAGATATATACATGTATGTTCCACATGTGGAGTAGGAGCCCAGACCTCATTATGGTCAGCTCTGTCTAGTTCATACAGTCACTGGCAGTGGCTAGGGGATGCAGCTTTCTAAGGCGCGGATGCTGAGGGAGTGATTCACCTGTCTGAACTCCTCCTAGAGAGCTGGTGCATAATTAGGAAGCCTAGAGTAATACATGTAACAGATAATTATAGCCAAAAAAGGATTCTAAAATCTGGTGGGACAAAAGAAAATGAAACAAAATAGCAATTCTTCCTATAATTATCTGGCCAGAAGTGTGTGCTGCCTGGAGAAACTAAAGAATTATTATCAGTGCCTTTTAAACTGAGCAACTTCACCACTGAAGTTGATGTTGGTCATGGTGGACCACACCTGCAGTAGTTACAACCAAAACCAGTCAGCATTGTAGTCCATCTTAAAAGGACCTAACACAGCACTAGACAATATACAAAGAATAATCAGGTCTTTTTATAGTCTTTTACAGTCCATCAGGGAAACCAATTCATTGTAAATCACACATAACTTGGTTTCTGTTCCATTTCTGGTTTTGTCTCTCAGACACAAGGATGCTTTGTAAACACATACTGTCATAATGAACAGAAAAATGCCCAGAGCCAAAAAACCAACCAACCAACCAACCAATAAATCCAAACACCTTAAAGCCTCCAAATCCAAAGAACTATGCCCTGTCAGAGTGAAGTGTAGGTAGGAATCTCCATAACTCCATGAAAATCAGGCAAGGAGAAAACTTTTTATTTTATGTCCCCTGTACTTCACTGCTGAATAACATTGGCAAATGAATCTGGAACTGTATTTTGCTCTTTGGCTGTTTGATGTCCTGTTCTAGTCCTTAAAACAAAGGTCACAATACTGTTCTTTAAACATGCTTTGTTTTAAGCTAGTGCCATAACCAGCAGGATATAGAGATGTGCTAGTGGCTTGGGTTAGATTACAGAGAGATGTTTGCTAGTTTACAGCTCTTATATCATGCATAGGTTTGTTTCCTTACTGCCAAGAAAGAAATTCAAGCATGTCATTCATATCCTTGGTGAGTGAAAGTGTGGAACAAATATTTCTCACATGTTTAAAAAGGAGAAGAGTGATGGGTTCTCCATTTTTTATGAAACAAAATGAGAGATGTCTTGTTTGGTCTTATTTGATTTCAAATTTAATGATATTGTTACTCATAGGTGCCTAACCAGTATTTCCATATGCAGTGAGGGCAATCATGCTGTTCCTTCAGGGTGAGGCTACAGGGTCACAGACAAGATCCCCACAGACTTTTATCCTGTAACATCTATACAATCATACCAAAAGTAACTGTGATATAGATAATTGTATTAAAGGGAATTTTATAAATAGTTTAAATTGGAAGCAACTTAAGATACTGGTTTGTCCACCACCAGTATAAAATGTGTTAGCCTTATCAGGATAATTTTTACAATACTTCCGTGCCATATTTGTTATTGTGGATGTAACAACTGAATCAGCTCAACTTTTTTCATCTCAGTACTGAAAGGTCAAACAACAGCACTGAACACACTCTGTTCTTACAAGTATAAATTGAAAAGGGAAATTTGCTGTTGCTGACACTCCAGTTGTAAAGACAGTGTATTTGTAAACATTTAATTATCTACTTTGTAAAGCCTGAACTAATGTTTTAGTGGAAAAATCTCCCCTTGATGTTTCTGGATAGAACAATGCTAAAAATTCCATTGCTTTCCTATACTTCCAGCAGTGCCTAATATCTAAATGACATCTATTTAAGTTGCTTCCTGTTGAAAAGCTGTTGAACTGCGTAGGCCATGCCAACCTTTTTACCAATAATCTCTTTTCCTTTCACATCTATGTTTTCCTAGTCATGTGAAATCTACTCTGTTTGGCTTTAACTTTCTGTAATTCTCTGGGTAAAAAGAGCAACAACGTTCTTTTCCTCATCATCTTTTCTCCTGAGTACAATCATCCGTGCCTGGCTAATAACGTAATAAAGTATTAAAATTTAATCAGTTAATGTCTATTCCCAGAGTTTTTCAAGAGTCCTTTTGGTTTTAGACAGCCACATGTGGTCTCCTTTTGTAAAAAGGGGTGCTTTTTCTTTAAGCCCCCATACATTGCTTGCTAAATCCTCAGCTAGTTGAGGGGTTTACACCAGCAGGATTGGTACACACAGTGCTCTGAAAGCTGCCATTAGAGCACTTCAGAAAAGTGGGTAACAGTGTGGCAAAGGCATCATGCACTCTGAAATATCTTGGGTTTTAAAGTCTGGAGACTGCTGCATACCCAAGGTGGACTTCCCATTGTGCAGCCTCACATACTACTTTTGTTTCTTTAAAAATTTCTTTCAGTTTACTTGCACAAAGTGAAGGCCAACCTTCTGTTCCTTGGCTGGTCAAAGGCTTGCTCCATTCATTTGGCTGTTTGAAAAGCAGAGCCCACCCCTCCCAGAATTGCCATCAGGGCAGCATGAAATTTTCTTTGATGGGAAAATCCCTGTAGCCAACACCAAGGCTTATTGGGCTTCTTGAAGGAAGGTTAAATATTTGCTGAAAGGAACTTCCCTGAGACATCTGTGAGTTTATTGAAACTCTCAGAAAAGATTCCTGGAGCTTCTCTTCTTGCAGCCAGAAGGAAAGAGCAGGAGATGTTTGTTTGTATGTAGCTTGAGGAACAGAAAAGACATCTGAGAATTTGTTTGCTTTGATCCAGCAGGCAAAAGCTGTGGTTTAACCTGAGAGAGGAGTACCTGTGACTTTTGTTTGTTTTGCTCAGAAAGAAGGGGAATATAGACTAGATAGGCCTAAAAACATGCTCAAAGCCTTCATTTTTAGCCCAAAGTGTCTTGACTAGGATGGCAGTGGTTGGAAAAGGGAATTGGCTGAAGAAATGTTTCAGCTTCTGGAGCATGTTCCAGTTAATGAGGTAGAGATGTCTGCAGTACCTGTTTAATTGCCTAAATTTAAGTTTAATTTAATTGCCTAAATCTTTCCATGATGTAATATTAGCTTCTTCTGTCCATAATTCCATCAAGCTTCTGTGACCTGAGATGAAATTTTCTTTGCATGCACTCTGCCAGCCCCTGGATTTCCTCAGTGAGTATTTGTAAAGAGAGGCAAGATTTTTTTACGAACAAAGTTAGAAAAAGGTTTTGACAACTCTTCCAGCTCTTCTATAGGTATCTTCACCATTTTCATGCTTTTGAGCAAGTATTTGAAATTTGTCCTGAGACATGGGAATACTGCAGGATCTTTGCTGCCCCCTGAGAGTGCATGTGGACTTGAACAAGCTAGGAAGAAAACTGTTTTTTTCTATCACAGGCTGAGTGTTTCAAAAGTAAGATCATTCATCTCAGGTTTGTCAGATCTTGCTTCTCTAATTTGAGACATCTGAAGAAGGTTAGGAACCAGAAAACTGTTTGACAAGACCTCTTTTTCAAACCTTTATTTAATAGAAAAGGAAACTCCCGAAATATTTGCACATTCTCTTCTCTGCTACATTTTTTATTTAATTTTCAATGTAGATATTTACCTACCTCCTTAGCTCTTCCCTTTAGCCATGTTTAAAATATGGTAACGTTTTTCTTATTTATTTATTATTTATATTTTAAAGATATTAATATTTTATACTGTGAGAAGAGAACATATTTTCACTTGAAGCTATTTCATCTCCAATGACATATGACCATTTAGCTCTGTATATGTGTGCTAACTTAAAAGAGAAGAATCCTAAGCATGCCCACCTTCAGATAACATTTTTTTTACTTTTTATTTATGTATTTGTCCCAGAAGTGGATTTTTTTTTTGTAAAGTGAGAGAAATAATGCTTAGGCCTTCAAGGGGAAGCAGCTTTTCAAATACCAGTCTGAATTCTGACAGAAAGAAATAAAAGTATAAGAAATCTGTCACAAGTTAATCTTAATCAGCTTCTGCTTTTATTTTTTTTCCTGAAAGAGAAAACCTACTTTCAAACTAGCTTTTGTTTCATACATTTTACCATTGACTACATTATGTTCTTATTCTTAAACACCTCTTCTGAGTAGCAAAAAAATGTTTAGGCTTGGAGAAGGACTGGAATTATGTAAAACTTTCAATGCTATATAAATACATCCTCTCTTTAGAGGCTTGTTAAATCTCTCCCACTTACAGAAGTGATGCTCATAGAGTCAGGAAATAGCTATAACATTATGATCAAAGTCAAACTAAACCTTATGGTTCAAACTCTGCTATCTGATATGAAGCATTTTAGTAAAGATCTCACAACTATTTTAAAGCAAACATAAACAAATTTTGTTGCTTATCAGTTGAAATTCTCAGGCAATCCTGAAATAATGCAAATATTCAGTGAATAGAAAAATGAAAATGTCATTGTGTAACCAGTAACTGTGATTTAGTTTTCTCCATCAGGTACATTAGGACATCTGAAACTTCTTTCATACTTTTCTGGTGTTCTTGGGTAAAAGGCCCTTTCATGCTTCATGAAATATTTTTAGAGAGGGGTCATTGTAGTAACAACTTAGGTGGGTTTGAGACAATTATTACACCACTAGGATGAGAAATCTTCAAAAATGCCACATGGACTCTTTGAATTGTGTCACCATTTTGTACATCATCTCCCTTCTCAGTCCTTCACAGGTGGCATTGGTGTCTCTCTGTCTTGTGGCCTGAAATAAATGTTTCTACTCCAGATGCTTCAGAGCTATTATTCTCCCAAATTGACTGCAGCTCTATTTGCTCAGTTCTGCATGCAAGGGGAGGACAGACTCTGATTTTCACCATGTTATGTGTACATTTGCTAGTTGTTTGTATTTGTTGTACTTCTATTCTGGGCTTTCATCCAATACCTTTTATTAACATTTCTTCTTGGCTGTCTTTCCCATTCCACATCCTATTTTTTATTTATTTTTATTTTTAACTTATTCTCACACTTGTCTTTATTTTTTTTTCTTCAGCATCTCCTGCAGTCTTTTCTGCTGTTTGCTGGAGATATTTCCTTCATGACATCCCTCAGCAAGGACACTGTATCTCAATAACAATGTTCCATTTAAGCTCTCTGAAGAGCCTTAGCTGTGTTGTCATACACTGACCTAGTATCTCCCTATCCTAGTGCTTTGAAATGGAGTGTGTCATGTTATTCAGCTTAACAGTGATTGTACAGAAATAACCTATGATCAGAACATTTATTTTAAAGAAATGCCAGGCTTCTTGTTTCCTGGAGCTCTTTTCCACCTCCTTACAAGGCACTGGGGGAATGTTTCAGCCAAGCCTGACACACTGACAATACATTTTTGCATTCCTACTGCTGCTACTACTGCTCTGAAAGGTCTAGTTTAGTTTCTCTTCAGATTTACAGGGCTGGAAAGGTCAGTTCAGTACCAACACTTCAAACCACTTTTGGTTAACCTCTATTCACTATTAAGCTCACTTTTCATTTCCATGTGTGCTAGAAGCACATTTACCAGAAGAAACTATAGGCATTTGAAACCTTGCAAACTGGAAGACACTGATGCATAGACCTGGAAAGATATGAAGTTTCTGCATACTGGGGCTTGTCTCATCCTGACATCTGTTTAACCCACCCTTCTTAAACATGGCCTTCTTGAGAGTTTGCAGCCATGGAGGCCACTGTCCTCCACAGAAGCATTCCCTCTGTAATCTGGCTGGCTCAGGCACATTTTAGGGCTCTGGAGACTTGTCCAAGGACAGGAAGGCAGACAGCTGTCTGGCTTAGTTGCCCTTTCTGTCCCAAATCCCTGCTCCAGCTGGCATGGGGCTCTCTGACTTGCAGAAGTTACAGTCATATGTCTGGTCAAACCTGGGACTGGCTTCCTGGGCCCACATAACATCAGCATTACACAGGCTTCTGGTGTTGATTCACTCTTACTGTGAGATTAGGGCCAACAAACCATTTGGTTGCCTGATTCCTAACCTGTGGAGGGATACAAGCACCTATACTTGGTTTCAGCCTGGCAGGAGTCATGCTGTGCACACCTCCAGCTAGAAAAGCACCTGGGAGCACTAGGTGGCAGGGGCTTTTTGTTCATTCTCACAAAAGGGGTTATTTTGGAGGCTCAGTGTGGTAAACAGAGAAAAGCTTAGTTTGCTGCTAAATTCACTTTGATCTAAGTTCAAACAGGAATGAGTGTCATGGGGCACAGCAGACATGGAAGCAGCTGTGCCATCAGCACCACCAGACCTGCCAGCTTGGCTGGTATTGTTTCCCATGTTCAGATCCTACAGGAGCATTTAAAGTATCTGGAGTTTTGATGAGGACTCTTCTGCTTCCTTTCAAAAACTATTTACTATGTATTATCCTCACTTCAAGTTTGAGCAAAGAAAAAAACGTAATAAGAGAATAGCTACATCTTCTGTACTTATGAAGAGGCTGGAAGGTTTCTGAGGAGGATGGAGACACCTCAGGTGAGGTAGGTAATCTATTTGTATCTGCCTTCCATCCAGAATATATTACAAAAATATCTGCCTCTTCAAGTGATAAAGGTGAAACAAGACAAGAAGTGTCAAGAGAAGTTTCCAGAGCATGTTAAGTAGAAAGAGTTTGTTAACATGCATTCGGCAACCATAAGCAGCTAAAACATGAGGCAACTGAGCTGGTAGCCAAAGCATCTGTCACCAAAATATATCTGAGAGTGGTAAAGGAATATGGTTTTAAGGAAACCTTTTAGCTGGTCCATGTGAATTTTAAACCCTTCTTCTTTCAGTACCAGGCAGAGTGTTGCCAGGGCAATGGCTAAGGGTAAGCCACATTCTGCCAGAGATCCAATATCTGACAATTGAGAGAGAAACCTGGCAGGGTTTCCCTGGAATAAATATTGTGCTATTCAAATTTGTCATCAGAAAAATGACTAACAAATCCACAAATGTCTTAACAAGTATTTGGACTTCTTAATGTGCTCCTATGCTTGAAACCAAAAGCCACAGTACTTTCACAGGCATCACACACACACACACTACATAAAGAAGGGACAAACATAAGGGTAACAGAACAAATATGGGCTGAACTAATGATGCTAACACAGCATTAATTTTTTACACTACTTTTTTATTCAAGAGGTTTCTGGTGATGCATGGGACCACCACTTGAACACAATGTGAAAATGAATCACAGAGAACATTGACCTCAAATTCCTGGTGCAACAGTTCCTCAGCTGCTTAGCAGTTTTCCACCTCATGCCAGCAAAGTGTTGCCATCTTTCTTTAAGTGAAACACCTGTTTCTGTGCAAAACCTAAAGTGCTTGAGAAGCTTGGCTCTGCTTTTAGTGTGAGAATTCTCATACTCCAACAAATCTAAACACTATGTGGCCCTTATTGTCTACTTACTTAACCACTAGTTGGTGAGACCTGCTGTATTTTCCATAAAGATGAGGTCTACAGTTTTTGACTGTAAGCTTCACATAATATGGCTACAATGTTTGGAATCAGGATTTAACATTTGTACTGTTCTCTGCTATGCCAGCAAGGTATAAACTGGGTAGAAAATGTCTGATTTTTTTTACAGTTCTTTGTAAAGGTACCTACTTAAGAACATATTTTAAAAATTAAAGTTGAGGTTATTTCTTTTTTTTTTTTCCACTTTTTTTCCATTTCATTTTTTTTGTTCTTTATATCTATTTTGTATCTTTTCTGTAGGAGCCTGTCTCCCAGACTGGTCTAAAATCCAAGATGTATTGGTATAAATCATAATCCCAACTATATATATATATATATATANATATAATATAATAATTTATTATATTAAAATAATATTTTCCCACCATTCTTCTGTGATTTCCTGTGCCCTGCTTCTAGTAGGAGAGGAGCTGAAATGATTTAGGCCACTATGGGAATATTACCCTGATTGGCGGCAGTTTGTCTAGTCTAGGAGGAGCAGCACTGCTGTCCATCAAAAGCCTGACTGAACTCAAGAGGCAGATATGAGCAAATTCACTCAGTTTTAAACTGGGTGAGTAAGAGCTAATGCTGAAGAAGGAATGTGCAGGAACATACATAGCCTAGGGAAACAAGAGGTTTCTTTTCTCAGTCAGTTTTTCCACCTGTCTTTCCACAAAGCTTTGGCAGTATAGCAGTGTGAGGTTTATCCTATGCCCAGACTGAAGTGTGGCTAATTAAGCATTGCCTTCCTGATTTCTAGAGCAGTGTATATCCTTTTCTTAGGCACATCCTTGGGGCTGGCAAGCTGTCAAGGGAGGCACTAGCAAGTATGCCAACTGAGATATGCCATCCTGGGACAGAGCACCCCCTAGGACTGCATCTACACTAGCACAGCTCACCAGTACTCCTGGTGGAGCACAGCAGTTGAATGGTTTGTAATCTACCTCCTTCATCTCACCTTCCTCCCCAGGACAGGGCTGGTTAACAGGCACTTGAGCAGGAAGTCTCTGGGTTTAATTGTTTAGCAGTTGCTAGTCAGACATTTTCAGTAGAGAACTCTTGACTCTGGAACTCTCTTCCAAGGAAGCCCAGAATGGATTCATTGACCTGTGGGGCACAGCCAGGCTTTCACCTGAAGGTAAAATGAGTGAGCTGGTTTTGTTCTGGAATTACACACAGAGAAAAGAGAAAACTATTGTGCAGCAGTGATTTGGTGAACTTTGTGCACCCATTCTGTGTTAGGCACAGATTATACATGACATGGAATCTGAATCATTGGTAACAAGCTACATATTACCTCCCCATCCTCATCCTCCAGTTTATTTTGACCCCCACATTTTTCAGGGAGGATTAAGTTCCTGTTCCCTGTATTCATTCACTCATCCTACTACCACCAGCAAGGACTCATCCTCTCAAAAATGGAACAAAACCCAACTGAATGTCTTACCCCCAAAGACCATTACATTAGTTTGCAACTGGGACAACAGCACCAAAAATCACTCTTCCATGTAAATATTGGTAGAAAAAATACATTTTCATAACTCATATGGCCATGATGTCCCAATTCAACCACAGACTTCTGAAATCTGGTATTTTATGGACTCCAAATAGCAAATAACATCAACAAATCTGTTCTTCCTCTTCTTCCTCAGATTTTTCATTACCTTAACTAACCCAGAGAAAAGTCATGCAGTGTAATTTCCTCTTTGATGGATAGACTAGACAAATGTGCTAACATGCTCTTCTGCTGTGGATCATTATTGAATTAGACATGCAGGGAGAAGAATCTGAATGTCAAGCAATGCCAGAATTTATAATCCATCATTTCATCTTGGTGTACATTTTACAGCCCAAGCTTGTAAGTAGGTATATCTCTAGTGACTTTATTTCTTTCTGACTTCACTAAAGATCTATCAAAGAGAAATCTGGCTTTTTCATGCTGGCAGAAGCTTACAAACAATAGTGGACAGCAATTCCATGGTGAAACCAATGATCAAGAACTGGAATCTAATGGAGAATAACCCTTGCTTGTGCCAAAATTCAAGCAGAAAATTCAACTTTTATTTTCTACAAAGGGAGAAATTTGTGTGGAACATGGAGGTGTGGGATTTTCAAGTCTCTTTATGTTTTTATCTGAAAATGTATTTAAATGTTTACAGTTGACTTTGGTAAAGAGCATAGATGTTTTGAAAACTTCTGGGCTGCAGTTGAACTGGATAATACAGAAGATTTGCAGGGTCCTAGTTTGGGACATAAACTACAAGTAAGCTCTTACTCCATGATGAAGGGAGATGTATGTGTTCACCATAACATTACTCCTTCTCTAGCAAGGGAAATTTTGTGTGTGGGAACTACACAAAGTTCTGTGAGATGCCATCTGCAGACAAGAGATATCCAACCAAGATGTAGACTTCATCAATGCAAATGGTGCAGGGATGCAAATTGTGGCTGCTTTATTCACAACATACCCATTAGATAATGCTATTTTCAAGCTGTCTAACTCCCATAACTTCCAGTAGTCAGGGAAGTGAGCTTAATAGATAGCTAGAAGGGTGAGAACACTGTGAATGGCCTTATTAATGATTTTGGATTAGCACATATTGTCAAGTACCATGCCAGAAGTGTTGCTTCCCATTTATAAAACTTCATATGTTACATGTCACAGTACATGGAGGGGCTCTGAGATCTTATGCAGGAAAAGGCATAGTGTGAGCAAGTCAGAATGTCCCCAAATTGTTTAGAAACATGCACCCTGGGATTGATCCTTTGTCCTTTTCTTTCACACTGAAACTCCAACTTGCCAAGATCCCCAAAAGCCCATTCTAAATGAAGGGATGAGGCTACAGAGGTTTGGTCCTGGATTTCAGCAGCTCCTGGCTTCATAATCTCCACTGATGCCTGTTCTTGGAGCAATTTGCATTCCTGAGTGATTAAGGGATGTTTTGTCCTTCAGGTTTTGTAGGTCATTTCATTATGAGAAGCTTGCAATATTTTTGCCAGACTCTCTCTCTTTCTTTCCTTCTCTCTCTCAAAAGAAAAGAAAAGAAAAAATACCTGAATCTTTTTATCTAGGACCTTCTAAGAGTCATTGAGGAGCTCAGAAGCTTTAATGGAGTTGTTTATTTTGGTTCAAATAATCTCTAGCAGCAGCTTCCTGGAGCTGTAACAATGGAAGGGTATTTTATAGCTGTGAGCAGAACAGTGTTCTATGGGAAAAAAATAAATCTTGATTATCTCAAACTCTCTATCTTAGACTTAAAAAACACACTAGAGACATTTTTATATACCTTTAACTCAATATTTAATAAGAAACAGAAATAAACCAAAGAATGATTTTTCTTTCAATTACTGAGCCTACAGGACTTCCTGCCTCTCTGTGTTTGAAAGTGTGTGGACAGCCTGAAAACAAGCCACCAGTCCCAAGAAGAATCATTATCTTAATCTTTGTCCTGGAAACTTACTGCATTTGCTCTTTGGTTGCAGAGGAGCCAGTCAGGAAACATGGGCAGGCCAAGTTTGCTTTTGAAGAGCAAGTCCCCATGTCCTGTATGCTGGTCTTTGGCAGAAGCCCATCAGACACCTGTGCTCCCAAACCTGGCCTGCTAGAAGTGCCCACTACAGATGTCAGAGCTCTTTTGTTGTCTTCCTATTAGACACCACTTAATGGATGTGAGGCGAACACAGCTTTGCCTAAGCACTTATCAATAGACAGCAAACATTCTTCTTTCAGTGGGCAAAGGGTCAAACTGTTTTGCCTGGCTATAAAGCTGTGCCAGATAATTGCTGGTGATTAGCAATTTTAATTACCAGGTGCTAGGGGTCGTTGCTTGTGGAGCTTTTTTTTGCTGGTGTTGTAATTGGGCAGGCTGTTAATAGGTATGGCTTATGGTAGGCATGGTGGATATTTTACAGATACATAGTGCATCCTTTTAAAGCAAGGGAAATAAAGACAGTAACATAACCTGCTTCTGTTTGCATCTGATTAGCAGCACAGTGCACCAACAGGTTTTTTGATAAAACTTGTCTGATAAAGGAATCTTTAATACAGCTCACTAAAGCAGCTTTTAATCCTCTTGTAAACACTTGTATGTACTATTGTTGGTGAAGAAAGGCAATGATTTTAAAATCTTTTCCTGCTACGTTGGTCATGTTGGAACTAAGCTTGTCAAACATGTTCTACCTCATTGGTTTTGCATGCAGACTTTTAGGGGGTTTTCAGAGAATCACAAAACCAACAGCACAATTAGCAGGGAACTAATCTCTTCCCATATTCAGCAGTGAAACGGGTTCAAACTAAAACTAACACAAAAGACTCTTCTCTGATCTTCCTCACAGCAATGAGAAAGTAAGCAGCTATAATACTTCAATTTCTTTCTTTTTTTTTACTAAAATTTCCATTTATTTCCTTTCCTTATATTATTTTACATCACAAGCCCTGCAGACATATTGAAGGTCTCTGAAAGCTGAATGTACTGTTTACTAATCTACTTGAGTTAGTAGATTAGGCTTGTTCTTTGAGGGAATACAAAGGATGAATACCTCTGCAGCATGGAGTTCTAGCTCTGTTTTTATTTGTTCTGCAGTAATAGCTCGTGTCCCAGCTCAGATCACAGCTTCATTTATTCCAGCAATAGCCAGGCTGTCAGCTGTGGGCTTCTTGGCTGACAGAATAGGGCTGTGCAAACTGCTTCCCAGTATCATCTCTCCTGAGGCCAGCACTGGATTGAGGGCTGTGTCTCTTGTTCTGACCCCTCAGCCAGGCAATTCCCTTTCCTGAGTGCTCCCCAGAAATGAGGGTACACATCCAGTCCTGAGGATGGGATGTTGGAGTGTTGGATGCTGCTAGATTCACACCTGGGTTATATGAGGGGAGATGTGCTGCATTGTGAGGTCTAGCCTGGGTCTGTTCTCAACCACATAGCCCTGCCCTGTAAATATAGAAGTGGAAAAGAGACAGATTTTAGTCTTAAAAGGCAAATAAGCCCCCTCACTCCATTTTGATGTGATAAAGTCTCTGTGCTGTGGGATGGTGCAGCTGGCCTGTCCCACCACTGCATCAGCCTGTCCTCAAGGACAGCTACAAAAGTTAGAACTCCCTTTGTCATTTCTTCATTCCCAAGCTGGGTGTTTATGGACCCTAGTCATTATGGCAAATCCCAGCCTAGGAACCTGGGAATTCCTTGCAGAGCACAGAAATACACAAAAGCAGAGAAATACTATGCATGAAAACCAGTATTTTGAGCTAGCTATGAAAGTATCAACACAGGACATGTCTTGTCTGGCCTAGCAGTTTGCTTCCAAAACAGTGCCACCAAGTTTGAAGGCACCATTTGAACCACCAAGTGCTGTTGACCACTGAAAATGTTGCTAGGCCCTAGCCCTAGGTGCACATGGCCATAAGTCACCTTCTATGGATTTACGCATTCAGGATGTGCATTTGCACCTTAGGAAGTGAAAATATTTTGTGGACTTTTCCTCAGGAACTGCCAGACAAAATCCTGTGGTGGAAGCTGCCTTTGGAATGGAGGGCAAAGCTTTGTCTGGTTTGGGGAGGAGGATGCAGTGCTCAGGGTGCTCCCCTCCACTGCGTTTCCACAGCAAGGATGCAGGCCCTGACACCACATGGCAAACACAGAGCCTTCTCCTTTCCACTGTCCCCAAAACCCATGGACAAGCTGTAAAACCACAGTGCCAGGCCCAAGACAATTCCAGAGAAAGCTGAAAATAACTGATATTCCTGAGAAGTGGGGCAGCCCAGAGCAGAATTGATTTCCTGAAATCACTCTTTGGGCAGTGGGAGATGTAGGGCCCTGGCAGCAGTTATTTTTGGCAGGGACTAAAAATTTTGGTTGTAGGACTGACACACAGACATGATGGGTTGATTGATTTTCACCAGCAACCTTTGTTTCCAGATCTGAAATCTGGTATTCATTGTAGAAATAAATTTCTTAGCTCAAGAAAGGCTACATTACTTATGTTTCCCTCTGCAAAACAGATTGTTTTGCTTCCTACACCATATTCTTGTTTGCTTACAGCTACAGGCTGAATTAAGAGGCTCTCAATGTTGAATACCACTGATGACATTTTATTTTGATTTCAATATGGACTCATACTCCCTCCTTCTTCAGGCTCCCTGTAACTACAGTTCAAAAAGATGCAGAATCCAGCACCAGACTGTTGCCACAAGAAGCTAGAAGCTCACAAAATTGGTATTTTCCCACCTCTACTATCACAAAACTCCAATGTTCCCCAAAGAACAAGGAGCTATATGCAGTCATCTAAATCCCACTTGCCCCAAACACCTTTTGCAATTATCATAGCCTGCCTCCAACGTCCCAGGTTTTGGGCTGAAGTAAAGGCACATGCCAGTAGATGGTATCTTTAGCAGGAATCTGCATAAAACACTGGGTTTGCTTTCTCCCACCATCTGTGTGGCAACATGGGAGCTGCCCAGATTTGAGATGAGAGTTCAGCTGCATTCATAATGCAGTTCCTAAAGAGAGTGGATTATTGCTAGATCTTAAGCCTTAACTTTGAATTGCCTTGCTTTTGTGGGTTGAAGTTAGACCCATACAACATTATTTGAACATAGTCTCTGGTACTTTGTTGACATTAGTTACCTGCTGTGACACACAGCACATGGCAGTTTCATTTTTGTGCTCTGTAAAATACAGGTATTGTGCACCTGAATTATAATCTTGCTGTGATAATATGCCTCTATTGATTCAACAAAACAAGTTGTCTATTTTGTCTTCACTCAGACATTGCTATGAGGGAAAGACTGACAAGCAGAACAGTAAATATTTTGGACTTCACATTTCATGGCATGACGAAAAAGATAAAAGTGCAATAATTTTGCAGTGAGACCTGGCAGACAATGCCACTCCATCTGAACCAGTGAGATGAACTTCTTACAAAATGTGTTTATCATACAGGAGTATTAAGATGTGGTAGACCAATCATTTAAAAATGTATGAAGTGAAAAATGGTCTATTTAGTGATGTACTACCATCTGAAGTATCAATATGAAAGAGCTGAAAGGTAAAATAGGGCTGACTTTTGAACTTTCACAAAATGGATGCTCTCTTAACCAATGAAATACAAAGCTTCACTTTCTTCAAGGGTTTTGTATTTATTGTAATACACTAAACTCAGATAACATACAGCTTCTGAAGAGAGTTGTATTCATAGGCCAAAATTTTAGTGTGTTCCAGGAAAACTAAAGTAAAAAAAAAATAAATAAAAAAGCTGTGTTGTTTTCTTATGGAAGATTTCAGTGTTATTTTGCAATCACTTGATTTTACAATTTTATTTCCAGATATTCAGAGTAAATGTGTTGCCATTCTCACAGAGTGATACCCAACAGGGTGCTCTTGACAGTGGTGATTTCAAAATGCCCCTGTATGCAAAGCACACAACTTTTACTGTAAGAAGTCAGAATTCAGCCTGGACCAAGTGCTGTTAGACAAGAAATACTGAAGTGCTTTTAGAAAAGACCTGTGAAGCCATGAAAGGATGTGTCTTGGACCACCTTTTCTGCCCAGAATTCTTACTACAAGGGAGGAGGATAGCTGAAGGCTACACATCAGCACAGCTGGAGGCTGCACAGCCCATCTGGCTATCACCACATATATGCATAAGTACATACAAGCCCCAGGGCACTCAGATTTCTGCCTGGAATTGCCAGATGATGGACCCAAGCCCAAGCACAGGCAAGCTGGGCAGGTATTTGATTTGGCCCTCTTCAAAAGCCATCTCTGAGCCTGTGTAGCTTCAAGAAATACCTTTTTTTTTCCCCCCCTGTCTGGCACCACCCTATGCACAGGCTGTCTCTGTTACTAAGCTTTCATTAGTACTGTACTGAGTCTGCAGGGCCAACCAGTGAAGTGCATCTTTCACTGGCTATTCCTGAAGTGTTTCACTGACTTTTTCAAGAACAGGTGTTATTTAAATTACATGAATTTGGGAACAGGTGTTTCTGAATAAAACTGGAGTGGGCAGACCAGGAAAAATAATCCAATAAAGACATTTATAACAAAGCAATGAATCAATTGGTGATGGTCTTTGAATACCTGATGAAAGTGATGTTCATGTCTTGCAGAGTCAAAGAGGTCTCAAGGCTTCTTCAGAGACAGAGAGAAGCCCAAAACATGCTTAGGAAACTGAAGGAGATGGAGTGTTGAGACATATTTTGAATTAGCAAATGTCTGACGAAGTTCAGTTATGGTCCTCAAGCTCTTCACATCCTCACAACTGCTTGGAACTAATGTCTACAGAGTAAAGGGAGAAGGCTGGATAATGAGCTCTCCTCTATGTCCTCCAGACTGAATGCTGGTAAGCTTGTGGCAAGCCTAGTTTTTTGTGCTAGGCTTGAGGAAGGGCTAGAAGGATGCCCACTTCTGTTGTGCTGTGAGAAGTGTGTGAATGGTAACCTCTGGTTGAATAGTGTATGCCAAGATGACATGGAGAGGCATTTTGTTTTTCATTGTTCAGTGCATCTCTTATGCCATCCCAAACAGAAAGGTAAGTGCAGTGGACCATGTATACTACATGTTTCTGCCACCATACATCACTTGTATTTATTAACTGGAGTGATGATCAGAGAAAAGCTGAGAAAGGGAGTATGTACCAGAATCAGAAATGGTTGTAGAGGGGATTGAACTCTAATCTTTGGCCTTGAGGGTCTCTACCCCAGTGAGATGACAGGACTGTACTGTGAATAGTTAGCATGCTGTAGGTATGAAAGTGTGATGAAGTGTTGTTGTTGCCTATATATGCCAAAGTAAGACAAAAACATTTAAACACAGTGATGTAGTGAGGTGTTCAGGAGAAGACTGTGATGTGGTGAGTTCATTTGAATAAAATGGGCTAGAGAAATGAGAAGTGTCTTCCCCTTTATTCCTTATGATGAAGGAAATTCTGTATCCTAGCTGACAAGGGCACAGGACACTGCAGCCAAATGACTCAAGAATGGTGCCTGGGCCCACAGCAGGAGAAACCTGACAGAAGTGAGTTAATACATTAATAGGACTTTCAGGGGCTGAAGGATGAAGGACAGTTTATGGTATGCAATCATAAGAGTAATGTGATCAAAGAGGTTAATGTAGTAGATGTCTGTGAGAAAAAATAAAAGAAGCCAGTGTAAAATGAAATAACTACAGGATGAACTTGTGATTAATGCCGTACAAGTAACATCTGCTTTTCTAGCCAAGGCTTCTTCCTGAAATGACATAAGGAGCACAAAATTTAGTATACAAATATAATATATCAGTGACTTTTTAGAGCCTGTTGCATACCTGTGAGCCATAGTGGCTGCAGGACAAACATGTGACGTGGAAAGAGGTGCCTTAAGATTTATCCACCATATATATCAAAGAGATAGTGACACTCATCTAAATTGAGACCTACCTGTTGCCTTACTTATTGTCCTATCCTTGTCCCTACATAGTTGGAAACCACAAATCAGTGCCCTCAGCCTTCTTCTCTGGCTATTGCAATTCATCCAAATACTCCTTTATGGTCCTTTTCAGGGGCCATCTCCCCTCTAGACTCTTTCCAACATCAGTGGAAATTAGTCCTTGTAACTAGACTCAATGCTCTAACAGAGACTTTACCAGTGTCAAGGAAAGCAGTAGGATTACTTTGCCTGTCTTACAGAGGACCCTCCTGTTTACACATTCCAGCATGTTGGGATTTTTATTTTTTTTCTGCCACATGATATCTTTGGCTGACATTCAGCTTGTGATAACTCCAGATCCTGCAAAGCTGTTCAGTAGTTAGTCATTTCCTGCTCTGTAGTTATGCAGCTAGAATGCAGAAATGAATGTAGAACTTGGCATCCATTTTTTTCAGGCAATTCCAGTTCCTCAAAGCCTGTTCAGACTCTGACTCCTGTCCTCCAAATCTCTTCCAACTCCTCCCAGCTTAGAGTCAGATGTAAATTTACAAAGTACACTCTCTATTCCATCATCCAAGTTGATAATGCAAATGTTGAATAGTGCCAGACACTGGACAGACTCCTGGGGAACCCCTCTCAATACATCCTTTAGTCTGATGGTGGACCATTGATAACTAATTTCTTCAAACAGCTTTCTGGCCAGTTTTGCATCCACCCTGTGGCTGCTCTTTTGTTACTGTCCTGCAACTGGGGGCTGTTTCTGTAAGCACCTGCTCTTTTGTCCAAAATCCTTCCTCCCACCCCCGTCCTCACATGCTGGTAACGCCAGGGAACAGCAGCCAGAGAGGCGGCAAGTATGTAGTGTCTGAGTTGCTCCCCTAGGCCCTTAGACAGCCAATTAGTACAGGATAAAAAGTTGGGGTGCCCGTGGGCAATTTGTCTTTTAATTCTGTCAGTTCACTTCTATTCAGTGCTCCAAAGAAATGCCCTCACTGTTTAGGCAGGGGTTTTTTTTTCATATACTGTTCTTGTGTCCCTTGGAGGAAAGAAAGTATTTGTCTGTCTGAGAGTGAGCTAATGATAAACACAAGTGTGTGGTAGAGTTTGGGCTTTTTTTTTTTTTGATTCCTAGTACTTGATAGTTTTTTCCTTAGTATCAATATTCTACTACCATCTTTACTATCACAAAGCATTTCAAGAAAGGCTATGTGAACTGTAATAACTCAAATACATTTTGGTCTGAGAGCCTCAAATGTGTATTTGTAACTGATTGCTTAGGCAAAGAATTAATACTTTGGAAATTAGAAGAAAGCTTTTTGTTTGGAAAAATAGTTAGCCAGGTATAATACCATCATTTTTTACTGTTCAGCTCTTTTATAATAAAATTGCCAACAATTTTTCTGAATGTTTTAAAGCCCTGGATTGAGTCCTGCATTTCATTAAATTTTATATATCCCATAAGTTAAGAAAAAGACAGTGCTTGCCAGAGAAATCTGATAATAATTTTCACAATAAACATCAAAAGTTTGGATATGATTCAGAGATAACAGGCACTACCAAAGGTCAGACTGTTGCTATAACCATCCAGAGCAAGTGGAGATAGTGAATCACAAAACTTTTTGCTTATTCAAAGATGCACTTCTCAGGAGGTTGGATCAAGGCATTTTAATTCCTCATTTTTTACAAAAGGAGCAGACTTGAGGTGATGAGACATAGTTCAGGAGTCCTTCACAATTTGCAGAGTAGCCTGTAAGAATACAGCCCTCTCTGGGCCCCATCTTGAGAAAATAAGTGTTTGTGAAATGGTTTGATATTTAGAAGCACCTCAGATCTCGCCATTACAACGTTTTAGATGTCAAAAGCACGAATGGATAAATGTGAAGAGCCTTTAAAAAAAGAGTCTTTCAGCTACTGAAGTTGCAATCCCCTATTGAATGAATAATTCACTCTACAAATGTGGAAAATATTTTGTGAGCAGCTGGAGTGACTGCAGTCGATTCATCACTGTTTTAATGGGGGAGAGAGGTCAGCAAATGCTAACTATGTTTAAGTGTGGATATGAAAATGAGTGTAATCAAGAATTTTTAAAAATATAAACCATCTGCTTAAAGCAAGAGAATTACAGGATAATTTTCCAATATCAGAAGCTAATCTGAAGGATAATTGGGAGAGCAAACGTGAGGCTTGAACTGCTGAAAACGTTTTTGCTCTCAGCAGAACACACAACAAGCCTAACACAAGCCCTAGCTCCAGTTTCAGCAGAATGGGCAACTGACAGACACCTTTGCACCCCAGGCAGCACAGTGCTTCCCTGCAGGCAGTGAAGGCCCTGGTATGTTCCCACTGCTGGGGAAATGCCATCCTGTGAACACCTTTCTGGCATCTTGCTTCAAAGAGGAACAGTGCAATACTGGGACATTGCAGAGCAAGCCTTCAGCTGGACTGGGAACACCAGTCAGATGCACCTGCCTGCCTGAAACTGGTTCCTGGTTGATGCTTTTCTCTGTAATTTATTATGGTGCTTTTCTGTTTTCCCTCCCCAGTAATTTGGCCCTAAATGAGTAATATAGAGGTTTGCACAAAATCAGCAGAGTCATAAATACAGAGTTCTACACAAAACCATGAGAGTTGTAAATCACCACCAACAAAAATAATAAAACCACTTCTAGCATCTTTCATCTCCAATCAATGAACAAATGAGGTTATTGGCTGAATAAGGGATAGAGGATTGTCAGGCTTTTTAATTCAACCATTCTTCTGGTCTGACTCAGCTGTCAGAGCTGACTTGAAGGGAATGGTTGAGACAACACACAATCTGAGTTGTTAGAGGGCAAGGAAATCTATAGAATGAAAGCAATGATTATGACTTCCCAGGAACATTGATATGCTAAATCTGTGAGTGAGGAGGATATCTGGGAAGAGAGTTCTAAATAAATTCAAGATTTTTGTAAAAAATTAGCTTTTGAGAAAAGCTTGCATTTGAAATGCTGGCTGCTTGGATACACCTCACCTCCATGAATTGTCTTGTGTGATTTTTTGGTTGCTAAGGATGGATGCTAACACAAACAGACAGAATTTCAATGGGAACCTGGAGCAGACAGCCTGCTATTTCTGGTGGGGTGTGGAGTAGCCTGTTCTTCTCTGTTTATGACTACTTTTGTAGCAAGGATTCAGTTTCTGTTACTGGCAAAGCAATTTTTTTCGGTGATGAAATGCCTTATGTATCAGATGGAGGAATTCAGAATGCCACCACACAAGTTAAGTTGTTTACCAAAAAATCTGAGCATAATATGTTTCCTTGGTCCAGGTTTTCTTACATTATACCCACGTTTGGCCCACAGCAGCTGGAAAGGACATATTGAGGCCTGGCAGGTTATTACTGACAATGGAACTGAAGAAGCACAGAGCTCAGAAATAGAGTGATACTGATGAGGTCACACTTTGAATACTGTCTTCACTTTTGGGCCCCTCACTACACTGAGGTGCTGGAGCATGTCCAGAGAAGGCCAGTGAAGCTGGTGAAGTGTCTAGAGCCCAAGCCTGACAAGGCTTGGCTGAGGGAACTGGGTTTCTTCAGTCTGGAGAAAAGAAGGCTGAGGGGAGACCTTCTTGCTGTCTACAACTACCTGAGAAGAAGTTGTAGCAAGGTGAGGGTTGTTTTTTTTCTCTCAAGTAACAAATGATCGGACAAGAGGAAATGGCCTCAAGTTGTGCCAGGAGAGGCTCAGATTAGATACTAGGAAAAATTTCCTCACTGAAATGGTTGTCAGGCCCTGGAACAGGCTGCCCAGGGAAGTGCTTAAGCCATGTGTAGATGTGGCACTTAGGGACATGGTTTAATGATAGACTTGGCAATGCTGGTTAATGGTTGGACTCAATGATTTTAATGGTCTTTTTGCAATCTAGAAACTTTTATGATTCTATGGTTCAGTAGAGATCACAGGTGGGAGAAATACACTGAAATCAGTCACATTAGTTATTGTGGTGTCACAGTTATACAGAAGTCAAGAATCAGCTACTTTTAAGGTAACTGGAATGTAAACATACAATTAATGGGGATTTGCTGGGGAGGAATGGTCTCAATCCTTTTTTATTATTAGTTTTAGAAGATGTAAGAATAGATGATGCCTAAATTACTGTGGTTCATAGAGACACAGAGATGTCTGTCAGCTCTGGTCCTCCACTGAGGCTTTGACAATTTCCCCACAACCCCCCTGTCACTGAAGACTTGTTCTGTCAGCAGGTGTTAAGAAGTCCCATTTAAAGCAATTTCCAGTACCTGTTCTGCTTCTGTTGCTCTAATGTCCTAAACCCAGGCAGCTTCTTTTCTCTATTTAGACCCAACAGAAGAACGAGAAAAATTCATCTCCTTGCCTGAGTGTCAGCAACACAGGAAACAGGGCTTAAAATAGCTCTTTAAATAAAGCTATTTGGGAGAATATTGTGCAAGCTCTCTCCCCATTTAAACAGACTCCTAATCCCACATTGATGATTCTTCCTGTTTCCAAAGGAGTCTATGGAAGGGAGGAAGGAAGAAGGCACCTGGCTGGCCAACAAACGTTGCGAGCTCCTTGCGAGCTCCTGGCTATTCGAGTGTCTTTTCACACTGTCTCATCTATCATCTGCCCTCAGGTTACAATGTGTCAGTGACTTGAGAGCAAGATGCACATCAGATACCCATGTTTTTAAACATGAGATTCACAGTGTGAATTTTAGAAGTCTCAGGCTGTGGTTGGTCAGGGTATTCTTTTCTGCTGCCACCTTTTTAGGCCATCCTCTCACAGATGTGCCATTGAAACTCAGACCCGAAGGAAGTTTGTTACTGGTGACACTAACCATCAGTGACTCACCACAGTGACTCAAAAGACATGGAATTACTTTTATTTTTTAAAAATCCCAGTAAGATTATCTTTTTCTCTAACCCAGATAACCCCTGTTAATCATTCAAAACATATGTAATTCAGTTTAAACAGGGGGAAGGGAAATCAGAAGGAAAAGGATGCATCCTGTTAGAAAATGGAAACTACTGTATTTATCATCTTAAAAAGAACAAAAAGATCTGCAAGTTATGTGGCTTTCTGTGACAGTAATTATCCTTCTATTCAAGAATGAGTAATTACATTATTCTGCATGCTAACTTCCCCCCTCCCCTATTATGTGGCATGTGCAGGCAGGCATACACACACACACACAAAGTGTGGTTGTACCCTGAAGAATAAAAACAAGGTGCACAAGAAAACATAGTTCTGTTGTTTTGTTGAATAATGGTGATTATGGTGCTTCTTTGTTTATGCTAAACATCAGTGGATGAGAGGAAAGAAAGAAGAACATTTTTATTTTTCTGATTAGAGAAGCAGGGTCCTGCTCTGCCTTGGTTCTAGCCAGTGCAAAGTGTTGGAACTGCCAGCTTCTCTCTCTCTACACTTAGAAAACATTGAATGCTGATTAACTTAGAAGATAATTTCTGAAATGTATGTACAGGGAGAGTTGGTCTACCTCTCAGCACTTCTGAAGAGTGCTTTCCCTTTGGTGGAAAGGACATATTTCTCTTGCCTTTTATAAGCATTAACTCCTGTAAGGTGAACTGCACATTGCACCTGTCTTTATCCAGTGGTTCAAGGTCAGGTCTTCTAGAAAAAGCTAAAAATCTATAGACTAAATTCATTAGTTACATAGAATCATAGAATCACTTAGGTTGGAAAAGACCTTAAAGATCATTGAGTTCAACTACTAACCCAATACTGCCAAGATCACCCTTAAACCATGCCCCTAAGTGCCACATCTACACGACTTTTAAACACCTCCAATGATGGTGACTTAACCACTTCCCTGGGCAGCCTGTGCCAATGCTTCAGAATCCTTTCAGTGAAGAAAGGTTCTGTTCCCATCATTTTTAGAAATATACTTAAAAGAAAGGACTGCTGGACCAATGTTATACCATGTCATGATAATAAAAGTAATTCTTCATGTTTATGCATCTGTCTCAACAGCTTAGTGTCCACCTAAAAGAAGAATTCATCACAGTCTCTTATACTCTTTTCTATGGGAGTTTGATTTAACTTTGTCAGAGAAGAAAATGGAATCATGAACTGAGATAATTATTGAAATATCTCAAGAAAATACTCGTTAATGTTCTGTATTTAAACCTGAACTGCACTTAAATCTCAGCTCTGCATTTAAATCCAACACCAATTTATTTTAAAATGTATTTACTCTACAGATAAATTTGTTATGGCAGATTTCCTCACAAACAGATATTTGAATTATTAGGGAATTGATTTTCTTTTATAGTTTGCAGAAATATAATGTTTTCAAGTGTCTTACAGTATTTACTGTCTTGCCCAGCTATTGGATAGACAGAGTATCTTTACATAATAAGTTGTTTATTCCTAGCCTTAGACATATTTACCAAGAAAAGAGCAGTTTTAACAGGTAATTTCCAGTTCTCTTTGACTTTAGTGTTAATTTCCCTTGATCGTATTTATCCCATAAACAAAGTAAAGTGTAACTAATGAGGAAAAAACCTAACCCAACCCAACCAAAAAACCCCAACAGAAACAAAAAAACAACACAGAAACCCAAACCCACTCCATAAAGCAAAAAACCTGACTTCAAACATAGATGCATTGAATCTTGATAAAATTCTTGGGATGTAAAAAATGCAGGCCTGCTGTATGTAATTCCATGACAAGCAACAGTATCAAGACATGATACTCAGATATTAAAAAATAAAATAATATGTTCTGTGGTTTCCCACCAGGAAACATCATGTTTCACTAAACTGAAAAAAAGAGCAACAGAGTGTCAGCAGACTGGGTCAGTTTTCATTAACAAGCCTAAACAATAGCTTAGCAACTGCCTTCAGTCCATTTGCAAACAAGCAAAACTTGGGAGGGGCTGATGGCATGCTGGACCAGGAAGAGAAATCAATTGTTCTTGGCAAATTGAAGGTAAACTAAAAAAGCCAGACATCATGCTGGGTCTATCTAAATAGGAATACAGCATGCACACCAACATGCAGTTCTTCTCTTCTACTCTGCATTAGTAAAGCCCCATCTGAAATACTCTGTCCAGTTTGAAGTGTCACCTTTTGGGAGGAGTAGTTGGAAGGTCATAGAATCATAGAATCATCAGAGTTGGAAGGGACCTTAAAGATCATCTGGTTCCAACCCCCCTGCCTGCCAGGGACACCAGCCACTAGATCAGGTTGCCCAGGGCCCCATCCAGCCTTGTCTTAAAAGCTTCCAGGGATGAGGCTTCCACAACCTCTCTGGGCAACCTGTTCCACTGCCTAACCACCCTTGTAGTGAAGAACTTCCTCCTAACATCCAACCTAAATCTCCCCTCCTCTATCTTACACCCATTTGCCCTGGTTCTATCACTGTCTGACCTCCTCAAAAGTCCCTCCCCAGCTTTCTTGTAGCCCCCTTCAGATACTGAAAGACCACAAGAAGGTCTCCTCAGAGCCTTCTCCTCTGCAGACTGAACAACCCCAACTCTCTCAGTCCAAAAAACATGGCATCCCAGGTCTGCTTGTGCTACTGGAGCCAATACTGCCACGTGGTAGGTGTTGAAGTACATGAAAGGCAAGGGAGGCACAAACCTCTTTTGTCTAAGATGGATGGGAAAGAAGTGATGGGTTTACACTGCATCAAGCAGAAATGCAGCTCAGACACACAAAAATCCCTCCAATTATGGATGCAGAAGTGCTGGAATACATTGGGAGACCTTGCTTTTACAAGGGGTATTAAAAAACATTAGACTGGTATCTGCTGAAAAGGAATTGAGATGCTTGAGCTTGCTGGGACATAAAGGATAGGGGTGTTACTGGGATCCCACCAGTCCTGTGGTTATATGACTAAAATAAATAACACATAGAGACAAGGGAACCAACACCAGACTAGATGGTAGGTTCAACCTTACCATTTTATGACGTGCCTACTTTCAGAAATAAGCAAGGAAAGAGGTTCTTGCTTTTTTTTTTGTAATTATTTTTATTACCTTTAAAATACTTTGGTGACTGGAGTATTTGAAAGCTCTCCCCTAACTTGCAAAGGCAGAATTTGCTTTCCTGACACTTTCATAGACACAATGTGATGGTGCAAATGTATTTCTGAGTTTCCATGTAAAAGAATACAGGATAAAAATAAAATTACATTATATCTGGATCCATGAAAGCTGTGGGTGAGTGGGAGGGCTGCTGCCAAAGCCCTGATTTTAAGCTTCATGGGAGAATTGGGGAGAAATTGCAGCTCCTCAGTGAGATTGATTCCATGACTGCTCAGCTTGATAAGCTCAGCAGAAGATCATCAGGAAAAAAAAATCCTTAAACCTGTGGGGCTTTTTGTTTGAATAAAAGCTCATGTTACAAAACTGTAGCTCTGCTTGTTAGTAGCTTTGCTGTTTGACAAATCATTACCCATCAACTGATAGTGTGATTATTTAATATTTCAGCCTCTAGTTAACAAATACAGTGCAAAAATCCTGCAGAAAATAACCAGTGCACTTTGCACTGGATACCTTTTTAAGCTTGTTTTATCTTCTGTGTGGTTGGTTTTTCTATGTGGCTGGGGTAGCAAAAGGGGCTGTGTACATTTACTTCATAGTTTGAGAATTTGAGGGAACAGAGGAGCTTTTGGCATGTATATCTTGGCTTTAGATGGAACTGGGAAAGCTACACCAGGCTTCATTGTGTTTTTCCTCTAGAACTCCATTCCCCTTGCCATGTCTCCTCCCTCTTTTCAGATGGGCTTTGAAACTCCTTATGGACCTGATACAGCATTGCTCTAGGAGTTTCCTCATAACCAAATCCTGTCACATGAGGATAGTGCTAAGAGGAGAAAAAGCCCTAACAAGTTCTAGCAATGCCAAATTACATTCAGTTCTTGTATTTTCTCTTGGCATGGTAACACTTCCAAAGAGCAATTGTTTCACAATCACAACTTCTGCAGCCTCTTCATTTCCTTTCTCTTAGCTGTTCAGAGACCATCAGACACCAGGCAAGCCAATAAACATCCATCTGAGCAATTATATAGCAGAAACATCAAGTAAGATGAACTATTTTCTTCCTGCAAGTACAAATTAAAGGGACAAAACTGATAGTACCTCTAGAAAAAAATTGTATGGCAACTCTTTTCTCTTTAAGGAACTTCAGGTATGAATTAAGTACAAAATCCTGATTTTAAGAAAAGTATTATCCTAAAATGATTTCTCTCTCCTGGCAGATTTGAGACACAATTCTCTTAATGAAAACTCAATACTTACAGCCATGATTCCTGTGATCTTTTCAGCAAAGTAATCAAGAATATGCTTGCTGTTCCAAGGCTGCTTGCACTTAAACTTATACTAAAAGTTGCATTTAGATATCAGGAGGTTATGCCAGCATGATTTGGAATCAGACAAAGTGTCTTTTTAGGCTAGTCCCTGGAAGAAACCCAGCTATGCATAGGGATTTTGATGACTCTTCTATTAGGGATCACCAGTAGCAAAATTTAAGATGCTGTCAATAAATAGATGAGGTGGTTTACAGCTCTTCACTCTGATCAGCATTGAAAGAAAATAAATTCCTTTAGGCAGCACAGCAGCTGTGCAAAAAGATGGCTGATGCTTAATAGCCATGTTACCTACAGGGGAGTCCTGAGCAAGGGGGATTTCTGAATCACATAGCTCCTAGGGAGGAGGAAACCTAATTTACTAAGAATTTTTTTTTGGTGGAATGCTTGTGAAAGAGGTCAAAGAGACCTGTGCCTAGTTAGTTTGTCTGGCAGTGAACTGCAGAAATCTGCAGTCTCCTTCCTTTGCTGCAGGGTCTTCATGCAATGCAGAAATGAACAAATGACATTAAGCAAATGTTGTTTGGAATCTCAAATTAATTGCTGTCCTTAGCAGGACACTGGTATTCCATCCTTCTCATCCCAGTAAACTCCACATGTTGAGCAAGGGGGTCCATCCTGATGAGCCACAAAGGCTAAAATTCCTATCTGCTGTCTTTAGATATCTGCAGTATAAAGGTTTCTGTACTGGGTATCCCTGGGCTCCCTTCAATGTTAATTGGGACAGAATTTGACATATTTTTGGTGTTTGCTTTAAGATGGTGTGAACCCCACCTTCAAAATCCTTCTTTCTCTTTTTTTGTTTAGCAAAGCAGGCAGTGGTGACTAGCTCAGGAATAGACACTTCAGTAACAGATCTATCTGGTTGGGAGAGAGGAATCCTAGACAAGCTGGGCAGTGCCATAGGACACTTCTGGGCTGTATTGTCTGCCTTTCACCAGGAAACTGTAGAAGAGGGAAGGAGAAGAGGGTCTGGCTGCTACCCAGCTGTCTATTGTGGAGGCCCCATCACTGGCAGCGTTTAAGGCCAGGCTGGATGTGGCCCTGGATGACCTGGTCTAGTGCATGTGGTGTCCCTGCCCATGGCAGGGGGGTTGGAACTAGATGATCTTTAAGGTCCCTTCCAACCTGAGCCATTCTATGGTTCTATGATCCCAGTATGAAGCAGGAACATGGCTGCAGAACCCACCAGGCACAAGTACTGACATGTATTTTGGGGCCCAGGGCACAGAAACAGCCACTGAGCCTGCTACAAAACAGCTGTAGTGCAAGTCCCAAGACACCCCTTAAGCGTTAGATCAGGACCCCTCAGACAGTAGCCTCACTACCTCCTTACATGGTGCTTGTAATAGAAAAAGAAGTCAAAATCATGAGGGTTGAAAATCAGAGCAGCAGGTTTCTTCCTGGTTTAATCTTTCAGGTATGGGAAATAACTGCTCAGCAAGGCAGAGTTAAAGCAAAACCTCTGGTTAAGGATTGAGATCCCTTCTCCAGTTGCAGACCTATCACGATGTTAACACTAGCAGTCAGGCAACGCACAAGGCATTGCTCCAGCTGAGGATGTTTGGTGGGGGCAGCAATAGTGAGGCAGGTCACCCTTCTTCATTGTTCTTTGACTTTGCTTTCAGGTTCTTTCAAAGAGAGGTTAATAGAGACTGGTTTTCTTTGAGCAATACTTGCTTTCTCTGATCATTTTCTGATAATATCATTTGTTTTCAACCTGGCAGTAGGGTTGTGGAATAAAGTCCCTCTGGGCCTCCATGACTTTGTATTTCACCTGTCAGTAAACATCTCAGCTCCTTCCCTTGTCACTTGATCTGGGAGAAAAGGAACCTAACCCTTTCTTAAGGAAAAAAAAAAATTCCCTGAGGGAAGGAATAATTCTAGGGCAGATGGGGTGGATACTGTGCTGGGTGGCCATTTTCTGGCAAAGTAAATCAACCCCTGAACTCAAACTCTGTTTATTAAGCAAACAAAATGTTTTACCATGTGTGGTGTGCCTGATTTTGCAGCAAACAACAGAAACAACCTTGAAACAACCCAGTATGTCAGGCAAGGGGTGAGATAACAGTACAGTTCTTCAAGTCCTAAAAAATAAACCTTAGTGCCAGCTTTGGTGCAACATTAGATTTGCTTAAAAAAACCAATCCATTTTTCTATAATTTATTGCAGGTGTAATGAAATATGTTTAATTTGATGGAAAGTCTTGATAAGGTACCAGTGGTGACAGCATGTGGACGTTTCCTAACTGGCATTTGAGAAAGCCAACATGATTTAATCAGGGTTCATTTTATGTTGACTTGTAATTGCCTGCACAGGAAAGGTAAAAAGTGAGTTCCTCTGTAACTACAAGATTCTGCTCTTCACATCCAGCAGGAATATAATATTACTGTACTGCCTTGTAGGCCTGTGGGGCTTAAATAGTGCCTGCAATCTGGTGCCATGCTGATTTACTAATCCTTGATCTTAGTTGAACATGATCACAGTCCCTGCTTCTGTTCATAAGGGATAGGCTTACTGTTAATTGACAGGCTTTGGCATCCTACCAAAAGAACTGCAATGTAGAGAAGGAACTAAAACTGAGCAGAGGATGTATAGGACAAGCCAATTTTGGGGAAAAAGAATCTATTTAGTAGATCTTGATGCCAAAAATTATTTTCTATTTTATTGTTTCATTAAAACTGCAGCATGTGATTTGCATTTTAACATGAAACTAATAAAAACAGAGTAATCTGAAATGTGTTTGCAGGGTGATTAAGCAACTAAGACCTGGTGTTTGGAATCTTCCCAGCTGCTTTGCTTTCCATTTATTTAATTATTGTGTGAATTTTCATGTTTATGTCTGGTCACAAAAACTTGTGTGCAATTGTTTATATTATGCATACCCAAGATCATATTTGTGCTAATGCTCACAGATTTCCTAGTGGCTGTATCCAGCATTTGGGAACTGCATGCCATTTTAGCTAGCACATTGGAAATTTGACAGAAAAATGTTAGTACCTTTGGAAGTTACACCTGCCCCTACAGAAGTATCCACAGCCCAGGGATCAGACACACAACCTGAGACAAAGGAGTTAAGGCTTGCAGGAGCCAGTGGATATCAGGAAACATTTCTTCACTGAAAGAAGTGAAGTGAAGAAGTGATCTCCAGAGGTCCCTTCCAACCCCTAATATTCTGTGATTCTGTGAAAGAGTTGTTAGGCATTGACACAGGTTGCCCAGGGCAGTGGTGGAGTCACCACCCCTGGAGGGGTTTAAAAAGCTTATAGATGTGGTTCTTAAGGACATGTTTTAGTGGCATGGTGGTGATAGGCTGGCAGTTGGGCTTGATGACTTTAAAGGTCTCTTCCAACCTTAATGATTCTGTGATTCTGTGTGAGTCTGTGTGATGTCTGGGAACACCTCAGATGGGGGTGTAACAGGAATCCTTTCAGAGGTAGTTTGGCCCCCAGCTATGGACAGCATCTCAGTGTTTGGGGCTTTACTGAAGTCTAGGAAAACTACATTCACAGCCTTTTCCTCATATCACCAAGCAGGTCATCTTGTGTTAGAAGGAGATCAAGTTAGTCAAGCAGGACCTGCCTTTTATCAATCCTTGCTTGCTGAGCCTGACCTCTTGTTTTTCCTGCACATGCTGTGTGATCACAAGCAAGAGGATCTGCTCCATAACCTTCCCTGGCACCGAAGTCAGACTGCAGGCTTGTAGCTCTCTGGATTATCCCTCCTGTCCTTCTTATAGATGGGCATCATGCTGGCCAGTTTCCAGTCATCTGGGACTTCCCCAGTTCATCAGGACTGCTGATAAACTACTGAAAGAGGCTTGGTAAGATCTTCTGCCAGCTCCCTCTGTACCTGGCAAAAACTTGAGAGGAAAATTATTGTGAGGGAAGGCTGAAATCCATTTAGACACATCTGTCCACATTTCTGCACCTCAGTCCTGACACATAGTAAATTGAAGGGCAATATTTAGATGTCCATGGTACTCTGGGAGAATACAACCTTTAACCCACCTGTTTTGTAGCCTTCATTATAGAATCATAGAATTGTCAGAGTTGGAAGGGACCTTAAAGATCATCTAGTTCCAACCCCCCCTGCCTGGCATTAAGATTCTTAATGAAACATTAGTGAAGTAATTTGATGATAACTTTAAACCTTTCTTATGTTTTGGATGTGTTACTCATGCTAACTTTGATTATGCTGGAATATTCTACTCTCTTTTTTTTTTGCCTGTGAACTGGAGTGAGGAATTGGAGAGAGAGAGGGTGCTGTACACCAGATCTTTACCCTATCCTGGATTCAGATGCAGCTAAGGTACACAGCTAAATGCAGGAGCAGGGAGACATTCCAGGGTCCAACACCAGAGAAATGAGCTAGAGCATTTTTTTTACCCTCTAGTTCTTCATAAGGAGGTTAAAAGCAACAAAGATATAAGCATTGTGAGTCTTGGGAGTTCAGTGTATGCAACACATCATAAAGTGATGTTTAGGAAGTGGTGCAACTTCAGGACAAAGAGGGCTAATATTTTTGTATCAGAAAATTGCCAGTTGCTTACCTTACTGGCTCTTGGGTGTCCTGTGGTTGTGGCAATCCAGATATTAAAAGAACTTTGGCTTCTAACCAGAGAGAAATATGCTATGGAAAAAGCAGATGGGTTATTTCTAGAGCTGTAAGAGAAGCTGACACCTCTTTTCTTTTCTTAAGGCTACTGTCCATTTAACTCTGAACTGATAATAACAGTTGTGAATATTTGAATAATCTAAGAATAATCTGTGATTGCTCAAAAGAGATCATTTGAATTCATAGAAGTATGAAATTGAAGTGGATTAGCTAAATCACATTAAAACTCTAAGTGTACCTTCTCATTCAAAATTAAAATAGGCTTAGTTCTTAGTTTCATTTATTTCCTGCTGTGATGCTTGTAAAGTATTTCAAATCAGGGCAACTTTAATTCTGAATAGAAAAGACCACAGTGGAGGTGAACATGTTTTACCTAAGGTGCATTAAAAAGTTAACTTGAATAAACTTCTTCAAGAAAATCTCTTACTCTTATCTCGAATGAGAGAAGAACATACTTGCTTGATGTTAAAAGTTGGAAACTGGTTGGTGATGAGTGGAACATAAAAATGTGAGGTGAAAAATGAAGTCTATTCTCATAAAGTTATTTTGTTAAGAAATCCCTACAAAATTTAAGGGAGTTACTAATTAAACAAATTGCCTGGAAAGCCCAGCCAGCCCCTAAAGAGTCATTGTGTTCACTTTGGAGACAACACTCAGCCATTATAGCATGAAACAGATTTGTTTTAATTGCAAATCTCAGAGCAGTCTCCTCCAGGAACTTGCTTCTCACATTTCAATAGCAAGATGTGACTGTGAGGGGCACCTGCAAACAGCTGACAACTGCCTTGTTCTAAATATTTTATTAAAAGCACTTATTTTATAAATAGCCTGTGAATTGCCAAACACTTTTGACTAATGTTGGTAAATGTAAATTCCCTTTTACTACCTCATTTTGTAGCTCACTAATAACTCAAATCTGGGAAAGTTCCTGGAAGGATGCTTAAAAAAAAATCTCCAGTTAGAAATAAGGACATGTATGTTTAAAGACAGCCCTGGGGGGAAAAAAATAGGAAATATTGTGGTGAGAATGTAATGTATTTCTAGAGCTCAAAAGGGTGTGCTCTGTGAAGGTATTGATAGGCAGTATGTCCTTTTTTCAAGTCTTATCTTCAGGGTAGCAGAGCTCAAATGTGCCAGACACTTCTCGTGTGTGACTCTGATTGCATCTGTGCAATTTTCTCTGAGATTTATGTCTGGTGCCAAGGAAAGCAGTGGGCATTCGATCTCATTGTCCCTCTATATTTAACATATTTGTTAGATTAACTGATTGCTTAAATGTTGATATTCTTATCACATCTGCAGTGCCAAAACTTCACTGATCAACAAAAGGATGCTGGCTGGCTGGATAACAAAGTGATTGCTGCTCCAGGCAAGAAATGCAGGCTCAGAAGTGTGACTGCCCCAGCTCATGTGCCTATTGAAATTGCATTCCTGCTATTGAGAGTGAGGGACAAGGATTGTTTAAAGATTTTTCTAAGGGTTCTTGGGTATGTACCTTCTCACACACATGATTTGCTTCTCCATGTAAGAGACTGCAGAAAAGACAAAGACATCTGGGGTTAAGAAGGCAGAAAAAGCAGTAATGGGGCAAAACCAGTCACATCTTGACTTTTGCTGTGCTCTCCCAGTTAAAATGTTGCAGAATATTTCAGTACCTTGCTACTTGCACGTGCTCTGCCACCCCAGCACACATCTAAGTTAAGTGAATGTAGCTACCGACCACGGCTATAGGAAATCAATTGTTGCTGCTGTCTTTGTGTTACAGCTTTCAAATCTAAAGGCATTTGTTAAGGAGCTGTAGCAGTTTGTTTGAAGTCAGGCTTCTTTAGCTTTCTGATGTGTCTTGCGGGGACTGGTGTTATCTGGGTCAGAAGAAATGATGCCTGCTGTTCACTGGGTGCTCCTCTCTCACATGTGAGATGGTGCTCCAGGAGACTGTGCTGCTGGTCTTTCAGAAACCATGGGTGATTTACTCCTTGACTATGCTTGATCATAAAAAGCCTTTCCACACTGAGTAGATGCTGCTCATCAATAGCCACTGGGCCACTGGATGACTGAAGGGAACTTTGTTGTACTGCACTTGCCATGGCACTGCATCAAGACAAAACACTGCATTTACTCATGTTCTGCTCTGAGAAGTCAGATGTGGGAGATAGAAACCAAAAATGTACCTTCCTATACATTTTTATTTGCCTAGTTTCAGTTTGTTGTGTGCTCTTTATCCCTACCATTAAACATTAGTTCATTTCTTGTAATTATTATGGCAGAGAGGGGCTTGAGAGAGGTTTGGAAAGAGAAGTAACCATTAGTCTTATGAATCAGCTCATTTTGAGACCTCCTAGAGCAAAAGCAGTCCCTGTGGTCAAACCAAGCTTGACAGCCCATCCAGCAAAGGAATGAGATCAATGGGATGAGAGGATCAAGAGGAAGTAAACAGAGAAAGACACAATGTTAATTAGGAAGGATAAGACAAAAGCATTGGGCTTGACAGAGTGAAAGAAACAAAACAAGTAAACCAGTTATGGGCCAGAACATCTGGCAAGGGAAGGGACATTAGCTGTTTTACCTGTAAAGTTGTTGTGTAAAGCCAACTATTCTCACTTCATGTTTAGTTCTTGGAGCAATTTTTTTTTGTTTGGGTTGCCCCAGAATTTATACTATCCTTTTTATGTTCAGAGTGACCAGGGATTTCCACTCCCTTTAGACTTTAAAATATGCTTTTCTAGTCATGTAAACAAGAAAAATATCATCAACACAGTGGCACAGAAGCTGAGGCTATCTGTTCTGGTATTGGGCTCTGTGTGGTTAATATTGAGCTTCATGGCTGCTTCCTTCAGTGCCCCAGCTGCACATACTTTCAAAACACACAAAGAAGGTTGAGTCTGAATACTGGAAAGCCTTGGTAATTTTTAATTTGCTTCTCATCTAACTTGAATGTCATTGTTTAGATTGCCTACAAAAATCCACATGAAATGGACATCTTATAATGCCCAAATATGCCCATTTAGAGGTTGGTGAGGGAACTGTCCAGGATGTACAATATCACACCAAGGTTTTGTTCAGGGTAAATTTTTTTAATGAGGCTTTTGTTGTTGTTGTTGTTGTTTTTATTTTAAATCTTTGAAAATAGGATTTGATGCTGATCTGCTGAAAGACCTTATCCAGCAGTACTGCTGGCACTAAGTCACAGTGTAAACACAGCCTGGCAGTACAAGTCACAATGGACCACAGCTTGAAAATTATTGGCCTGGCAGCCCTGGAGTGGGAGCTCTCAGAGTTCTGCCTTTGAATCTCTTTTCTATTTCCTTTCTCAATTTCATCATAAACAGTATTAAAACCAGCATTTCTGCTCCTTGCTTCTGCCTGTGGAAAAGGAAAAATGCAAACACAGAAACATGTTACTTTTTTCTCCCCATAAAGTCTTTATTCAGATGCTCATCAACTTAATTTTCCCTTCCTTATCCGTGTTGCTCACAGGCTTTTAGCTCTCCTTCACTATACCATCCTGCTTCTGTTAGCATTACTCCTTTGTGCCTCATGTTGTTTCTCTTCTCAGCAAGGCCCACTGATGTGCTGTCGTGCTGAGCAGAGACAGAGGGGCTGGAGAAAGCAAGAGCCCTGCCAGCAGTAGAAGAGGGAATGCTGTGCCTCAATCCAGTGCCACACTTAGCTTCACTGATTAGCAAGAGGTGCTGGATCCAGCTGAGCCACTTCAGCTTGGTGTGACAGCATACCAGCAGGCAAAGGAGAGAGCTCCAAGCACCAACACACCTTGCTTCAGGGAAGTATCCCATGGCAGACATCAGCTTGCTTTCCTCTGGCCACAGCAGTCTTGATTCCCCTTGTGTCTGTCCAGCACGACACACTTGAGATTATGTGTTTGTACTGCACCACTTGTCCACCTGGTACCATACAGAAGATGGGGCTAAGGGTTTGATCTCCTGTATCAGTTCCTTGGATGCCCTCCAACACATCAGCTTAGGCTCTTGGTTGAGAACATCAGCCTGAAGAAAGCATCCCCTGTTCTCCTGCAGGCCAGAGCATTTCACTTTCCTTTAGGGTGCTGTGCCAGTTGCTGTGTCTCAGCTGGGAGACAGTGGCCTCTTAAGCTGTTATAACCTTGCTTACATTTGGTTGTGGCTCTCCAGCCTCAAATGAGATGGTGCTTTGCATTGCCTATTTTTCCTAGCAGTTAGCAGCCACTGAAACTGCCTTTGCCATGATACTGGCTTACTCTGCCACTGCTGTCACCTGCAAAGATAACAGCTCTTGTGTTGGGCTTTCAGTCACTCTGACCATTTGTACCCCATTCATATGACACTTTAGCATCTTCAGTGTTCCTGGGGTTTGTGTAACATTTTTATTTCCACCCAGAATTCAAAGGTTACTGTTATTTACCCTGTTGAGGCTGCTAACAGTAAATAAGAATTTTCATTTGAATTTTTGTATGGTATAGCAGTTTGGATTATAACCTATCAAATAGTTTCCCATTTTTTTATCTCTTGGCATAGTATGTTGTGCCCTTTTATAGGTAGCCTGAAATTCCCAGAAGCCATTACTGGGAAGTGTGCCATCAGACAGTACAAGGTGCCAGCTCAGAAACAGAAATACCTGGGATGGGAATACATGAGCATGCAGTTCTCCTTCCAGGCAAAGAAACTTCCAGTCCAAGTTTCTCTTTCCAGGAAATATGATTTCCTTCTGTGGACAAATGCCAGTGCCTAGAGAGAGCAAGGAAGAACTGTTAGCTCTTGATGGTCCTCCTTGGGGTTGGATTTCTAGGACAAAGGGTCTCTGCAACCTCCCTTTTGTTCCCAGGAGAAGCCATCTACCCTTCTCCTGACTCAGCCCAGGGTTAACACCAGTCTTCTGTTCTCTGTTGGTACTGCACCAAATAGAGCTTTTAAAAGTCCCTTTTTGATAACAGAGGTAACTCTTAAAAGACTGGTAAGAATTGATAAAGTTTTTTCATATCAGTGTGGAGTCTGCACATAGCAAAAGAGAGAAAGACAAAAGTAGAAGAAAAGAACAGAAGGAAAGCAAGAAAACTCAACTAAATCTGACACCAGAGACTGGCTCCACTCACCACAAAACTTAAGGATAGGTGTAACTCCCCTCACTCTACATGAGAGAAAGTGAAGTTTGTTTGCTGTCTCACACACTCTCTCACACTCTTTCTTCTTTTTTCCTAACACTCTCCACAACTTCTTGTCTTCAGTCAGTCATCCTAGCTGTAAGTTTCTATTAATTGTCATTAGAAAAGCTTCCTGATGCTGGTAGACCCCTTTTCCAGAGGTGTTCCTGGAGGTACAGCTTCTATTTGATGAGACTGAGATTCACAAAATGAAAGACTACTAAATATAGGATTTTTTGCTTGTAGAAGAAATCTTGTTTTACCAACAACTTCTTTTGAAGAATTATGTAGCAATATATATAGATGCTTGTCCATTCCTATTCCTGTATTTTGTTTTCTGTATGAATTTATGGATCTTGGGGTCTGCATGTGTGTCTCTGTGGGAATATGAGGATTAGCCTGTGTACTAAGATGCCAAGTGTGTAGGCACTGTTGGATGGCAATCCCCCAAATCAGTTTCATTTTGATAATTGTAATTTGGGCTCCATGTATTTCCACTTATATGCACTGTAATGACTTCCTAAGTTCTTATCCCAGTAACTTTATTCATAACTGCCTTGGCATCTTGCTTGCTACAGGTTTGGGGTTGCAAAAAAGTCTTCTGAGGGCTCTTTCTTCAGATTCAGCATTATGACATGGATGTTTGTGGCCTTTAATTTTTTTCTCATATATAATATTTTCCTCATGACGTTATGGTATAACATACCACACCTTGCATAACATCCCATATGCACCTGTAGTGCATGCCTTCATACATCTCCTGGAAGATCTTCTGTCCCTTCCAGTATTATTGGGCTTTCTTTCTATTTGTTTGGCTTAATTTTTTTACTTTTTTGGTTTTTTTCCTTTCTGGCATCACAAGTAGAAAATGGTGTCTATCTTACTTCAGCTTGTGCTAATTTTTTTCTTCACATGCTGTGACTCTTTCTGCTAGAGCACTGATTTGTCATGGTAAATTACACATAGCTCAGTGTCATGTGGATTTCTCTGCTTTAAGTTGCAGAGTTCCTTCACTGTTTCCCTTAGAGTCTTAGCACCTTTCACCCAACAGTTTGCTTTTTTTTGCAGCTCAAAACCAGAGAAAATACCATTCTGCTTTTTCCTCAGCTGCTTTGCTGCAGACCCTAGAGAAGTTTGTAAAACAACACCTATGCAAACTCCTGTTTATCCAGAGTGTGAGCTGAAGAACTATCACAAGCCAGTTCTTTTGAGAAGCACTGGTTTATTTTCCTTTTGACTCTTGACCCTGGCTGTATCTCTCAGTTGCTCTCTGAGGGTTTTGTGGTGTGATTACTGTTATTAGGTATGATTTGTTTTGTCTTTGGGCTGGTGAGCTGCAGGCTGCTCAGATGATTCAATGCCCCTAAAGCTGTGTCTGGTGGAACATTGATTTGTTCATGGGGCTGACCGCTCTTGGATGAGTTACAAGAGCTCTGCCTGTACTGTGCTATGTAACTGAGCCTGTGTTGTGTTGAGCAAGTGGGGAAAGCACCTCAGCCCCATTGAGGTGAAATGGCATGGGGGAAATTTCCTATTAGGAAAGGATGGAGGAAGGAAATCATCTTGATTTGGTTTTTTAACTCTTAAGAGTATGGGAAATGCACTTCTTTTGGTAGGAAAGTCAACCTTTTTGTCAGGCCAAGGTAGGAGCCAAGCCAATGTTTGCTGGTGTAGGTACATGAGTAAGGCTCATAAAAAGCTCTGTTATAACTGTTGTGATACTGGAATAGCTTTGGATATAATTCTATTAGATGTTCATACACTGCTTCTTGAGCCCTTGCTGATACAAGAAGGGAATGGGATCTTGGTCCTTTCCTACCCTAACCACAGACCAGAGGAGGCAGAGGGTATGGAGAAGAGGAGGCTGTGCCCATTTCAAAAAAGATGAAGTTCCATCCTGGGAAAAGCTGAGTAACTGAAGAATTCCTGCTGAGCTACATTGGCCCTTCACACCTTCCTCCACCCATCCTCTGACTGCAAAAATGAGGCCAGCTCTTGCATCCAGAACAACCAGCCTAAGGGCTATTTTGTAAGTGGGGTAATTGAAGAGATGAGCTGAAAAGGTCATTTTTTGTGGACTTCCTAGCACTACATTACAATTGTTGCCTTGTAACCAAGCAGTTCTTGCAGTGGCAGAGGGAGTAAATGCCAAGTAAAGACCAAGTACATCTCTCTGGTTTAAGTGCAGTAGGGCAAAAGATGTAGCAGGAGCTGCATATCAAAAATCTGTAGCCCCATGATGAGAGGTGTCTTGATTTGCTTTAAAGTGAGGGTATAAGCTCTGGTCCTAACTCTCAGAAGGGGGTGCTATTACCTCATCTGATTTCTTTGTATTTTGTAAGTATATTTATATGTTTTACATGCATATGGATGTATGTGGAAACCCTCTGAGGTTTTAAAAGCAAATTAAAACATTGCTTTTCACTTTGCCCTCTGCTTCAGTTCCAATTTTTTGATAACAAAGATAATGATAACAAATAATAACACAAATAAATAATAGCATGAAGAATGAGAACAAAGTTGCTGCTTTTTTGGTTTGAATGACTCACTAGTGCAGGATGCAAAAGTAGGTGTTTGGTTTCCAGCAATATGGGATTTTTTTGGAAAAGTATGAAAATCCCTGAAAAAGGAAAATCAGAAGAACAAACAGGAAAAAAGACACAGAAAACTAGAGCATTTATTTCATATTGGACAGTGCTTAGAAGTAGCTACTCTCTTGTGCAAAGAAACAATGTATTCATACTGTGTATAAGAAAGACTGGGCTGAAATCAATGTATTTTACTAAGAGAAAAGAAATTATATTTTACAAGAATAAGAACTGAAAATTAAAAAAGGCTGGATATTATTGCAGTATTTCCACTACTTTTTAACTCCAGAAATTCATTGTTTGTATATTAAAATGGACTTGTTAATGTCTTATGTCATTTGGCCATTTATTCAATTTATACTTCTAAATCAAAAAACCCCAATAGCTGCATCTATCCTTCCTGGACACTTCTCTAATGAATGTGACTGGTTTTCTTTCTTTTCCTCACACCTGACTGCCCCTGCTAATGTTTAGAGACATGTCACACTTCTTCCCTACCAAAGCCCTGCTTTGGAAAATAATAGCTGGAAATGGAGCCTCTCTCTCCTCATTGGGCAGGATGGAGCTCAGTTACTCAGCATCCCAGTTGGACCGGGCACAGCAAACAGTGGAAGCTCTGCAAGCAAAGGATCCTGCTTAGTGTGCAAAATTCCCTCCTTGTTCTTGGCAGATACTGGAGGAGGAAGGCCATGCTGCCTGAGTATCCATGAGGGAATAGAACACAACTTGTTTATGGGCTGCAGCTGTACCTTTGAAGAACAGCCTTGCCCCCATGCTGTTGGTTTCAGAGAATCATAGAATCATCTGGGTTGGAAGGGACCTCAGAGGTCATCTAGTCCAACCCCCCTATAGTGAGCAGGGACATCCCCAACTAAATCAGGTTGCTCAGAACCTTGTCTAGCCTCACTTTGAATGCCTCCTCTCTAGGTCCCAATCCTGACTTAGGGGCCAAAATACTGCCTTGTTATTAACTGATAATTAAATGCCATATCTTACAGCATTGTAGCTAACAGTGGGATTTCTGTTTATTTGGGATTATGGCCACAGCCATCTCCTGGGATCTGGTGAACATAGAACCTCCTAGTCTTTCCATAGTGTGGAGCACCACCTCCCACAGATGCTTATGATCCAGACTTCTTGCAAGAACCAACCTTTGTCTTCAGGGGCTGCTTTGAAAAGAAGAGTTTTCAAGATGTTTCCTATTTTATATAGGCACTTTCTTTTGCAGATAGTGGGCTAGTGTCTCTGAAATATTGTAGAAACAGAATCCTCAGTGTTCTGAGGGTTGTTCCTTCTAAGTTTATTATGCCCTATCCCATTGTGGTAATTTCATGGAAATTATTACATAGAAAACAGTGTTAAAATGACATCAAGACAATAAACCTGCCTTTATTCCTCACTTATCCAGAGGTCACAGTTGGAGTTTGGATGGAGGAAGAGCTGCATGTGGCACTCCAGAACAGTCAGTAGTTCCTTGTAAGTATTTCTCAGATCCTAGTCTTGTAGATCTGTGAGTTGTTTCTTCTCACCAGGGATAGAAGATCACAATCTCAGATACCTACCTTACTGTGAGAAGTGCCTCTGGATTTGCACATTTCTTTTCAAGATGACAAAGGAATCTTAATTTTAGATCTAGACAAACAACCTTGAAATGCTAAAATGGATAAATCCTACTGTATCTGAGACTCCTGGGAAGACAATCTGGCAATTTGCAAGTTACTTTAAAAAGTGCCTTAGTCTGGCCCCAGAGAACTGGCTAGCATCATTTTGACCATTCCATTTTTTCTTTATGCTTCCTAAGTGACTTTGTAGCTTCTGTGTGCTGGAATTAAGCTAGGACTATAACTATACACACACTTTATATATGCATTTAAAGAAAACACTCAAGTGTAAGCAGGTGACTTAACATACTTAGAGTTAAATGCATCAATAAATTTTTGTAGGGCCAAGACTTAAGTGGGTTACTTTATATGCTCAAACAGTTAACTGATTTCTTCATGTCTGGCATGTGCTTGGAATTCTAGATGTTCCTAGAAATGCATAGGAGGAAAATGAAATGGACATCTCCAAGGGGACAGTGCCTAGAGAGAGTGGAAGGTGGGTTTCACTTCACAAGCTCCTTCAATTTCTCCCTGTGGAAGAAGTGGGCTTTTAAGGATAGAAATAAGAGAAGGCTGCTGTTGTGCATTCACAAGAGTTGCAGGAAGCCTGACAGTGAATAAAGAAAACCTGTTCAGTTTGATATCTTTATTTTCTCTTAATTTGTATATATACATTTCAAAATCCAGTAACTACTTTTTAGAGTCTAACTTAGAAGATCATCCTGCAACATCTGTAACAATCTCATTTGTTAATTGTCCACTATTAAGATTTGCTGTGATTTGTTCCAGGCAACAATGACCTTGCTTGCAGTTCATATTTGTTCACAACTTCTAAATGCAGAGGCTAAAATCTTTGGGAATAGTTTTGGAAATTTGCTGATCTGTTGTCTGAAAGAATCACTCCATCAAGTATTACTGAAAAGAGCTAGCCATGGGAAAGGGATTAGGACTGTGTGTGCTGGAGGCTGGAAGCCTTTCTAGCTGCTGGAGAGTCACTGCTGGCTGGCTGGTCATCATCCTTGGAGCACAGCATGTGTGCTCTCGTGCCTTGTGCTTTGTGTTGTGCCCTGGAGGCTCACTTTCTCTTCTCATGTCCAGGCCCTAAAACTTACTCTAGCCTGCCACCCAGGAGCTGAATGAAGCTAAGCCCTGCTCCTATCCTGCATAGGATCCAGGAGAGAAAGTCTCTAAGGGATACTGGGCCAGACCATGCCTCTTGAAGCACAAACTCCTGGGCAGGGGAGGCCAAAAACACATGGTCCAGTCATCTATGTGTGCATGCATAGCAACCCTCTCCTGTTTGATCATCAAGGAATTAAACAGCAGGTTAAGATGAGACTTCTTCAGTCAGTTAATAAAGAGGATGTGATAATATCAATGTGAAGCGGAATGTGCAATCTCCTTCTCTCTTTTTATAATGCTAGCAGAGTACACAGTAGCCAACTTGCACACCTGAGCGTGGAGAGCTCTGTTTCTCACCACTGACAGCACTGAAGGATGCAGGAACAAAACCTTACAGGAGGTCCTGAGGTGGTAGAAAAAGTAGGTGAGTCCTTATTGGAGAGGACTGATACTAACCCTCACAGGTACCTGCATGCAACATGATGATACCCTCTTAACTGTTTTTAATCACTTCTTACAGCCATACCATAATCTTGGGCATAATCACTTTGGTATTCCAGTAGAGGCCACACAACTCAATGCATAAAGATGGCTCAGCATCTGTTTTCCTCTCCACCACCAATTTTTACTTCTCTTAGTTTCAGCTGTAACTCCTATTGTTGTGTGCATGTACCACATATCAGATGGGGTAAATCAGGCCCTTCATGTCTGATGCTTCTTTACTACAAGGCTCAGTTCTCCAGTATAGGTTGATAATAGTGTCTCATAAAGCAGTCCCTGAAACTTAGTGCAAAGTGATTACAGATATCTTCCAGCATTTTACCAGCACATAAGAGCTAGCTGCCATTGGAAATCCTAAGCTACAGACAATGGGAGATGGTAACCTCTTGTGCACAGGATTTAAAACTATAGGATCATTGACCTTGAATCGTGCATGTAGCCTGGGAAATCTAGAGTTAAGCAGCTTGCAAAACCATAAAAGGCAGCCACCCCTCTGAAGAATAGAAGCCTTCTTCTAGTTTTCCTGCTGATATTCAATGTTGTTTCAAAGTACAGGTAGCACTTGAAGAATGACAGATCTTCTGAGCTTTATATAGCAGTATAAAGAGATTATGCCTAATGACCCTACTGAATTGGACTTTTTCATTAGAGAATAGGATTCAGGAACTCGTGAACAATCCACCAAAAAATACAAATGGCAATATTTTTAAATTGCTGGTTTCTCATTAATTGGGCATTGCAACTGACTCACAGGGAAGGTTCATAATGAAGAAAATCAGAAAGATAAAGAGACCCACAATCTTAATCTACACCAGTGCTAAAAAAAATACAAAAAGACAGAATGAAAAGCATAGAAAACTATATTTGTCTTGCTAGCTTTATTCTTATAATATTACCACATTTAAAAAATACAATTTTAGACAAAAAAAACCCTGAACTGTAGCTTTTTGCAGTGATAGGAGACAGGTCAGAAAAGCATTTCAGAATAATTTTACACCTTTTAACCTTAAAAAATACTTTGCTGACAATTGAGCAAGGGCCTTAAAAGAAGCTCTGATAGGCATTCTCACAGCAGGGTTGCCATGTCCCATCACATAGCAGAGGGTTTCTGCATAATGTATCCTGTAATAAGAAGTGTACTGCAAATCACAAGGCTTGAGTAGCAGTTTTAAGAAAGTCATCCTTGGCATGAACTGCTATTAGTGATGACACTGAAAGTTTGGTACAGAAAACTCTTTAGAAGACACAAAGAAAGTAAACTGTTTCAAATTTTAATTTGAGCTTTGGAAGAACTATTTTGTCATAGAAATTTGTTTGCATTTCAATATATGCTTGGTGTTCTGTGCTTTTTTCATATCTTGCTTCTGCTTGGACAGGCTTGTTAAACAAAAACTGCAGAGTTTAGCTAAAAGAAAGTCACTTTGTTCTCACTCCATGCCACAAATGGTAATTGCTCAAAAAGTGTCTTCATTACTGGTGTTAATTATGACTGTGAATACAATCAATGATCACTGAGAATCCCCATGCTGCAAACCCTTTACAAACAGGGGGAAAACCAAAAACTGAAGAACAAAATCCATTCCAGTGTAACAAAGAGTAAATCAGTCCATCAAAGCACAGCAAGCTATATTCATGTTTGATTACCTAGACTTATCAAAATGGGATGTGAATTTAGAAGAACACCCTCTTGTTGAAATTAATTTTATTTTTGTCTGGAAATGTAAATAAAAGAAAATGTGAAGGGGCCATTTCCAGGCAAGTTCTTTTCAGTGTTAATGATGCAAAGCAGTGAAGTTTCTCAGTCCCTGGGGAATCTTTTTTGTTTTTCTCATTTCCATAAGAATGATTTTTAGGTGATTAAAATAAAAATCTAATGGAAATAAAAATTCTTTATGCTTCTCTCACAATACAGTTTAGTAGATATCTGAAAAAACCCAGAGCTAGAATTGACTTTAGAATTATAATCAACCTTCCTAGGAGAGGATTGGTCACAAAATGGTTTTGTATTTCTAATGGAGACATTTTTGGTTGTCTTTAATGGAGTTTGAGAGAAGTTGCAGTCGTCTGAAAGCTTGATGTTTCAATGTATTGCCAGTATTTTCTCAGCAGCCAGCCACGAGGAATGAAACATTTCATTGTGTTTTCTCTAAACACTCTAAATGAGCAGTATGACCAATGGGCATCCACATAATTTTAAAAGTGGCTTGCAATATTTTGGCTAAATAGGTTTTTCAGAGTTAGAATCCTCTTGATTATCAAGGACTGGACTGATAGTGAAACACTGGAGAAGACTTGATAATTTCAAATGACTTTTGATATCAACATTCCTCCAGAAAAAAACAAACAACACAACAAAAACCCTACTTGAGTGACTTATTAAAGGGCTGCTATTAAACTGTAGCTTTACTGTAAGCTCTGTGTAAGGCAGGATATACTACATAGTGGTTCAGAATTGGTTTTGCTTTCCCTCTTTTTCCAGGGAACAGAAAATGGCAGAAATGGAGATTAGCATAATGTCAGCCTCATGTCCAGCACAGATAACATCTCCCTCCCTCCCATACTGGTGTCTAGGGGAAGGACTAAATCACAGAATCATAGAGTGGTTTTGATTGAAAGAGACCTTTAAGATCATCAGGTTCAACCATTAACCTAACACTGCCAAGTCACCACTAAACCATGTCACTAAGGATGACAGCTACCTGTCCTTTAAATGTTTCCAGGGATGGTGCCTCCACCACCTTCCAGGGCAGCCTCTTCCAGTGCTTGACAACCCTTTCAGTAAAAATAGGTTTGTCAACATCCAACCTAAACCTTGAAGCCATCTCATCTTGTTCTGTTGTGCCCTCCCCATCCTAACCCACTCTGCACAGAGAGTAGCAACATCACAGACTCTGCTTGTGCAAGTCTCTGGGCTAGCCCCAGCCCATGTATTCCTGTGGGTTTGACACCAACAATGAGGGAGGCTGCAGGAGCTTCACATAGAAATGGAGCCAGAGACTACTGTGGCTTGAGACCAGATTGCTTCCCTCTGGACCCCCTCTTGGGCCACCAAGGAGACTCAAGTTGTCCCCAGGTCTCCTTAGGTCCTGGATGTGCATTGTGAAGGAATGAACAGAACTCTAGGACTGGGAGGAGACAGAGGACAACTGCCCAAGGCAAACACATGGGTGTTTGATGCCTCTATGACTCTGGGAGGTGATTTCATCCTTGACCCACCCCCCCCACCCNGATCTGCCATTCAGCAGATAGGAGTCAAGGGCCACAAAATCTAAGATCAGATTTAAAATCTCAAAACAAAACAAGAAAATTAGTTCTTTATAATGCTTTTTAGTCAACAATACTTTTAAGAACTTCTTGACCTTGACTTATTTACTGTAGTTTGCTGTCTGATACTGATGTTTGAAAGGTGATTGTCTCCAAGCTATTCTCCAGATTCTGAGGACACTTTTTGTTTCCTTTGTGTTGAGAGTTTCACTGAGAACTCTAAATCTAAAAGCCCAAGCTTTAAGAAGAAATACCATATACTAGGTAAAATCATGAGTTGTGGCAACATCACTAGTCCTTTAATGCCATTCCTCCTCTTTGTGTTTGGGTGAGATGAGGAGCAAATTATAGGAAAGCTCTTTGAAGCCTTTTAAGTGAGGAAAAACAAACACTTCCCACTCTCCACTCCTCCTTATAGAGAGCTTCTGAGACTTATGGGAGACCCCAAAATGACACACATTGCCTGTCATAACCAGTGGAGAGAGAGGAAGGATTGGAGTGAGGTGCTCCCCCAGATACCTTCTCCTCACTGCCAGGGAGTCAACCTTGCCTTCCTGTGTGCACCTCCTCACCATTGATGCTAAAACACTCCTTCCAAAACAACTAGAGAGCATTCATGTCTAATTGCAGGGCACAACCACTATTTTACATAATCCTTTATAGACATCTACTGTCCAATGCATTTGCCCAGGACTTAGAAGGCTCCAGTCCCTCCTCTTTCTGGGAAGACATTCTCCCATTCCCATGGTGTGCTCACTGCCTGGCTATGAACTTGTTTGCTGGAGCATTGCCATGATGCATCAGGACATTCATGTTCAGTGGCATGCCAGAGAGAAGGATCATGACCCTGCAGCCTTGGGGCTCAGTGGGGAAACCTGGGATCTGCTCATGTTTCAGGGAAAAATCTGAGGGGTAAAATCATTTCCTACTTATGACATACAGCTATACAGAGCTTGGGTGCCCCTGTAGGAAGAGTGAGATATGAGTCTTGATTTCTCTTGGACAGAGGAAAGATTGCACCTAAATCCCCCATTTCCTGGGGAAATAAAAAGGCTTCATAGATACTGGACAGGTACTGATTAAATTTGCAGGGATCTGGATCTACCTCAGGTGTAAAAGAACATCTACACACCAGGCACACAACTTGCTCAGCCTGCTAAGCCCTTTGCTGGATGCAGTCTGATCCCTTCTCAGAAAATAGCACAGGCTTGGAGAGCATCACATGGAAGGGGATTTCAATGGCAAGTTGTGAGTGTCCCCTTTGGTGCAGCACTCCCTGTACCCTAGTGTACTCCTCACAGGTCATATTGCTAAGCAACACTTTGCAATGTACATCCTGCAGTCTTCCCTTGCCAGTTAGGTACAACTTCAATGCACTTTCATCTTGGTCTTCAAAATGTAGTATTATGGATTGCAGCCTCATAGATGTCAGGTGGGGATGGAGCCTGTTCTGGGAAAAAGGTCCAGCAGACCTGCAGAAAGTGTAACTGGATACCACATAGTTGACATGAACTGGTGTGGAAATGCTGGGAGCTCATCTACTCAGAAACCTGTTTCTGACCATGCCATTTGTACATCCCATCGACTGCTTCCAAGTGTTCAGGGCCTGAGATGGGACTGCTTCTCCTGAAGCCCCCTGAGCTGTTGCTTTCCCTTGGCAATGATTATGTACATACTCATCCTGTGGTGTGGGCTGGAGCAGGCTGGGGATAAATGGGATGATGTCAGGCTGGGTTGAGGTTTACAGTCGGATGCAGGATCTGTGAGTGCTCATTACTCAAGAGATTAAGAGGTTCACAATATCCCTTCTGTGGATTCATTTGGACCATTCCTTAATTTCTTTGTCCTAGTTTTACAGGAGATATCCTCACATCCTAGAAAGGCAAAGAAAAGACAATATAGGGTCATATAAGAAAACAGAGCTGGCTGTAACACAGACTTTTTTTCCCTTACTCTCTACACCAAGACTGGATAATTGGGGCAGAAGAGCAAGAGCCTTTGCATCTTTCAGAGCAAAATGGGAGAACCCTGCAAAAACTAATGATTCCCAGGGCTAGACAGCCTCTAAGCAGGAATCACAGTTTTTAATTAGGCCTCTTAAAATGTTTTTGTGCTGTTTCAGGGACCTAAACCCCACCTGGCTTGCCAGATTAGCTAGAGGACTCACCTGAGGAGAAATCCAAGGCACAGAGATAGTGAATTCTCACCAGATTTCCTGGTATCACAGGAATGAAACATCTCACCAAATTAACTTGTTTCTAGTGAAACTCTTAAGGTTTTCTGGGAAAGATCCTCTGTAAGTTTTCTGGGGCCATCTTTTCTGGCTAGGTCCTGCATGTCTTGCATCCCCCAGAAAAATGATATGAGCTGGGATAGCTCTGTTGCTTCCCCCGGGCAGTCCCTAAAAGAGGAATTCTCAAGAGGATGCTTCTGTTATCTGTATTTCTCTCTGATGTTACCTTACAAGCTGTGTTTGTGGTAGTGATGATCTTGGGGTTTGTTCTAGAAATTCAAGTTTAAAAACCCAGATAAATCTTTCCACACTGCTGGTGCACTTTGCCACTTTGTCCTTGGCAGTAGCCCCTCAAGCCAAACAGTTCACCTCCTAGAAAATTCACCTACCTCCCAATCTTAAAAACCACAGTTTACCTTAGATCCATAGCCTCTGAAAAAGTTGTCTTGGGAAAGATGCCCCCCACCCCCTCCCTCCTCCTCCTCCTCCTCCTCCTTCTCCTCCACCCTGCAGCAGGGCCCATTGTCCATCAGTGGCAAGGCATAAAGGAGTTAACGAAGGAGCCAGCAAGGAGGTATGACTGGGTGATGTCAGAATATTTCCAGGGAAAGAATGTGTTGGGGGGTGCCGGTCGGAGGCAGGGGCTGGGGCTGGTGGCCCCCGGCCCCACCCCGACATTCTTCTTGTCCGGTTCCCACAGGCGGAGAGTGGCACAGGGGGTCAGAGTGGACGAGCACAAAGGGAGACCCCCTGCTGCCGGGGCCATCGTGCTGGGCTGTCACTGCTACTAATTCATGACTTCACCTTTAATCTCACTGATCCATTATAGGTTAAAAAGAGACCCATTTTACAGCTGACAAGATTGAAGGGAGTGCAACCCAGGAACTGGGGGGGGGGGGGGATGTGGGGGGTGGAAATAAGGGAAAGGAGAGAGAAATAACTCCTGCTAAAGTTTGTACAGTTAGGATCCATCTGCTAAAAATACTGTTCTTTTAGTTTGTCCTTTCCCTTCACTACAAGGATATGTATTTGAAGAGGGAAGCTGACAAATCAGCTAATTCAGAATTTTTATATACATGGAGTCAGAAGGAGAAAGAGACCAGAAGGAAAGGGGGGACCAAGAAAGATTTTAAGAGCAAGGCTGCACAATGAGAAGGATGGGAAGCATTCTAATTGCTTAGCACTGCTGTAAAGGGTGTTTTGTGAGGTCATCATGGGGAAATGACTAAGAAATTTATGAAACGCTGATGTCAAAGGTAAGGTGATCAAATCAACATTGATTCAGCAGAGTAATAAATACACGTGTGTGGCACATACAGTATGGTCATAATGACACAAATGCTTCATGAATTGTCAGAAATCATTAGCCCTACTGTGCTGTGAGCTACAGATGAAGTCTCCAGAAGTAATTCTGCTTTTTAGTTTCCTAAGTAGGGTAATTGCTTTCAATTTGTCCTTTAACAAATATTTTTATGCTGTTAGTTCAAGGCAACTAAAATGCATATTCTTACTGAGTTTCAGACAAAAAAGCAAATGGGAAAGAAAAAAGTATGGTTTCTGAAAAAAGCAGAGGGGTGATAATTTCCCATACAACTCTGAAATGCTTGCCAGCTTTTTGGTTTTGGTTTTTGTTTGTTTGTTTGTTTAGTTGGTTTGGGGTTTGGTTTGGTTTTGGTTTTTTTTTAGCTTATAGCAAAGAATTCAACATTCTTGCATTTCTTTGGTTTGTCATACGTGAGTGAGGATGCTGCAGGTATCTGTCTGTGGTTCCAGTTCAGTGAGTTGAGGGATTGGTTCTTTTTTTTTTTTTTCCTCTACTTCCTCTTTGACAACAGATTTTAACTCCAGAAGCAATTTTATTAAGTCCACCAAAACCTCCTCCTACTCTCCTGATGGTATTAGAGCACTGAACCCCAAGAAGGAGACTGTTGTATTCTCCCTCTCTTTTGCCCTTGAACCACTGGAACAACATCTTGTGAGATTTTTCATTGTAAGTATTTAAATTTATACTGCTAGACATGCACAGTTTTTGCCTCTGCTCCAACATCCTATTCCTTCCTTTCTGCTCTCCCTGCAGAGTTGCTGTGGGAGTCACTGGCACCATGGCTTCGTGGATGTTCTGCTACCATGAGGTGAGGATGGACAGCAGGGAGGTTATCATGAGGATGCAAAATGCTGCCTGAAATCTGCAAAGAGTTTGGGTTTCTGGGGTCCCTGAACAAAGTTTGTGAAGATCAGCTGCTAGTGTTTTTTGTGGGTAGATACAAAAGAGAAGGGGGACCTTGGCCTGAGGCAAGGTGTCAGCTGAAGCCAGTGATGAAAACCTTATCGAAAGAAGCCTCAGATCAAATCAGAACCTCATCTCCTGTGAGTGACACTGCCTGCAAATGGGGCCAGACTGAGCTCTGTAACTGGCCACTGTTTTGGACACATTCTGCTTACTTTAGTCACACAAAATGACGTATTGATGCAAGTTTCCAGGATCCAAACAGGCAACCCTTTCATAGGAAAAAGCCCTAATGAAGTCACTGGCAAGCAGCCTCACTGGCCTAAGGCCTGCAGGCTATTTCCTTAGTCAATACACTAGACCTAATCTTATACCCCTTGAGCATCAAACTCCATGTGTGCTCTGCAAGTGTTTGTTCTCTTTCTGCAAAAGTGCAAGATTTGTGTGCTGCAGAAAGCAGTGTCAGTGAGCAGTTGCTTCTCCTTCACCACGAGTTGTTCAGTATATAGACTCTGTTCTCTGTTAGTCAGGCAAAACCAAACTGGAAGCTGAGGTGTGGAACAGCAAGGACCTAGACTGCCAAATACAATTCTCCTATTTTAGTTTGCAAGTGTATGTTTGAAAACAAACAACAGAAAAGAAGGATTCAAGCAGGAGTTTTTTAAAAAGGCTTCAGAGGATGTTATGAAAATATGCATTTTTACCTGGTAAACTTCTGACTGCTTCTCATTTAGTGAAACACTTTAACTAACTCCTTTTGTAAGCCAATTGCAATCACTGGAGCTGTCTTAACAATGAGTTAAAGTTATCTTGCAGAGTGGATTTTTGTTAGCACTTTGTAAACATAGTCACAGAATCACTAAGGTTGGAAGAGACTTCTAAAGACACCAAATCCAACAATCGACCTACTACCACCATGCCACTAAACCATGTCCCTGAACACCACATCTATAACCACATCTATACCTTCTGGTTTCCAATCAATCAGCTGAATTTATTTTTTCTCATTTCTGAAAGCATTAGAAATATAGATTGGAATGGCAGCTTCATGTACTACCTTGGTTCCAAACTGTCATCAAACCCTAAGTTAGCAGGATAAAAATCATAAGGATGTTTCCAAAGGATACTTTACTTTAGGGGAGCAACTTGTGTGTGATCTTTTTGAAACTTTTGAAGAAAATTTTTCCCATGAGTGAATTCATAATGCAATGCCTAGGTAACAAACAGCTTTTAGAGCCAAAAAAATACCATCATCTTCTCCACTCTCTTCAGAAAAATGATAGAACAAATAAAATACTTCTCAACTAAAACATTTTTTATCAAAGTTTTGTACAGCTTCTGTAATGCACCTGCAGGCAGAGGGAGGCAGGAAAACAGTCTCTGTCTGTATTGGCTGAATTAGGGCTGAGAGACTGAACTGGATAAAAACAACTTGGCTTGGAATTTAAAAAAAGAAGGAAGGGATGAGATCCAGATTAACAGTTAATTCTGAGTCCTCCCTGTAACCACATCCCTTTCATTCGGTGGGACTGGTGATTGCAGTTCATGCAAAAACACCCCCAAGGCTCTACCTCTGTCTGCTCTCACCTCTGCCTGCTGTAGATCTGGTCTAAACCTGCAGCTCAAACTCACATCCAGAGCTGGAAATATAAGCATCTTGGGTGCCATTTATAATTGTAGAGGGAAAAGTATCCTGTGAAAAATCCTCAGAGGTGGGATCTCTTTCCCTGATACCCTCTGAGAAATGGAGCTAGCATCTTTTGAAAGACAAGATATCCTAGATTGAGGGGACAGAGATCACACTTTTGTGAGAGAGGGCTGGAGTCTCAAGTATATCTGAAAATGTGGCTCTTAAATGTTTAACTGTCTCTTTGGAATACTTCCTTTGGCAGCCTGCATCCACATCATCATTGTACTTGATACACTATAAATAAATCCATGATGTTTGATGCCAATCACCTAATACCAGGTCCTCATCACAACAAGCTCACAGTTCCTCATTGAATGTGTTCGAGGAGTTGTCTTTCTATCTCTTTTTTTAGCATGAAACTAGTCCATTGTAAGCCTCAGAACAAGGAGCCACTCACAGGGTGAAGGTGTAAGCAGTGCAGTTTTTAAACTATATTGTATATGTCTCATGACTTTTGCCATCAGAGATACAGGTATTAAAAGATGCTTTCTGTTTTTCTGCAGCACTGCTGTGGATCTAGGGTAGGATTTTCCTTGTGCTTGCTAACAGAGTTTTGCATGGTTTAGTTAAAATGCATTATTATATTAGAAATTTTTCCTTTTCAAAATAAAATCAAGGACCATACTGAAGACAGGGACTTTCATACACCCAAATCTTTGTCAGATTCCTGCTAGCAGTAAGAGCTTTTGCATAAACATCTGATTGTAGAATTGGAACTCAACAAAGCAAGAAGAAATGGGCAACTGAAGCTGAAGACATACAGTAACACAGAGTGTGGCAAGTGGAACTGAGAGAACAATAAATGAAGAAACAATGAAAAGGTCAAGAGCTTACTCAGGATTCATAAGTGCAAATGTTGTGGTTGAAGCAGTGCATACATGAGCTGAAAAATGGAATTCCTTCTTTTCACTGATTTTTATTTTTCTCTCCATATTTCTTTTTCCTGCTTCATCAATACAACTGAGAAATATTGTTTGCAGTGGGAAAAAACAAGTATGAGATGCAAATAGTGAAGGTACCCCGAGGGCAGCAGGACAGGAACAATCACCATTTTCTTGACCAGATTTAGAAGAAAAATAGCATTCAAAGTGATACATTTCATGAAAATGGTGTTGGGAATAGTTGGTGCAGAAAAAACAAGGCCTTGCTCCATCCTTTCTTTCACATAGCACAGGCCTGGTCATGAATAGGTGGATGGGGGAATCTCTACTTGCTGTGTAAGTGAGCTGGGGCAATACACACATGGTGATCACAATCTTCCAAGGTCCAGAGTTTACAGAGCAACTGCAACTGCAGGAGCAGAATGTTTCTTGCCTCATGGGTGGCTACCAGGTGGCTGATGTGCTGACCTCCATACTGAGACTGTGTGGGTGCAGAAGGCAGGTGTGCCCATGTGTGAGTGAAAGGTTGATGAGGAGAATGGAAGAAGGAAGTTGTCACATTGGGAGTTGTTTAGTCTATTACTGCTTGAACTACTTCTAACAACCATCAGACCAAGCTGTCTTGAAAAACCATCATAGCCAACATGGCATGTTGCTTCTGTTGAAACTCCCATATATAGTACCTTCAGAGATTGCCTTCAGCTGGTGTGTCCCATCACTGCTTCATACTCCAGAAAATCTATATTCTTTTACTGAGATTAAGTGGGGTTTTTTGCTTTCTTTTTTTCTTTTTTAGAAAAAAAAGTGTCCCAAACATTCAGCAATGCTATTTACATTCCTCTTCTTCTCTGTCTTCTTCCTGCCGTTCATATGTTCCTCTGCTCTCTGGCGGTTTTCCCTTCATACATGCTTCTTTGGCATGTGGTCATCTTCTCTGGACACAGAGAAAAACTTCTGGACACAGTGGCATAATTTCTATTTAAATATAATTCTGTTCTGCTCCTGTGTTTCTCTGACAACATGCAGAGGGAAAAAATACTTTGAATTTGTTTGGTTTTTTTTTTAAACTAAACCCAAGCAAATAAGTTGATAAATTAAGCCACACACCAGCTGCATTACAATGAATACAGTTACATCAGGGCTTCCTTTGGCTCAAGATTTTTCTTTGCTTAAGGCCAAAGATGCATTTAAGCATTATCTAATAACCAAACAGCAAATATAAGCACTGGGCTGACATGTCATCCTTTTCCCACCCTCTCCAGATTGTTTCTGTCCATCTCATGCTCTTCAAATGGCACAGCAAAGCCCATATGCCATGGTGTCAGGGAAAAATTCCCAACACGGCATCTGGCTGCATGGCAGATCCCGAGGCAGTTGGAGTTGCCTCTGCTTTTGTCACGTACTGGGGCTTGGTGATGAGACTGCCCTGTCACACCACAGCCCGCTCTGGATTCCAAGGAATCACTACATTTGTGTTTGTCTATAAACTCCAGATTAAATCCCTCATGAGATCTCTCTACAAGCCTCCTTTATGGTGAAATAATGAGAGTTTCTTAACGCCCATGTGTGTGTTTTTGGCAGAAACACGTGGGTTTAGTTTAAAGTGGACTGCAGCCCGGTACGTACAGGTCACTGTGTCCTGGGACTTCTTTCTCAGAAAACTCTTGAATGCTCGTTGTAAAGGTCTCTCTTTCTACTTCCCCACCCCCCTCTCCACTTGCTCATGAGTGTACAAGCCACTTCTTGCTGAATAGGATCCATAATGCCTGCAGATATTTGAGATCAAGCATATGGTCCATTGAATATGCATGGAAGCAGGGCAGGAGGCAATTGGTGAGCGACACCAGGGAAAGCGTGTCTGGAAGTTAAGCCGCGCGGAGTTTGAAGGCAGGCTTTCTGCTTTTCTTTTTGGGAAACATAGTTTTCTGTTTCCTCTGATAAACTAGCTCCTAGAAAGCATTTTATGGTTAAAATCCTAGCTGAGGCGGGGGGGTGGTTAAGAGCTCCAATGTTTGACAGTGACTCGTGTTAGACAGACTAATACCATTTTGCTTTTGGTTCCCTGCAAAATGCTTATTTTTACAATCAAACCGTAAGACAAGAAAATCTGAAGTTATGCAGAAGTACATAAAGATAAGAAACTTCTTCAACTGACAAATGACCAATTTTTCACTAGGAGAGAGGCCCAGATGACTCTTCTTCATGTTTAAATGAAAAGAGTGCTTGGAGAGTACACATTCTGGTGAAGTTTTCCCTACCAGTGGAGAGAGAGAAAGGGACACGGGACTGAATAGGAGCGATTGGGCATGAAGTAGTAACTAAGAGGTCCTGGAGGCAGGAGAACAAGAGAGGCAAGGAAAAAAAAAAGAGAAGAGAATCCAGTAGAAAGGCAAGGAGGAGGAGGGGGAAAGGAAAGGATATGTAGAGGTTATTTAAGAGATGCCAAGAAAAACTGGGATACATGTGTGTTTGAGAAAATGAGAGGCAGTCTTGAAACACAGAAATTGAGCCAGAAACTATGAAGCTTTACTGGGAGTAATCTTGGGGAAATTGCTGCATGCCTAAGGTCTGAAATGGGGTTTCTTTTGTTTGTTTTGGATTTTTTATATCATTGCCACAGCATATTTTTTTTCACATGAAAAATGTAAATGAACCTCTTCATTGCAAATGTGTTATGGTTAATTTACTTCATTGGTCAAAATAATATATCACACTGTACTTATTTCTTATGGTTGCTGAAAATCCTAGAGAACTGAGGAACTAGAGGACCTCTAAAGGAGCCTCCTCCCTCACATACCTGCTGTGACAGTGCAGGAACTGCAGTTAAGTGCACTGTCATCAATATTTCTTCCACAGGAAAGGCTCACTTTCTGATCATATTAGTAAGAGTAAGTGTGGAAGAGAAGAAAGACACTTTTTTACAGCACATAATAGCCCTGAATAAATAGCATGAAAATGACCTCTTGCACATCAGAATTGAGTCCTGCCGTTGTACCATTTATTTGAAGGGCAGTGTGTGTGTCTCTGTGTGTGTGTGTGTGTCCATGTGACTGGGAAAAATGCCTATGAAGGAATGTGTTTTCATACAACCTCTGTTTCAAAACCAGCACCAATCTGAACCAAAACTCAGAGGAAAACCTCTAGACCCCTTGCTGTCTTCCTGGGGCAGGACTGACCCTTCAGCTCTCCCTCAGCATTCATCTATCTTTTAAGCCAGATTTAAAATCTTGAAGATAGAATCATAGAATTGTCAGGGTTGGAAGGGACCTCAAAGATCATCTAGTTCCAACCCCCCCTGCCTGGCAGGGACGCCATCCACTAGATCAGGTTGCCCAGAGCCTCATCAAGCGTTGCCTTAAAAGCTTCCAGGGATGAGGCTTCCACAGCCTCTCTGGGCAACCTGTTCCACTGTCTAACCAACCTCATAGTGAAGAACTTCTTCCTAATATCCAACCTAAATCTCCCCTCCTCTGTCTTACACCCATTTTTCCTGGTTCTATCACTGTCCGACCTCCTAAAAAGAAAGATTTTAGCTCCATGCTTTAGCTGTGATTTTTGTCTTGTCAGGTAGACATTTTCAAGAGAGTTCTTGCAAGAACAGTTCTTCCCAGCCACTGATCTGCCCTGTGTGCATACTGAAGATGACAGCTTAAAACCAGATCAATGTATTATGACCTGTGCTCATGAATGTATGAGATCTTTACATAAAATAGAATCATTTGTTTTAAATGAGGTTGTCTTCTGTATTATTCTGAGGAAGGCCATTTGTCTGTCTAAACAGTTCCTACAGTATCATGAACGTGCTCCTGTAGGCATTTTGTAAGGTAAAAAGCAAGGTTAGTTTAAAAACTAGTAAAAAAGAAAGCAAAATAGTGAGCTCTTTTAAGGCATCTTAGTAGCAGTTTGGAGAATGGTAGAATCATTCTGGCTGGAAAAGACCTCTGAGATCATCAAGTCCAACCATCCATCCAACACTATGATGTTCACCACTAAATCACGTCCCCAAGCACCACTTCTACATGTTTTTTGAACTCTTCCAGGGATGGAGATTCCCTGGGCAGCCAGTGCCAATGCCTGATAACCCTCTGGGTGAAGAAATTCTTTCTAATATCCAGTCTGAACCTCCCCTGGTACAACTTGAAACAATTTGTCTTGTCCTATCACTCTTTACCTGGGAGAAGAGACCTGGGAGAAAAAACCTTCTGGCTCAGCTGCTCACTAGCAGTGATTTCTTCCTAGGAAATTCCACAGTGCAATGAAGCCAAATGCTTTCAATCCTTGGACCATCTGAATGTGCTAGAAGGGAAATCAGCCTTTAGTTGAATTTCCTCTTCCTCCATCTCTTGAATGACTTTAAATGTGGTGGTGAGGAACCTAAGGGGAGGTGTCTCTTGTGAAAGCCATATAGCTGGATAAAATGGAGTGATCTGACACTTTCCAAGTTCCTCTAGAGACTTTTTTAAGTTAATGAATGTCTATGTGATCCATGATCTGGCTCATGCCTAAAATGTAAAGGTGAAGGTCTCTTAACCACTTATTAGAGAAGTTTGTAACAAGAGAAAAATGCATAGATGCAGGGCATCTGTTCTAAGAAAATTCAGAACAAAGAAGTGCCTTGGCTATGTTTCTGTTCCAATCCACTTACTGCAGTCCTGTGCCCAAGCAAATTAAGTCCAAGCAAAATATAAATGTCAGAATCTTGTTATACTCAGGATGTTTTCTGGGTTACTAATCACTGTGGATCCTATTTCACAAAGCACTGAAACATGTGCCTGAGTCCAACAGGCTTCCATCGAATTTAAGGCCAAACTGTAATGTAGGCCTGGCCTCAAGCAACTGCTGAATAAGCACAGGAGCATACACATGCTTAAAAGTCAAATACATGCTGGAGTGCTGCACTGAGTCATGGCCTCCTTCTAAAACTTGACTTTCTGTCACTGAAGATGCTGCTAAAGCTCTGGTTGCCTCCAGGCACCCCAGTCCAGGATTGAGGTGCCAGGCAGACTGCTGTGAGGGGGTTTGTGCCAAAGGAAGTAGTTCTGAATAAACATATTTCTGGAGCAGTAGGAATAACAGAATCTATGATCACTAAATCCATGCCAAAACCAGCATTTTTTTCTTTCTTAAGAGATGGGGGAAGTGTCTACTCCATACACTCAAGCTTTGACAAGAGCAATGTGCAACTAGCACACTTTGCAGATAAAAAGGCAGAATTTTCTGCAGAGTATCTAGAGCCTGGCAAATAATTGCCTTTATTAAACTAGAGAAGATTAAGAATAGCAGGTGTATCTATATAAAACCTGTCCCAGATTCTAATCACATCTTCTCTATTGTATACATGTAACTGATTTCTATTTGCTTGCTCTTCTCTTCATGGAGCTTTCTTTACTGTGAGTGTCTGTAACTCTACTTCCCCCATTTTCCAAGAGCCACTATGTGGCTGACATACACATTGCAGCATCTCACTTTGCTGCGCCAAGTCTTGCCAAGCAGCACCAGGAAGGTGTGCCACTTGAGGAATTATGCAAGCCTGTATGTAGACATCAGAGATGCACTAAGGTAAAAGTGGCAAAACCAAGATAGCTTATGCTCCCAGGACACTTGGAGAGAAAATTAAATGCTTGCCAAGTCTAACTGAAACATATGTTTTTATATATAGTAAAAAAGTTTTACATGTACAGTGTCTGGCATAAAAATGGATATTAAAACCAGAAGAATTATGAAGCAAATGACTAGAATAAAGCTAAATCTGCTGGCAACTTGTGGTATAATTTGTGGATTTACTTTTGTTGAAAAGTGTGTCTGAATTTCCCTGGTTGGATCTTTACGCTCTTTCTAAAGATTTCACCAAAACTAAGTGGTTGCAGAAGTCTTGCTTCACATACAATGTTTTATTTTGTATTTGGATGTCACTGATGTGCAGCAGATCCTGCCTAGGATCCCACAGAATAATCATGTGTTGCATAGTGGGCAAATAAACTGGGCTGGCTGGAAACCTTCTCAATTGCTGGTGGTGGCTAGCAGCTGCACTATGGCAGTGGCTGTAGCCAACAGCAGAGGAAGGCATGGGAAGACTTAAACTGCAGGCCTATTTCTGAATTTCTTCCTTCTCTACTTTGTCTTCACTATACCCTTACAGCTCTCTTTGTGCCTGCCATGAAAAGGAAGATGGGTCAGACATGTCATCTGGTGGTCTTAATCACCCAAATTCCTTCCCTTACTGAATCCTGCTGCCCACTTTACTAGAAAAGTGAGGCAAGCTTTGTTCCTTGCAAATGAAGCATCCATAAGGACAGTAACTGAGGCTAGATTTTTCCAGTAAAGAAGAATATTCACTTATATGCCAGGGTGAGCACAAGTGAAAATCAGCACAGCCTGGACTTCCGTCCTGTCAGATTATTTATGTCAATAAGTGTTTGTAGAAGCAGGGCTGATATCTCTCAGCACTGGTGCTGGATTTCCACTCATTTTGTACTAGGTTTTTCCTGTGAATCCCCTCTGGGAGCAGTTCATTGGTACTTAAAGGGATGGCATTTCTGTAATTATCTCATTATTGCTGCAAGGTTCTTTCTTGTGCTTGTGAAACCTTCATTCCAGTGAAAGTGTAACCCCACACTATTGAATTTGGATAAAATGTGATTGAGATCAACATTAATTCCCCAGTAATCTTTGGAGTAGGTACCTTGGCTTACTTTTATCTTTTCTAGTCTGAAAACATGGAGTTCAGACCTGGTCATTCTGAATTAAGTGAAAGATTCCAAAGGCAGTGCAGTCTGCTAGTGGGGCTGTGATTCTCCATTAGGTTCTTTTTGTTGGCTTAAAAATTGAATGGGTCATCTATTTCTCTGATGAATTCTACAAATATTTTGGGTGATCATTCAATTCTCTGAATTTCTGTAAATGAATATTGATTTCATTCTGAAATTTTCAATGAGAAATCAAAAGTGAAATGGATCATATTTCAACTCAACAACCTTTCAGTTACTTACTCACTTGCTGTTGGTTTATGCTGTTTCCTTAATCCCTTTGTGAGTTCTCCCTGCCTTGTTTGAGACACAGGAGTCTAAGACAGAAAAAAAAGATAGAAAAGAAAAATGAAAGATGAAGCTTATCTCAGGTTACTTTCTTCTGGTTCCTGCTTTTTAATTCTCTTCCCTTTTCACTACCAGCAATGAATATTACATCTTCATTTGAATTTTCAGCCCCTGAGTCATGATCAGTTGAAGATTCGGTAGCCCTGCATTACTGGATATAACTCAGGGGGTTATGCTGTTTTTACTGCTTGGCACATACTCAGGAATGGGAACTTAGCTTAGCAGTTGGAGCATATGGCAGGGGGAGATAGGCCAGAATCTTGGATGAAGATGCATATATTTTGTACTCTCATGGTATGATGCATTCTTTTGCTTTGCAGATGGCACCTCAGAATTGTTGCTCTGAAAACTAATTTTGCCCAGCCACGCAGGTCTGCTGACACAAGCAGGAGAATCATCTGTTTCTGCACAGACACTACTGCATGCTGCAGATAGCCTAGGCAGGATTTTTTCTGAGAAGCACACCTGCATCTCAGTTACTGTCAGGAGCAGAAAAAAAACAATCAGGAACCTATGACTAGCATTTGTATCCGGAGAAAACAATTCAGCCAGGCACAGTCACTGTCTCCATGTAATACTTGGTTATTGCTTCTCCTAGAAGTTTATTATGGCATAGTTGTCAGGGCAAGTATAGAGGGAATTCATTGATTTTATGACAGCTGGAAAGAGAGGTCCATTCTAATTGACAGAGAGCTAACATTGCCTTTGATTCCTGGCAGCCTCTCTGTGTGCAAACTGTCAGACCTCAGAGAAACTGCTTTTGTACCACATAGAGTTCATAGCACTGATAGAGCCATGCTCCAAAACTTAGTTTTGCTCCATCTCTGCCTCTGTTCTCCACAAAACAAACATCCTGTTGCATGTGCAAGTGGACCAAAGACTTGCTGGAGAGGTTTTAGGTGATAGATTCTGTGCAGCTAACAGAACTGCAGGTTAAGGTATGAGGAGTTTCCATTCTCTGGCCTAATTTGCAATACTTTAAATCTGTTTGGGAATATCTTTTAAATGCAGTAGGCTGGGATGCAATTTTTCTCAGACCTGTATTGCTTTCTTTCCAATCTTATTATATGCTACACTATGTGCCTAAGCTGAGTCAGGCAGAAGTATTTTTCAAGCTCAATCTCCTGAGCACGAGGTGGGCTCCACACTAAGTAATATCAGGGGTTTTTAGCTTTCTTTTCTTTTTTTTCCCAAAAAAATTTTTGTGCTCTCCAGAACAAGGACATCCTGGATTACTAATCTGTGTTTTTTTCTAGATGTCATCCTGAAAGAGTTTGGCAGCAAATAAAGCCATGGGTGATAGACACAAACAGTTAAATTCTATTGTCTACCTGCAACAAGAGAGCTACAGGAGCAGCAGAAATCTGAATTAAAAACTGATCTGGGAGAAATGTGATAATCACTGCCAGTTTATTGTGGGGCTTTTTTCTGGAAAATGATACCAAAGTCTTATTATTTACAGGATCTCTGAGCAGTTGTTTCCATGTTGGGCTAAGAGAGCAGTTGCTGGCACTACTAATAATATGTATGTGCCTGGTACCAGCAGCCTGGAAAGCTGCAGTGTAAAGGAAGGGTTCTAGGGAGGAGCCTCCTTCCATCACACAACTTTTGTGAGAAACAGAAGGCACACAAGTTTTTGACAGGGTGTGAGTCAATAAGAGCACTTGTTGTCTTCAAATTAAATGCTAAAACAGCAGAGAGAGTGCCACAATCCCATCTTGCATTTGGATGCGGAATTTAACAAGTGGTTTCAGGAGGTATCTCATTACACACAGCAGAAGAAGGAACCAATGTGTTATATCCATAGTATGGATTTCAGGCACGTTTGAAGACTTAGAATAGAAAAACATCTATCCTCTGAATTTATGGTTCTCCGTCTCCTTTATTTTTCCCATTTTTAGACTCCAACTGACTACCTGTATTGCCTGATTTAGGCTTTCTGACTACTATTGCATCCAAAATCTTCAGTGATTCAGACTGTTACTGACAAGTCCTCTTTCTTTGTACAGTCACTGGAGAGAAGCTGTTTGCATGCCTAAGTGTAGATCTGACTAGGACCCATCATTGTATTTTCTGCTTTAGCTGCACAAGTGAATTATTAAGAAAGATATTTCTTACCATCCTGCATTTCATCTGCCACAGTTTTCCTGGGAAGAAGACAAGAAAAGGATCACAAATTTTGTCTTTTTTTTCTTTTTTCTCTGTGGATTTTCCTTGATTTAAATATTGGTCTGAGTTTTCTTTTTCCTTCTCTTCACAGTTGAGGGGCAGAGGAACATAAGTAGTTTTTCTCTCGAGCCTATTTCCAAAACAAGTTATGTGCAGGAGCATTACTGAGGTATTTATACATAGCTATCTTCGTAAGTGTATACAAACATTAAAAATCAGTTCTGAAAGAGTGCACAACACTGGTAGTAAAAAGGGCTGTAAGACAAAACCAGTTTTGATTAGCTCATTTATGACAAGCTGTTTACTTATTCCTTACCTTGGTGACCAATTTATTTGCATCCAGGCACTTTATCACAGTGTGGCTTTGGGGAAAAAAACAGTCACCTGGGAAGAATTTGAAGTCAGAGTACAACATGCTCAGAAAATGCACTGTGATGTAGGTTCTTTTCTAGATGTAACAACTCCAAACTGTGGAAAGAAAAAGTCTTTAAAATCATATACAGTTTTTTCTGCAAGTTACACATCTGAAAAAGAGCAGCAAAGGGACTGAGAAAGGCTTTGAACTTTACCTTTGCCATGGTGATCTCTAGTTTCACTGTTATTAAGCATAAGTTTGACCATGTACATTCCACAGGGGAAGGAAGGTGTAGTGAGAACTGAAGAGAGTCTTGAAAATAAGGGAACAAAATAGAATGAATGGAAAGTGGAACTGCCCTTGGTATTTCCTTTATCAGTTGGTCTATCTAAAGTGAAAAACCTCAGAGATGAAAATGAAAGAAACAGTGGAAGTCTTGGAGAAATCAAGTGGAGGATGAACAAGAAAAGATATGTCAGCAGATTACTCTAATGAGAAAGAGGCTCTTACTGTACCAAGAAATCAGAGGCTGTTTTATAACATTTATCCTCTGACACACTACCTAAGATCTGCCAAATACATGTTATATACCTGATTTGAAATGTTCCTTAAAATCATTTGTGCTGCTTGAAGGAAATGAAAACGGAATGAGATGTCAGCATTGCACTAGGAACCGAAACTTGGTTTTCAGCATATTATGGGAAGAGAGCATGTGGCACCTGAAGCTGAAAATCTATGAGACAGTGCAAATTAGTTTTGAAACAAGTATCAAGAATAAAATAATAGTTAGATTATCTGAGCCCTGGAAAGTGAGTCGATTAGTGCTAGCATTGACACAATGAGGTTATTTTACCACGTTGATAGACTGTAATGATTATCAAATGTGTTCAAGGAAATGGAATCCTGTATTCAAGTCAATCCCATCCAGACCTGATTAGCTTTTAGAGCTCAAGCTTGATTACCTTGACTTGATTAGGTAAAAAAAATCACAAAACTAATAGACATTTTGAGCCATCAAATGATTTTTTTTTCCCCTAGTGATCTCCATTAGAGTGGATGTCACGTGAGAAAGCAATGTAAGGCTGTCATAGACATTGACTCTGTTTCATGAGATTTGCACAGAACTTGTTGATCACCTTTTGCCTGGGAAAAAGTTGCCAAATGCACTTTTTTCTTTAGCTTCTGTCTATAAGAACTTGTGAAAGATAGCAGTGTACAGGAAATGGTTTCAATATTCTAGATAGACTTAAGAGTTTATGTACAGGAAACTGCTGGTGGTTCTTCTCACTTAGACTGCTTGTAGGAGTTCTTGTTAGACTGTGTGGTGCACTTCTAAAGAGAGAAAGAAGAGCTATACTTCAGTGTTAAGAGCCTGTTATATCCATCTTTCTCTTACTTCCCCAGGTAAAAATTGTGTTTTGTCTGAGAACATGACCTGGCAAAGGCATAATGCCTGCTTACTGCTGCTAGCTGTCATACTGAATGTACAGCTGGAAGGCTGGATTTATAGATCACAGAATCATAGAACGTCACAAGTTGGAAAGGACCCACAAGGATCATTGAGTTCAACTCCTGCCTATGCACAGGACAACCCCAAAAGCCACACCATGAGCACTGTCCAAATGCTTCTTGAATTCTCCCAGGTTTGCTGCTGTGACTACTTCCCTGGGCAGCCTGTTTCAGTGCTCTGCCACTCTCTGGATGAAGAACCTTTTCCTAATGTCTATCTTAAACCTCTTCTGACACAGCTTCATGCTGTTCCCTTGGGTCCTATCACTGGTCACCAGAGAGAAGAGATCAGCTCCTGCCCCTCCTCTTCCCCTTGTGAGGAAGAAAACAATAAGTGATGACAGCCTTACGAAGAAAGCACTAACAGTGTGAGCCTTAGTTTTTAGTGGCAGTCCTTCCTTTTGATATAGAGATGTCAACCTTCTTGCAGAACCTGTTGGTGGTTGTCAGTTCAGTTGGTTTCAGCAGATACACTCTGGGCTGATATTACATCTCAATGAAACTTAATGAGCCCATATCTAATTTCTGCCCTGTACCTCTGACATGACTTCACAGAACTTTGTCAAATCATCATATTTACTTTGTATACATATGCTTTTTGGGAGTCAGTGTGTCTCTGCACTGTGAGTAAGATTTCGAAAGGGTAAGCAGGTGTTCCTCCTGCATACCACTAGGTCTGCTGGGTTTTGTGGCAGGGGAGCCTCTCCTTCCACAGCTCTCCCACACAGGTCTTCACAGAGCTGACCCTCAGCTCTCAAACCAGTGTGATTTAAACAGTACTGCCTGGAAAATCATTTTAGTGTCTGGCATTGACAGATATTAAGCACAAAAATACTCTGACTGAGGCATGCAGGAGGAACTGGAACTGAATCTAATCAGACATAGTATTTTAAGTATACTGCATCAACAACATGGTTTTGCCCATGGTGATTCCCTCTGTACTTTTGCATATGATATGCACGTTGGGAATTGTCATGGTCCAGAAGAGACAACAGAGTTCAAATAATTAACACTCCTTTAAATCAATGTGACCTCCTAAGGAAAAAATATCATCATAGATTCTACCAACATTCTGGCAAATAATTCTTCCTGGTTTTCTGGTCACCAGAGGTAGGTTACAACATTGGTAAAACATGGTAATGTTTCTGACTGGGAAGTGGGAAATGTCACAGGGAGAAAAGAGCAGTATTTTAGGAATGTTTCTCAAAGTGTTCAGTTATCTCCTACTTTTGGGGGACAAATTAATCTAAATATAATTGAGGTTTAGAAAGTGAAGTTATTTTGATATGTGAATGCTGATGCTACACTCAACAATTGTCAGCTTCTTCCAGTCATGTTCTTGAGGACATGTACCACCCTGGGACATCATTTAGGAATTCAGCAAACTTCATTAACTGATTAAATTGAATGCTGCACATGTTTCTTGCACCTGCACTTTGCCACTCAACCAGAAAGTGAAGACAATTATGTCTTCTTCCCCTGGCACCCACATCTCTTTACCTTGGAAATCTGGTGCCTTAGAAATATATGGATGTCTGTGCAGTGCTTATTGCTGCTGAGTGGTTCTACAGTGTTGAAATATGGTATTCTTGGTGGTTTGGGTTGTTTGGGTTTTTTATATGGAGGAAAAGATTAGTTTCAGCATTGCCCTAGTAAACAATTTCTTCTAGGAATACTGCTGCCTATCCCTCTGTAAAGAACACAAGGACTCAGCAGTGAAAGCTTTAACACTGTTTTGTTTTGTTTTGATAAGTGCTTTTTAATTATATTTCTGAAACCTAGCTTGCATACTACTTAATGTAGTGGTTCTGATACATGTTCCAACTCCCACATGGAGATAGCTACTCCTAGTACAGTTGCACAGAGCAGTGATCTGCCTACACTTGCAAAAATGCCAGCTGAACTCATGTTTTCCTGCAGGCTGTTTTTAGTAGGCATAAAAAGATGTGATTTAGGCTCGTATGGCCTTTCTGAGAACACTTCTGCATCCTCATGGCTTAGTCTGGCCAGCTAACAGGGTCATATCCAGATTGAGGTTTTGTCTTACATGTAGTTTTGCCATATTTCTCTGACCAGTGGGCAAGGATGACCTTTCACAGACTCTCAGCACGTTATTTAAAGTAATTTCTTAGTAACTAGCAATCCATTTCCTGAGCTGGAGGTGGCCTAAACTGAGCTCCAAAGTGACCATTAACTTTTTCTCTTTCAAGTAGAGCCAGTGATCATTTTTTCCCTCTGGGTGCACACTTGCATATCTTTACAAACAGGGCACTGTTAGATTTCTACCCTGCCATAAACTCTGACTGCAATACCTCATCTGCTACTGACCTGAAGTGAACTCCCAGAAGAGGGAACAGTAATAAAGAAAAACCCAGCAAACAGTGTGAAGCTTTTGTAAGATCTTATATAACTGAATTGGCTATATTGGGAACTTGCCTTTGGTTTTAATTATAGATTTAAGGGTGCACTTATCAGGCTCTGTGCCACCTCTCTGCTCCCTCCCTTCACTCTTGATTTGCTTTATATAATAAGCAGCCACTACAAAAAGGGTGTTTTTTCCCCTTTCTTTCAGGAAGAGGAGAGGCCGACAGAAGTTCACTGGGGGATGGGGAGGTCTAATGTGTTAATTGTCTTCTGTGTCACTCTGGTCTTGGGCTTTAGCCTGGTCCCTCCAGAAGGTTTCAAAGGCCAGCTGTGAGAGCCTAACTAAAATCTGTGGTGTCCCAAAACTGGCCTGTATTTCTTCCCAAAAGCTGAGGTTGAGTGACAGAACTTCCAGAGAGGTGTCAAGAGAATGGCAATCCTCAAATCTCTCTCTTGCTCACATCTGTTTCCCAGAATATATAAAAATGGCTTTCACAAAAGCAGAGCCAGGGTGGATGCAAAGCAGTGAGGTCTTTTGAGGGCCTTGTGAAGCATTAATGAAAACAGAGTAAAGATTTGAGGTAACAGGACTTGGATGTTCAAAAATTTAGAAGATAACTAAGTTAGTTTATGTTGCTTGAACATCACTTCTCAGCTTAATCTTTAACTCAATTTGTATTCATCTTCCTGGTAACTTCTACCTTTCAGAGCATCTGCTGCATCAGTGGTTACATGTGTATAGGGAAATAGGCTTGTAAAGCAATAGGGGAGCTGCCCTGCAGAATTATCCTGGCTGTGCTTTAAAGGGTAGACACTTGCTGCCTCTTTTGAGGGCTCCCAAGCTCAGAAATCAGGTTTTTGAATCTGTTGTTCATGTCAGAAGCTGGTCCCCTGAAGGGCTGACTGCCACTAACAGCCTTGCCAAATCCAAGAAGGTGTTGACAGAGCCAATGGCTAACCCCTTACTCTAGCTTAGATGTCTCCCAACATTTTTTTCCTTCCTGTGAATGACCAGTGGTTAGTAAAATCAGCAACAAGGTGTCACAGTGTGAACTGAATTCCTTTAAGTCAGTGAACTGAACAGTCTTAATCTCAGCTATCCATAGTAAGCAGAGGGTGTCTGGGATGTAAGGGATAGTAAAGGTACTGGAGAGAAGTGCAGGATACCTTGGCAGCTCACCACAAAGGAAGGCTAGATCCCAGATCCAGACTGACCCATGACCTAGAGGTAAAATACTCTGTTTGCCATTATGCAACTCTAAAACCTAGGTAAAACATAGCAGGGAAATTTAGAGTTAACTCTATTAGTAGCTTTTTTGGTCCTAGAAGGTTCACAACATTGTTCAGTCCACCTCTTATGTTACAAATGCAATGGCATACTCCAGGTTACCCATTCACTGTGACCAAGTTAGAAACATTGCTAAAAAGGAGAGCAAAACTTTGGAAAGATGGTGAACCTGATTCTCTTCTTTTCAGCAGACTCCTTCTTACCAGCCCTGTGACTGGGTTTCTGCAGTGAAGAATTCCTCATTCCAGAGAAACTCTACATTTTGCTGATGGGAAATTCCAAAAAAGACCACTCCTAAGGAAACTGCTGCTGAACAGACAAAGTTTCAACCCTGAGGCCTTACAGGAGCCCCTACAAAACATAGGTTAGTCTCCTTGATTTACACAGGTGTGTATCCTCTGTAGCAGAGTAGGTGTGTTCATCCTTGCTCCCAGCTCTCAACAGAGATCACTGCAGTTTAGCTTTTTTTGTCTTTATTTTTTTTTAGTGCTTTTTCCTAGGATGTGACTCAGTGCTTTTCAAAAAGCAGAGCCTTTATCTGCATCATTCTCCCTGCCAATCCTTTACATCACCTGCTTGATCCAGAGTTGGGAGTGACTCATTTTTCTCCTCCAAACACATGTGCACACAATGAGCTCTCTCCCATCTAATGGCCCTTCACAGAAACTTATCTGTAGGGTCATGACTGTGTTTTGTTGCAGATGCCCAGTGCCCATCTGTAGAGGACAGTCTCTGTCTGTCTCAGGATTTATATTGTTCTGAATGCTTTAAAAGCTTTGCAAGTGAAAGTAAATGATCTATGGTGGTTTGGGTTTTTTTTCCTCTTCCTCCCTCACTAGCTAATTTGGGTTTTATTATTTACTGTGGGAAACCTATGCCAAACAAGGAACCTATGTGTTGTTCTGAGACTGATTTTCATTCTACACTGTTAACAGAAGTGAGCTTAAACCTGTTTGTAGAAAATCTGCATAACTCTCACTCACCACCTTACCTTTGGTGTTTGGCCCATACATGAAGATATGATTTTTAATGGGTTCTCTTAAACTGTGTGGAGACACTTGTGGTGGGGCTAGTAACTTAAATTTATGTATATGAATAACTGAAGTTAAGACATCTACAGTGCAGACATCTGAACTAGTTCATCTCTTCTGTGGCCCTGTTAGAGTCAATGGAAAGATGTAAGCACTTCCCAGCAGTAATTGGGCTCATCCTCAATTAGACAGCTACCATAAGCCAAACAGCTTTGATGCAGATGTCTACATTTTGTAGATGCATAACATTATGGTACCTTACATAAACTAAATGTAGTAAACTAGCTGGTGAACACAGTACAGATGCTGCAAACCAGAGGTTCAGGAATTACCAGATAGGCAGATTAGAACAGACACAAAATGGTAGCATTTCAATTTTAGACTTTAATTCCTCTGCTTATAGTTCATTCAACCTTAGCCTTAGGCACCTCTATATATCTGCTTAGTCAGTTACACAGCCAAGTGCACAGTTGCAGGCTGTTGTATCAGAGGTGCCTCCAACATCTTCTCAGAGCTGCTGGCAGGATCTGGAAAGAGGCTGACAACCCCTTTACCACTAGCACATGATTGCACTGGAAGAACTGTCTTAGTAAGACTCAGATCAATCAAAGTGGCTGAATGTCTCTCCAGGCAGCTCTTCTGACATTCTGGCTGGAAGTGGGATAACAATTGAAGAATGAGACAAGATGAGACTAAGATCTTTACCCCTGGGCTCACCAGCGTATTGGGTGGATTTGTGGGATGGCTGTGACCCTTCCTATGAGGAAACCTACTCACATTATCCTATCTCATGCACCTTCTCTGCTCATCCTTTGTATCAGTGTGAACTGGTTGAAATATTTGTAACACTGCACTGTGCTCAGGCCTAGCAAAGAGGACCCAGCTTCTGGACCCTAAAATGTTGGCAGTAAAGAAAGGAAGATCTAAGGTTTTTCAGGAGGCCAGAAAAGCTAACAGAAGGAGGCAAGGTTTTATAGAGATATTTAAGTGATGCCTCACAGAGCTGAGGATATCTGCTTCCCTCTTGTGCCTCATAACAACCTGAGGACAATGAGCTGAGAGCCTGTCTGTAGAAAACAAACCTTGACAGTTTATCACACTTACGCTGAATTTTGATGATGCTCTCAACAAGGCTGAGTCAAACTTCTCACTGCTTGTTGTGTATATGAAACTACTTTGCTTGTCTTTGTGCTTTAGGGACCTTGGAAATAGATGGCCTTGGAAAAGCCTATTTCCCAAGAGCAGCAAAAAGTTCTGATACTTTTTGGGACTCCTATGAGTAAGGTATTGGCAAAAAGTTTTGGTACAGTTCTAGGAACAAGCCAGACAGCAGATGACATTTCAGAGTGTGGCAGTCTTGCTGCCTAACTCCAGAAGTGGGACATCAGATGTTGACCTGACAAAAGCACATTGTCCTGCTGGCTTGCTAGAGTACAGAGGATAGGCAGAGCTGCTGAGGGGAGGAATGTCCTGCTCAGCAGGCAGTGCTTTCAACATCTCCTCCTCCTCCCCATCTAAGCATGACTAGAGGTAGAAAGCACCTTTCATTTCCCCAATGTCCTTTGTGCAAGGCAGGCCACAGAGTACTGCTTGCATTACTTAACATTTCAAAACATCCAGGCAACATTTTCTTCTCCTGCTTAGGAGACTATCTTTATTTAATCCATTTATTCCTGATCTGCCTTCCCCCTAGTTCTTCCACTCCCTGAACACTGTAACAAATCTGCTTTTATTTATTACTAAAACAATGCCATTTTTCACAAGACAAACCAGAAAAGGGTGGCATGAATTTATCCAGCTCTTCTTCGACATCTTTTTTTCAGGAAGCATGAAATACTTCAGAAATTCCTTTATCTGATAAAGATTAAACATTAAAGACAGTGCATAAGAGATTCTAATCTTTTTTTTTAATTCCAGTAAAAGCTGGTTTTCATGGCAATAGCAAGAAAGAGGTACCAGGACACTCTCAGTAGAGTTGTTTGGACAAGTGGAGGTAGACATGATTGAAAGGAGCCAATGTAATGTGGCCTTTGTTCATTTAACATCACTTTTTTCTTCTTCAGGTTTTATCCGTTTTGTGATATGAAAAAAGTTACTTTTCTCTTGAGCTTTGATTGTATCTACATTCCATGTTGATATTTTCAATTATAAAATAGGATAACATAAACCTCCCTTGAATAAATCTAGTAGGGATTAACATAAGATTGTTTTCCTTTACCTTTTCAAGCAGTAATCTGAAATTCTATGAGGAGGGAAGATAACAAGAGAGAGACATGAAATGGAGTAATAAAGAGGTGAATTTTATGAATCTCTGTTCTGTTTCAAGAAATCTTTTAGGTTTGCAATATAACACACCAGAGAGGTTGCAACTCCTGGGGATATAAGAGGAAGGGAAACTGTTTCCCTAAGAGGCCTTAGAACTGCAGAGCTCAGAATTCTCTTCTCGCTAGTAACTTGTTTTGTGTCATGTTTGTGACAGACCTTTCAGTGCTATTTCTCCAGACTCATGAGAGTCCTGATTGCTGCTCAATAGAACCATATCAGTACACTTGGACACTAATTTTAACAAGCTGTATTTGTAGTTCAGGGCAAGATAAATTATATCACAGTTTGGATTGGAAGAGAACTTAAAAGTTCATCTAGTTCAACACTCCAGCCATAAGCAGGGAGATCTTCAACTTGATCAGGTTGCTCAGAGGCCTACCACATCTCCAGGCAACCTGTTCCAGTGTTTCACTACCCTCATCATAAAAGGTTTCTTATATACCTTGGCTGTCTGCCTGCTATGATATCAGTTACATGAGTCTTATACTTTACAACCATGCACAAACATATGATTCTGTTCTGTAAAGATGGCAATGCCTGTGCTCACTGCATGGTTTGGAAGTTAAGGCCTCGAATGGTCATGCTACAGAATGCTCACTTCCACTCCCTTTGACTTTACTACCAGTGAAAGTTTCCTGATTAAGCACAGGTTATACAAGTGTGAGCCTGCTTTTATAAAGTTGTTAAAGAAGAGAGAGAGGGGAGCAGATAACTTCTCCAAAGGCCCTGCCAGTGTACCTGGCCCCAGCGAAACCCCTCTGTGGGGGTTCATTCCTGGGATGTGCCCGTTCCAGGACCCTATCGGCTTCTGCTGACCACGGCATTGCCACCTGTGGATGAGGACATCTGTCCTTCAGAAACAGAGTGGGACCACCAACTGTTCCCACAGGTCAGTGAACACAAACTTCAAGATAGCTATAGGTATTCCTCTCCACTGACCTGCGTGATTTGGTCTCGTGACCTACTGCTTTTGTTTATTTTTTTAGGTTCTAAAATATGCTTATCCAGCCTCTGCAAGCAAGTGTGCAAACCAGAAAGTTGCAGTTCAAGAAATTCACACAAAAATGCTAATTAAAGGACTACTAACCATCCTTCTCTTGCTTTTAAGTGCCCAAACCCTTCCAAGCATACTTAGAGGTGCAGGATTGCCCATCTTTTTAGGAACCTACTAAGCTAGCCTGGCATAGTAGCTGGATTTTTAAGGTACTCTGTGAAGATTTTAATCCTCTTTTTTCTGGGAGCAACTTTATTACCCCAGGGAAGCAGCTGAGTCAAGATCGTGCCAATATTTCCATCACAGTGTTAGCTCTCTTTTTTTTTAAGGCTTCAGGAAAAAGAAGTCATTTTGTCCCTTAATTAAGAACCAAATATCTTCTCATGGCAGTAGATGTTGTTTATAATTTTCACACAAATATTTTTGACAGCATTGACATTTTTACAAGCATGACTAACTACGCATTTACCCACTTTCATTTTTTATTTTTTTGGCACATAAATGTGCTAAAGATAATGTAAGCTGAAGAGTTTCTAAGTCTGGCAAGCAGTTTACTACATGCCAGGGACTGTTTTCATCTATTTTAAAAGAAAAGTAGATGGCCAAGATACTGAATTTGAAATGGCACCTGCTGAGCTTGCATAGCAGTGCCTGTGACAAAGGATATTCTTGTCACAGAAGACTTTCTCAAGTAGCTGGTTTCATTCAAGGCTTTACCCCATGCTTTCTTTTTGGTCTTGGGTATGGCACAAATTTTACAGCTTTGGTTTCTTTCTCTGTGAAATGAAGTTCATTACCTAGATGCAGATTAATTCATTAGTACTCATGCAATGCTGAGGAAGGGATTTATAGCCTGGAAAGGACAGAGAAGTGCCTGCATGGTATGTCTGGTGCTCACCTTTGCTTGTACATGGCATTATCCAGCAGCCATTAGGGACACAGGTACCTTTGCTCTCCTGGAAATGTATTCATGTACCTCCCTGGGGGGTGTACCTCTCCTGCTCCTTGTGAAAGCCCTTACTTCTCCTTGTGCCATCTCAGGCAGCTGAGGAATTACCCTATGGTGTGCCAGTCACACAGCAGCACCCTTCCTAGGGGAACTGTTTCTCCAGACTTTCCTGTCCATGCCCAGTGTGCTTCTCTGGTGGTATTATCATACTTTCAATATGTGTGCTCCAGAGGTGATATCAGCCAGCACATCCTACACAGTGACCTCTCAGATATTTGTTTGTTGTCTGTTTTAAGCACTAAGGAGATGAGTGGTGTCTTGGAAACAGTTGCGTGCAATGTGCAGGCAAATGCTGCCATTTCTGATGGCCTCGTCTGACAGTTTGAATGAGCATGATAGCTGTGTATTTCTGACCCCACAAACCCTCTGTCACTATACCCTGGTGCCACCTTTAGCTCTCTCTGCCCCCTCCACTATCTTCTGCTTTTTAGTATGCCAGTACCACACTCCTGCCGAGCAGCTGCCTGGTTGGCATGACTCATGCCAGACATTTGGCTATTTTGGACAAATGGGGATATGCTATTTATCCCAAATAGCTGCCTGCCTGGGATAGCACATTGTCCTGAATAATGGAAGTACTATCAGCCTGAAAATCCTTTAGAATTCTTCTGCCTGCACCCACATATCACAGCAAAGAATCCAGGAAATAACATGCAAATAACTATTAATACAGCAGATGATGAGAGATGCACTTCTGAAATGATAACTTGGTTTGGTTTGGTTGCAACCCCACCAAAGCCAAGAATAAAGACCTTTGGTGGGTGCAGGGTCTGGCTGGCAGAACCCTGTGCCCCAGCACTCTAGGAGCCCTCAGAAAAGGTTCAAGTACCCTGGTGGCTTCCCTAGCACCATCAATAATTCCTGACTTCCCACTGGCAACCTTGCCATGAAAAGGTTTCTGTATATTTTTGAAAGCTGTTGATCTACAGACTGGAAAGAGCAACTTTAGATTTGAAAATTTACAGAAGGCTTTCTGCCCACGGAAGAAAAAAAAAAAACAAACCAAAACCAGACAGTTTGGGTAGAAACTAGGACTTCCTTTGCCCTGTTTACCTGTAGATGTCATGTGCAGGATGTGAAATCCAAGGAGTGTCCTGAGAGTTTATAATGTCTCAGGCACAGATCGAGGGGACCTGAAAGAATTTTCTGTCTTGCCACAGCCCCTCCTGCCCTCCTGGGAGAGTTATTTTTTCCTGCTTTTGCTTTTTTTTTTTGCTGTTGTTGGTAGGTTTCAGGATCTTTTAATGGACCTATTGTAATTTATGGCAGATTGTTGCCTAATGATGAATGATGTAGCTTGCTAATGATAGATTTGGTTACAGTGTGTGTGTTGTAGAGTGAGATATGATTTTATCTTGTTCTGATGGAGGACTCAGGTTACCAAGAAGTGGTTATAGTTCTTTCTCAATCCACCAGTGAAGCTGACAGTTTAAAACATGGGATTTGTCTACTCTCTCCTGTAAATCCTACTGAATTTTAAACCAGCTTTTAAAAACTGATCATTTCAGAACACTGCTGCCTTATTGGCCTATTTGTCATCATTTGAATCAGACTTCTATTGGTTGTGATGTGTAGAGGGGAGAAGATTGGCTATTAAAAGAATGTGGGCTCATATCTGGAAAGAAAGGCATCTAGATGGACCCACAGCAGAGCCAATGTCCTCAGTGAACATAAGGGTGACCTGGTGATAGCTAGTGGTAGCTAGCAGAGGGAACCAGTAGTGAATGGAAGATTCTCACATGGATTAACCTGCCAGGCTTGTTTTTGGAATCAGTTCTCCATTCACTTCAATGACTCATGGACATCCCTTCCCCCTCCCTGTTTCACTTGAACAGTTTTAATTTCTTTCACTTGTATTTGTCAAAATATGTTTTACATTTCTAACATCCTCTCTGATTTCCTGAGATTTGCTGTCTTATTTGATGTCTTAACCAGTAGAATACTCTTTTTTGTTGTTGTTTTTGTAACCTAATGGGAAACCATGCCAATTTCCTATCAAATTGCATCCGTAGAATTTGGATGCATATATATGTGGCTAATTTACTGTTGTTTGCTAGCATTAGTCTGTCCATTGATTTTTCTTTTGTGAACACATTATTTTAAAGACAATTCTAATGCAGTTGGATAATATTTCCGTTTTTTCTAGCAAATTGATGGGGAAAAAAATCTTTGCCTGCAAAATCCTTTAAAATTTTAGTCTTAAAATATGAAATTCCTAAATAAAAATGTGGCATTCAAAGACACTATTTTGCAAAGGTGTGTGAGATCTGCCAAACTCATCTATTTGCCTGGAAAAATAACCAGCAGAGTTATGTATCTCTCATCACTATCTTTTTCTGCACAAAAGTTACCAGTTCACTATGCTTAATATAGAATTTTCAAATCTTGAAACATCTTAGTACTATAGTAAAGGCTCTTGCCATTCCTAACACATCCCTTGTCAAAAGGTTTAAAAAATTTATGCTTTGGTTCATAAAAAAAAAAAAACAACAAACCAAAAAAACCCACAAAAATGGGGAGGGGGAACAAAAAACACCCAAAAAACAAAGGTCAAAACTTTTAAAATGTCACTTCTTCTACAGTTTTGCATAGAAAATACATTGAAGCAGTGGGAGGGCTACTTGCCCATAGAAACAGGCTGTAAGAAAAGAATGTTATCCTGCTGCTGTAGTTTCCACTTTCACTGGCAGCTGCGGGCTGAGCAGAAAAGCACTGTGGGAGCCTATTGTTACCCCAGCTGGGTAATAGGTTTCTTATTTTACAGTCAGCAACTGAGGGGGGTTGGGGTGTCTCAGCAAAGTGCCTGAAAATATAACTCCTGCAAACAGATCACTTTCTCCTTTGCTATGAGAAAGAGGGATCCACAAATCTTTTATTTCATTTGATTCCTTTAGTCAGGTAATTAACTACTTCAGACAAAAGATGGACTTATTTTCCAAATAAATTTTTGCTGCCTGGAAATGTTGCTCTGAAGGCTGCAAAATCCCAGATCTCTAATGGATCACTCAATAATATTACTATATATTTCTTTGTACCAAGTTTGATTGCTGAAGAGCAGATTTTACAAGAATAAAATCCACCTGTATGGATAATAACCCAAAATTTTACTTGAACAAAATTTTGATAGGAAATGGTGGGGAGTAAACTTTGCAAAGCCTTTTTTTTCCTGACAGGGAAAGGGTGAGCACCCCTAAAAATGTGACATACATGATTTTATGTTGTATGTACAGCTCATAAGTTTAACTCTTACAAGACTGTAGGTTTTATGTAGTACTGATCTATCCAAGCAAGGGCAACTATTTCAGTCACCACAGCAACCACAGTTGAAGCAGGGTAGAGGGAGAGGGGGGGCAATGACAAAACCATTTAGCTCAACAGACTTTCCTTATGTCTTTCATTTCCTAACAACTACAATTTGGAAGACCAGCTATAAAAGGAGATGAATCTTGCCTGTGGTGGGAAAGTTGACTAGCTGAATGATTAATGGCTTCAACTATTTGATTAACCTCAGGTCTCACCACAGTCTCCGTATGCAGTGCCACAGGCCACATCAGCAACATGGAAACACAAAACACCATCCAGTCACCTGGATGTGAGCACTGGACCCAGTGGATGGGCAGTTCACAGCTGATCAGAGGACTGGATTGATTTGAGGACTTACCTGTTTTCTGGGGCTTTTTACTGTAGCAGAGCCTTTGTAGCCTCTTGGATATAAAAGGAGAACCTGGTCCGACATGGAGTGGAACTTCTTGCAGCCATGCTCATTACTAGGAACATTGAGTCAACCCTAAAACAATTTTCTTTGCAAAAAGAGGAGTATTTCCCTACCACCACCCCCAGCCTTTGCAAAGGACTCTTTCTCCATCTCTGGCTCATGCTAGAGGAATGACTGGACCATGCCCAGGCTCCTTACCTTGGTGCACTTTGCTTTAATCTTGTAGCTCATGGTAGTGGTGGAGTCACAGCATCACTGGGTTCCTCATGCTGCACTTCCACTACCATTTGTAGTTAGGTAGCTGAATTACAGCTTGCTTGAGTGTGTTTTCCTACCTGTGTTTTCAGGCCTCAGGGAAGAGAGAGGTGCAGTTTCTCTGTCTTACTTCCCAGGGATGAAATTTAGAGGCATGTGTGATACAGAAAATCGAGTCTGTATGTGTTGTTGTCAGGTCAATTTGAAAAGGTCAATTCATTTGAACTTCTGCTCTTCTTTGGTTGTCTTCAGTTCATGCATCTATGATTTTGGCATTAGTGGAGACACTGCTTGCCTGCTCTACAGAGAAACCTCCTGCGAAGCAGGTATACTGAGTATACATGAAGCTGGGACAGCCTCAGTTATTTACATCATAAGAAGATGATGGGATGCTTGGTGGAGGCCCAAGGCCAGGGCTTCCTGGAGATGGCCTCACATTGCCTAGCTGAGAGCTCAAAGCCTCAGGAAATCTGTGGCTGTGCTAAATTCACATACATAACCTGTGGTATTCACCACCATATTGGGAGCAAATCTCTTACTCTCTAAAGGCAGAACTTTATGGTAGGCTTTCCTGGCTGCCTATACTGACAGTGTGCTCAGCACATACTCCTGGATCCCCCAGCTGAGATACAGCTTGTCAGCTGTGGGGGAAGAAGGACAGAGCTAAGACTTTGAGAAGAAGAGAAGGAAAACCCCACACATTTTTCTGGGTTATCTTGGGCAAATACAACAGGAGGCATGTTGCAGGAAAGAGTGCCTTGTTCTTACCCATGTTCTATGCTTTCAATAGTTCCTCTGTAGATATTTTCAAGGCAAAGAATGAGCAACTTAAGATTTTGGCATTTAGACAGATGACAGTAATATTAATAGCATGCACTTGTTACACCTGTCAGCATGGAGTCTTAAATCAAGCTGTCACTTGTACTTACCTTTACAGGCCCAAAGTTCAAACCCAGTTATTCAATAAGCATGGTTTTGGGAAGGTTGAATATTCATAATAGAGAGATTGAGTCAGAACTGAAGAGGTCTTGTTGCAGAAAGGATGGATTTCCAAACCCTCATTCTGTGTTTCAAACTGAAGAGATTCTTGTCATTTTGTCCTGGCATTATTGCTTCTGTTCCAAGTCTGCCAGATCAACAACCCTACAGTGGCATACCATACACACAAGAAATTCAATTGGGCTTTCATATCAACCATGCCCTAACTGTGTGAACCCCCAGAAATTTCTTCTCAGGACAGGTTGTTAAGAAGAGCTATGAGCTTTTCTCACCTGAGAGAGCTAGACCAGCTTTCCTGCACAAAATCTCCATCACATATGAAAGAGAAACTCATTGTTGGGAGCTTACCCCTGCAGACATCCACTTGGTGTTATGGGGTCATGGATCACATTCATATAATTATCCATTTATATTATTAATTTAAATTTTATCTCCATAGTTAATTAAAGCCTGCTTCTGCTCTTTATTGGAAGTGAAGGATTAATTAGAAATGCCACCACCCTAACTGAACATCTACTCTTACCCTGTGGGTGCATGAAGGGCACTACTGAGGACAAGTAGATTTAAAGTCTAGGCAAAACTCTCTTTCCTCCATGACAACCCCTCCATGAGCAGAGTGATCAGGTATTTACACACAGGAAGGTTGTGTAGAGTTTTGTTTGATTCATTAAAGTTTGTAAGAAATGGCCTAATACATAACAATCCAACATCAGCCAATGGACTGATTTCCACTGAAGGTTTTGAAGTTGTCCTCTACTCCCATTACCTCAGTAGCAAATGGCATTCTCACAGAGAGCAGGCATCGTCTTCTCTGTCTTCAGCCATCAGGATGATGGCTTCAGGTATCTAAATGGCTAGTTTGAGCCAGATAGCTATGCCAAAGGAAAGAAACAGGGCTATCTGTTTTAAAACTGATCTGAGGGTGGGGTGGATTGCCCCCCAAGTAAGGTCCATGGGTTACAAAAAGAGCTTAGAGAGATAGTACAGTCTGGATAGCCGAATTTCAGATGGTGTAAAGCTGATATGTGAAATTATACCTTGGAAATAATGCATAACTGCAGTAGGGGCAAGGCTTCATTCCTTGTTTTTACTTGTTTATATGACATCTTGACATTCAAAATACAAATACTGTACAAAGAGATGAAAATCTGACTTCTGGGTCAAGGAGCTTGCACACAAATTTTTCACAGCCTTCAGATTTGTGGGATCTCAGCAATTCAACTGGAATTTGCCATCAGTCCCACCCATCAAAAAATAATTTGTCTACTTATGTTTTGATTATTTGTCAGCTTATTCATCCTTAAAAATCTTTGTCTTAGTAGTATGAAGGATTTAACTGAATATAGTAAGAACTTCCTTTAACCTATTTTTGCTTTTCAAAATGAATTACAATATAGCTATGCAGAGAAGTGCTTGTACCCCTATTAAAAACCTAAAAGCCACTGTCAAGTCACTGAAGGACTTTTAGTTTGGTAAAGTTTTGTGTGTGCAAAAAGCAGAAAATTAATTTTAGAAAACAGAAGTATCATGCCTGAGTTGCACATTTTCTACTGCAATGTATTTTTATTTTGCTAATAGGTTTTATTTTAAAACCACTAAGATTTTGCACTGATTTCACATTAGGTATGATGTTGTACCTACTTCATACCTACTGGAAATCACCACTTTTTCAGGAACACTTTTTAGCATAGTTTTGGGGTACTGTGTGATTCTGTGATTTTATCCTTTAACTATAAGCCATTTCCTTTAAATTATAGTAAACTTTGTTCAAGCTAAGGCAAATAAGTCGTTAGCCTTTAATCTGAATGTGGCTCAGAGATACATTGTGATAACATTTAGAGAAAAATCACATATTTGACAAGTTTAGGGCCTTTTATGTCTTTGGCAGAGCTGCATAGACCAAAAGGTCTCCCGGTAGAGCATTAGCTCTACCTAGAAACTTTGCTGGAAAGCAAACTCTGATGTTGACAGGGTCCCATGAATAGAGTGCACATGTTACTAATTACATAGTTTGACCAACAGGGCCAAGCCCCTAAAAATATTTTATAACTTTTTTCCTTTTCCACATTCTTCAGAGACAAAAGTCACCTATAAAGTACTTCTTTAAAATACATCTTTAAAAGGCATAGGATTCAGTTATCTAAATAGAAATGTTTTGAACTACTTTAGGCATGCAGAGTATCTCTTTTATTGCCTCTGTCTGCCACTACAGAGGGGTATAGGTATGCGAAAGCTTTCTAATATACCTGCCAACATCTGACACTGGCATCTGATTGCCCAAAGACTGGGGGAAGTGAAGTGACACTGTCTGCCTATGTTTAGAAACTGAATCTGAATTTCCTCTGTAATTGCATTCGTCAAGATTTGTCATTGTGCCTTTTTCAAAATCTAATTTCAAATTTTCATTATTGGTTTTATTCAGTGAAATCCTAATATATTTACAATATTGGTTTCTTTCACTAGAATTTGCACAGAAGCTGACAAAAGATGTAATGCACAAACACCACCCACATGTAAAGCTCCAGTATACACATTCTTTTAATAATTACTAGAGAAAACTATCTGTTGGGATAATTTTTGCTTGAAGAACACCTGGGTTTGGACTGATGGTTTAAGAACTGTTAAGAAGGAGATCAGAGCCTATACACTGGCAAGCTGAGCGAGTCACCGAACCCCAGCATTTGGTGTCCTGGGGAAAGATCCTGCCCACAAGGAACAATATGGAAAGGTCATCACCCTGTTTTCTCTAGTGGCTGTATTTTGAGGAGTAGCAGTGATAACTTTTAATAAAATAGAATAATACTTTTATAAGAAACATGCCTCATCATGGGAGGACTCTGGAGACAACAAGGCACCTTCGCTGTAGAGATGCCAGTAGGATGTCAAAGTTTTGCAGAGGGATGACCTCTAAGATGTGTTCCTCTTTTTAGTGTTTCTTTTGGCTAACTATTGGCAGTTTCCATGCCCAGCAAGCTAGCTGTGCTGAATGTGCTTGGCACTATCTCTTCCCTCTTGGGTGTAAGGACTTGTCTGGGGTTCATCCTAGGTTCCTCTTAGAAGCCCATATGCCCCAAATCATTGCACTATTTAACTTTTAGTCACTGTAATTTTTTTCTTTCCATTCCTCCATTGTGAAGGACCTATTTATTATGAAGAGACTGAAATCACCACTTGTTTTTTCCATGGACATATGAAGACTAACATACACAGTAAAGACACACAGAGTAGACTTTATAGTGCTAACACTACTTTGATGACTACTAACCTGAGCTAGTAAAGCCCTGTAAGCAGTTCCAGTTGTCACCAAAGATCAGATCTGGGATTGTACAAACTAAAGGTGATGAAAGTGTTGTATGAGATTTCTCTGTGAAAAAAACCCAACATCTTTCACTCAAGTAATTTCCTGGCAATACCCCTGTGAATGACAGTGAGAATTCTGAGTGAGCAAGAACTGGTTGAAGATAGCAAGGCTAGATTTACACCCTGAGTATCTCAACTGTGTTATTTTAAGAAGCAGCACTGGAATGGATCATGCCTTTTATTCAGAACAGCTTCTTGAGGCTCTTTCTGGCCTTGGTTTATATGAAATATTTCTGCTGTTGTCTCTTTGTTGTGGAAGTATTGCTGAAAGGGAGAATTTACCTCTTTGTAGGTCCCTTTCTCCCTATCCATTGGCAGAATGTTCTGTTAATGCAGTTCTTGCCCGTAGAGGGCCTTGGTTTCACAAGAACAACGAAGGTCAGGTACAACCATCTGTGCCATCTGCCTCTTGTTCGAGGCCCTCTTGATGGTGTAGACCAACTCCTAGGAACAGCTTTGCAAAGGCTGCTTCCTCAGAGTTACGTCTTCTTGCACCTCTCTCGAGGGAAAGATGAGATGGGTGTGCTGGCTGTGCACTGTGCTGGAGAAGGATGAAGCCAGAGAATGTTGCTTAAGCTCCTGTCTTCAGCCTCCTCCCAGAGGGGACTCCAAAGTTTTCTGGGGAGTCTGGAAGCAGCAGCATAGCTGCTGATCGCTCTGCACACCAACATGGATCTACACAAGTGACCTCTTGCTTGATTGCCTCACTGCCCTAGCTGAGGCTGGTGTAAATATTCACCTGTGCCAGAAAGAGCTGCAAACCCTTTCCATGGGGTAGATGGGCCCATAAGAATTTCATGATCCTTACAATTCTGTGTGTAATACAACATAGGCTGACATGAGTCATATTTTAGCAGATGTGTTTTTCCATACTTTGAAAAATTCATTTCAGTTTTGCAAAGAGTTGCCTTCAAATGCAAAGTAAGATACACACCACTGTTCCTCTGCCTTTGCTTTATACTTGTGTAGAAGTCAGAAATCAAAAGAATATTTCCTTAGGCAGAAGCTTTGAAAAGATTTTGTGTGTAAGTAGGGGCAAAGACATGGTCAGACAGGACATGAGTGGAGGGAACAACAAGCAAAGCTGGGTAAGGAACTCCTTCTCTCCTGCAAAGTTAACAATGACTGAATAGTAAATTGTTTTTTAATAAGTTTTGTATTCTCCTGGGATATGGCTAAAGGGTTAATTTAACGCTTGACCCATTAAAACCGTTGAGTGCAGTGAGAACCTTGTAAGGCTGATCAGATGATTATTGCTGGAAGATAAGTGGTTGAAAACCGAGCCTCACTAGTTCAGGTAATCAAGGGAAATCGGTATAAAAGAGAAGATGCGGCTGAGTAAAGACAGAACCACTACCTGAGATTCTATTACTTGTCGTCTTTCAAGCATAATAATGAGATTATAGTAACCCTAAACTGGCTGAAAACAGCAATCTGGCTGTCTGTCAAGTTCATTGTGTTGAGTTTTACAACACTCCAGATCTGGTTCCTCTGAACCTACAGTAATTATACCAGGAAGACAGGCTCAAAGAAATTCTTTTCAACCTTGGACCTTTGTCAAGTTTTGGCTTATGACCAGAGTACTATTGTTTATGTCATGGGAAAGGAAAAAAAAACAAACCAAACACAACACCACCAACAAAAAACATTAATAATGTTTATTATTATTTTATCATCATGCAATTCTTTAAAAAACAGTGTTGCAAGTCTTTCCTTACTCCAGCTGTCATGCTGCCTTCTGAACTTCTGAATGAACCGCCAGCCTCTTGGCTTCTCAGTGGTTATTCTAGTCAGAGGGTTTTGCTGTAATCATTTTTCACACCTTTAATTGACACAAACCTTACATCACATCCATGTGGAGTAGTGCTCCTACTTTTAAAAAAATAAAAAGTGTCATGAGATACAGAGACAAGGGGTGCATTACATTAACTTCAAATGCATATGTTTCTAGCCTGGACTAGTCTCAAACTCAGATTGTTTTGGTGTGGAGAGACTTCTCTAAATGTGGGACATGAGATCCTGTTTTGAGACTGTTTTGAGACAGCAGCTGAAAAGTTGAAGTTCAGGAAGGCTTTTAGGCACCTTTGAAGACCAACTGGCTTGAGATCTGTCAGGTGCATAGTTCCTTCTGCTCGCTGGGAGGCTCTACCTGCCCTTCTGTCTTGATTCACACTTGTATAACTCTTTTTCCTGGTTGATTTAGGCTTGGGCTGCTAGTATGAAGAGATGTTTAGATTCATGCCTTGTGTCAGACTGTGAAGAAAATAATCAGGTTACAAGTCATTATTTACTGTGCAAAGAGCTGTGTCAGACAAGGGTGTCACCAGCCTGTTCCTGAAGCTCACCATTGTTGCTATTCTGCAGGCAAAGCTGCCTGGGTTAGCCTACATGATTTGGGCAGCTGGCATTAACCTGGCTACTTTTTGCCAAAGTGCTTTATGAGACTGCTCACACAGCCAGAGCTGCTGAAGCAGTAACCTCCTGTTGATAGTCGGGGAGCAGCATCTCAACACAGCACTACTTTCACCTAGGACAGCTGGAAGGAGAAGAGTCTTACACAGCTTCAAGCCTCTGTGAAAGAGATGCTGATCTCCTGGCTTTTGATGCTGGCAGATGAGCTCTTTTGCCTCTATGTGTTCTGTGGTCTTGTGAGCTGATTTAATTCAGTGTCTGGAGAACCCTTTCCCCTGGCCTAAACTGTATCTCCCAAAGGGACCCAGAGCATAGGAATGTCAGTCTGCAGTTGCAGAAAGTCCCTGAGACACAGATCCAGCCCTAAGCACAAGTATAGACTTAGCAATGTGATTAAATGCATTGTTCAGTGGAGACCTGTGCTTGTAGCAAGTACATTTCAAGCAGACACGTGGACATTCAGCACTCAGGGGAGACCTTATTTCTCTCTGCAACTATCTGAAAGGAGGTTGTAGCAAGGTGGGAGTTGGTCTTTAAAATGCATTTTAACAGCTCTAAGCTATTCCAGTAATCAGCATCACTATCATGGAACAACTCCCCAACACACACCAGTGCTGGAATTGCTATTGACATATCATGTACTACTGTCCATGAAATAGGGATAATGACAATTCACTGAGCTGCCTTCCACAGTTGTCATGAAGTGGCCACCACTGCCAAACATGGCTTTAAGGTTTAAACAGTTTTTAAGTCCTTAACAATGGATTTGGGAGCCTAATTTTAGATGCACCTGTTTCTTCGGTGTGAGTTTTAGATCTCAGTGCTTTTCCTGGAAAGGCCATGTCCTATTGGTCTTTGTCATATGAGCAATACAGAGTAGTCCTATGGCCTGACTCTTAAAATTGAGCAGATTTTCTGACAGCAGTGTGTTTGACAAAGCACAGTGTTGTATTTATTGCAGATATATCTTTCCTGCTTGATCTAAAAATTGGATTCCTCATAGCTAATAACCAAGGCCCACAGAACTACCAAGTTTATGTCAAAGCAGAGCTAAATCATTAACAACCTTTGTGTTTTCAGGCAGACCCTGGTTCTCATAAGTCAAAGTCTATTCAGTGATGGGTCTGCAGTTCATAAATCACTGACTGTGAGAAATGGAAATACTATGGTATTAGTAATTAATACAGGGTCTGAGGTGCCAAACCTTCAGAGCCCTCCAAAAGAACATTTCAGGCTACTTCTTAATATAGCTTGCTGCAGAACTAGTCCACAAAGATGGAATACTGATGCTAAACAGATAGGGGAATTTGGCAGTAAATCAGGTTTTTTTCACTGCAAAATGATGGTTCATCAAAATGAAACCATTTCATGGAAGTGTATGCTTTAGCAAAGCTGCCTTGAGAAAGTTTAATCAATCTAAGAGGGGAAGGCTGTGGAGAAAGATGGGGGATTGAGGCCAAGGAGTGAGCTGAATGCCTGCACAAAGCTACTAGCACTGGCCTTTCATCTTACTGCACCCTACTTACCTTTCTACATGAAACAAAATAAAATTAAACCATATTCAGAACAGAATAGTTCAGTTACTACCAAAAAAAAAATAAATTCTAAAATCTTGTGTGTGAAATCCTAAAGCTTCTTCCCTTCCTGGGTTGTACAGAGAAAGATCACAGTCCAACCCAAGCTGTCCAGAGGGCATAGGTGTGCAGGATTTGGACAGAAGGCTGCCCAAACAGTCGTGTGATCTGATCCTCCCTCCCCAGAGGGACCCTGTGTCTACTCTCATGGTCTCAGGAATAGCTCACAGCACCTACACTTCTGCCATTTTCATTGAATATGCTTGGTTAGATGAAAGACTGATGTCCATTTGTATGTGGAATAAGAGGTTCTGCTAAGCAGTACAGAGAAAATCATTCTTTCTTCTTCTGCCCTGTAAACATACTAGATCATACATACCTGACACAGTTCCATTACTGTTATACCCTAACATGGATTTAGGACCCCATCTTCACCTATTTCTTTCTTTAAAACTAAACAAACCAAACCACAACACAACACTTACTTGCATGAATAAGTGAAACAGGAATGTATAAAGAAACAAGAATACTCACAGAGCAGCCCAGGTCTGAAAGTGAGGGGTTAAGTATGCTTCACTCCAATTACCTCAGTATTAGCAACTCTAAAGAAAAAAAAAAAACAAAAAAGAGTGTTTGCAATATTTAATGAACCTCTGCAGTGATGTTATGGCCAAATATTATGAAGGAGTTACAAGGGAACTGCAGAGTTAGTAGAATTGAATTGAAGCAAGGATTTTCAGAAATTACTTAATCTGAGGCTTGAAAACTGAAAGAACTTTTATCCTTGTTGAAAAACCTGGCTCCCTTCACCCAAACATATTTATATAGGTATTTAGCTGATTTCACTAGTGAACAAGCTAATGTATTCAGGAACAATTTATTTTAAAATGTGAACTGTAAAATTATGCTGCAAAGTTTATTAAACTTTCAGGTGTTACATTTTGACATACTCAGATCTTTCCTTTAACAATGACAGAATGCTACACAAAAATACTGCATTTTATCTGGTGTAGGTCTTTATCTTATCTTGACAGATTATTGCTGGTTAAATTGTAGAGCTGACTTAAAGGCAGGACTCTTCAAGGGAGTGAGAAATTAAGGCTTCACCAAATGGTAATAAAGCTATTAAAAATGCAAACAGCAAACAGCTACACTGTACAGGTTAGACAGCTAATCCAAACTAGCAGTTTAAAAAAGCAGAGCAATTACACTTTTATTTAAATGCAAGGAATATGAGCAAGAATAGAAAGAGGTGCCTTGTTTAAATGCATTCTTTTGAATATTTATTAGAAATAATACATGTAGTTAAGCCACTTATCTGATTTCAGTGAATAAGTAAAATGCAAAAGATCAATTTTCATAATTATACTAAAGAAGTCTGTCTTTCATAAAAATCTCATTAATAACACCATTATTACTGAAAAAATATCTCAGTATTATTATTGTTATTCTAATTATCAGCAAAATGCTACTGATAATGTTGTCATAAAATTCCTTTTTAGTATCCTATTAAGGAAGATAGAGTAAGTAGTGGTTTAAGTTAAATCTAGATCCTAAGTGGCATTTAAAAAAAAAAAATCTTCTTTGTGTATTAGGATAAAATACATTATGTGTATAATTACATAAATTACTTCAGGTTTAACAAACAAGAGCTATGTAGATAATGCATATGTGCATCTCCATTGTTGTATCTGCAGAGCTATACAGCTGGCTCAGTAGGAAGCACAGTAGGCATGGGAGTAACAAAATGTTGCCAAAGGACACAAATAGTTTCTCAGTGTAATTTTAACCAACAGCCATTTTCACTTACTTCTGATTATCAGAGGGTCTGTCAATGCTATTTTTTTGAAGTGCCCACCTGGATTTACTAACTTGCTAAAGAGCTTAAGGTCTTCTAGACAGTAATACTAGAAAGGGCACATTATCTTTCACAGGAAGGAAATTTTAGCTGCTCACAATCATTATCCAGCATGCTTCAAAACTAGGCCAGTATAGGTTATAGCCCAGAGGAGGGAGCAGGATGCCCAGGGAGGTGGTGGAGTCACCATCCCTGGAAGTGGCCAAAAAACATGCAGGTGTGGTTCTTGGAGACATGGTTTAGTGGTGAGCGTGGTAATGTTAGGTGAACAGTTGGACTTGATGATCTCAGAGGTCTTTTCCAATCATAGTGATTCTATGACTTTGTGATTTTATGATTTTTGGAGCTGGAGCTTGACAATTCTTCATCCTTATGGGAGACAAAGACCCAGAGAGCCAAGAGAGCTCAAGAAAACAATTTGTTCATAATACATGGGCTGGCACCATGTCCAGGAGCTCCATGCAGGTACCAGAATCTCGGAGTTCCAAGAAAAAGAGGACAGCTGGTTCCTCACCTGAAAGGCTGATTAATAAATAATAGTTACAGTAGACACCAAAGTCAATCAAAAACATCTACATAGGCTTCCCTGGGAGGTCTGCAGTAGTGAACAGGTTCGTGGAGTGTGAGGCACTTGGGGGATGAAGAAACAGTTGGAAAAGCCACGCAGGTTGTCAGAAGAAGGCAGTGAGCTACCCTCCTGTCCTCTCTGAGCTTTCACAACATACAAAAAGAAATACACTACACAGCATAGCAATATTATAGCCCTTATCTCTGGGAAGATAACTTTGTGAGATGTGCTTAGTTTCTTGAGCAATAGATTTTAACTGATTTAGATGGTTCTGGCAGCTTCTGATTCTGCCTTCATAGCCGTAGTGGCTTAACTAATAGTGAAAACAGGTTCATGTGATGGTACAAGAAGAGGCCAGTGTCTGGGAGGCAATGAAAAGGGTAGCCTGAAGGACACTTTTCTGCCCAGAACCTTCATTATTAATATATGCCTGTCCTTACATATATAAAAACATATGGTGAGTAGTGGTTAGGTGGATGGATATTTACAACAGTGTTGATTAAGCAGTGCCTACAGGCACGATTAAGAAGGATCTAAGCAAGAGTTCAAGGCTTTTCCTGAGCAGGGTTAGAAACAAGCACATGCCTAAGTAGATCACAGACTGATTTCCTGTGGAGATGTATTCTTTTGTGTTAATTGGTATCATGTTCTGAAAAAAAACCTGCTGGCTAGTGAAACTTATTTGTATCTATAGCTTAACTGCCTTTTCCTGTCTTAAGATACTCAAAGAAAATTAAGTAGAAAGAGCCAGGTAACTTTCAGAAACAACTTTCTGTGCATTGCAATAACTGGATGCAGTAGTTATACTTATCCCAATGTGTCACAGGTGGCATTTACCACTATGCATGAGTGTTAAAGCAAACAGAAACAGCTTTTATCACAGCAGAATGTCATGATCTGCACTTACAGTTCAATCTTTCCATCGACTATGTGGGCACAAATTGCCATGCCTCAGGGTGTAGGATTGAATTCTCCACTTATTTTAGAAAGTGTTCTAAAAATAAAATCAATATAGGGGGTTGTAAAAATAACTTTTTTTTTTTAACTTGCTAGGGAGAACTGTGCATAAATCATAGCTTTATTTTCTTCTACTTGAGAAGTTGTACAAAAAGCTCAAAATAATTTAATACAACCATTGTGGTTTTGCATCTGACTGTCTCTAGTAATTTCTTTTTTCCTCCCTTTTTATTTCCCCTCTTTCTCTTGTTGTCTCTCTTCCAATCTCTGTCTCTTGATATCTCCCTCTGTGATTCACACACAAACACACTCTGGTAGCAAAAGCATATCTAGTAGGTAACCCCCAATTTTTTACACTCAAAATTGTTCCCATGTTCCATCTTCCAGTATGATTTTTCTCAGCTTTGATGTATAACCACCTACCTCTGCAAGACAAATTGATTTCTGTTGATCTCTGGGTGCACACTAAGGGCAAGTTTCACTGAGTCAGCCTCTGTCTCCATACCACTGCTTGGATTTATTATGGATACTTTAAAAGAAGTAGGTAATTTTAAGGAGGAAGAATACAAATAAAATTATAGTAAGAGTGCATATTCTTCAAAAGAACTATCTCTTTTTGTCTAGCACTATTCCTGCTACTGTGACAAAGAACATAACTAACCAGTGACCCAGAGAGCCCTCACATTTGGGCTAAATCCTGCAGTTTCCTTGTCCAAAAGCCCTCATTGGATTTTCTTTAGTGAAAGAGTTAAAACTTACATAATGATGAAGCTTCTGTCCCCGGTCTGCCTGGGAACACTAGGTTCTTGGGGCTGTATGTGCAGTCAAAACCAGGGACAAAACTCATTCTCACCTGGGTGTGCTTGCACCCTTGCAGTCCTTAATTATATGGTCACAAAGCCCCCTCCAAATTTATACAGGTTTTGTCTACAAAGTTCGGCATGCCTAGAATTTTACTGTATTCTTTTAGTCTAGCCCAACAACTTTAATTTACATGTCAGAACCTTTATTGCTGTAACCTCTCTTCTCTTGAACGTTCACGTTAACAAATTGATCAGCCTTGATGTGCCATAAACTAGTAAGGGAAATCTCAGTTGCTTTTGGAGATGGTACTTTAGAAGTGTAAGCACTTAGGAATTACTTTTAACAAGCTGAGTGAAATGTCTTTTAATGAGTTGAGTGTTTTGTTTGTGACTGCATCTCCTACATAAAGCCCTACCTACTTTATGCTTTTCCTGTGACCAGTCCTTAGGCTGTTTTGAGGCTTATACTCTCTGTTCTGTGTGTTAGATCTCTTACTCTTCTCTTCTTACTCTCTTCTCCTTTTCTTTCCATTCTTCTTCTTCCTTCTTCTTCCTTCTTCCCCTTTTTCCTTTTTCCCTTTCATTCTTCACAGGAATTTGCACTTGTTTGTTGCTGATTCATAAGTCAACAGCATCTCAATGAGTCAGTAAGAATAATCTGAAAAAGTACTTTCCCAGAAAAATACCTGGCATATATGTGTGCATTCAAATGTTACCTATTCTCATTTTAATGAGCACAAACACAGAAATAATATTTATAGCAGATGATAGTCAACCTGCAGTGAGCTCCTGAAGCATCACATTTTTGTACAGCTTCTTAGGACTATTATATGCATGAAAAATCAAATTTGGACACTTAGACACTTTTGAAGACTTAAAAGAAAACATTAGTGAAATAATTGCTGAACCCAGAAAATGACTGTGAAGTGATACATGACAGATAATGTCTGCCAGTGTTATTGCAAGGAAATAAACTTCAGGTTAGATGGTGGACAACCACTCAGCATTGCACGAAAGAAAGAGCAAGCTTCAGCAGTTAGATAGTGCTTTTCTTGCTTAAAATTATCTTTCTGTGCTATACTGCTGATCTAGCTGCTGTTTCCTTGTTCCTAGGATAGAGAGAGGGCCAGGAAAAGTTAAGATTTTGACATTACTTTATGTTGCAAGTCACTGGATGTTAGGCTCAGACCAAAAATGCTGTTCCAGTTAGTGTGAGCTCAGGCAGAATCATGACTGGTCCTTTGTTCCAGGGAGTAAAATGAACCCTTGAGAATATGATCAAAACACCTAGAATGCACAAAAAGAAGCACTCACTTCAAAACACACATAAGGGAGTATTTGACAAATCATCCATTGAAAGTTCTAGGGCAACAATGTCTATTAATGCTTTCCAAGCAGTCCTTAGACATACCTGTAATCCTTTCTCCATATGTATTATCATGAACTGCAACACTTGTTTCTTTTGATTCTTTAATGTGATGTAACCTTTTAACTCCAAATTTTCTCTCTTAGGTATTTCAGGTTCTTCCACAACAGTTCCTGTAAATGTCAGCATGGCTCCATATGTAATTTCTCTTCTCTCATAGCTGTTGTTAACATAACATTACACAGAAAAATATATAGCCCATCTCTCCAGGCCCTCCACCCCAGTTTCTCTCCTGATACTGGAGATGTATTATGACTTTTATTTCTACTTGGCACTTTAGGGGAAGGGTATGTTTATAATTTTGACAATGCATATGCTTACATTTAAAGTGTATTTTCTGTCTCTGAGTAGGAAGGCAAATAACCATTATCAGTCACTACTTATTAAACAAAATTGTGGCTGCTAAACAAGCAACTTCAGCCATTTTTAAGTCCAGTCATTCAGTTAGTATGGCATTCCCATCTAGAAGATACTTACTGTTAAGAAAAATTCCAAAAGCAAGGGTACATGGGAAGGGGAGAGGAGGGACAGAATGATTCATAGGAAGAGTCAGGGTTCCTGTGGAGCTATTCTTTTTCTCACAACACAATCTGCACTGTAATCCTGTCTTTTCAAAAAACACTGTAAAAGGATCTGTTATTTCACCCCTCATTTACATGGTAAGAGCGTGTTGTGATCCCCAGCCATTGAAGAAAGAAAATACAGTAGCCCATGCTTTGACCCCTTTCTTTATGAAAAACATGTTACTGTAAACATTAACTCTGCCTAATAGTCTTCAAAAACACTGCTCTTTGTCATTGCTGTGGCAAACATCAACCTCCCTTGGCTGTGAGATTTGCCCTCACTTGATGGTCCATGGTTCTCTCCAAGCTTCCTTTCACCGAGCCAATGTGCAACTGGCTAGTTGACTCAGAAGGTGCATAGCTGCTGCACAGATGTTCTTGTGGAATGTCATCTTCATTGGCTTGGGGCTCCTCACACCTTTAGGACTCCTAGGGGAATGTGGATTTTTTTAGCTGCATAAACTTCACAGAACTACAGAATGGTTGAGGCTGTAAGGAGCCTAGGGAGGTCATATGTTCCAACCCTCCTGCTCAAGCAGGGGCACCTAGAGTTAGTTGCCCAGGACCATGGCTGGGCAACTGGTTTAGTTCCAAGGATGGGGACTTTACAACCTCCCTGGGGAACCTGTGTCAGTGCTTAATCACCCTCACAATAAAATCTTCTCTTACATTTAAAAGGAGCCTCCTGTGTTCCTGGTTGTGCCCACTGCCTCTTGTCCTATCACCTGGAACCACTTAGGAAAGCCTAACTCCATCCTTTTTGCATCCTCCCTTCAGCTAGTTATATACATTGATAAGATCCCCCCCATGAGCCTTCTCTTCTCCAGGCTAGACAGCCCCTGCTTTCTCAGTCTGTCCTCACATGGAAGATGCTCCAGTCCCTGAATCATCTTCATGGCCCTTCATTAGAGTTCCCCCAGTATGTTCATGTCTGTCTTGGACACTCCAGGATGTTGCCTAAAGTATTAGGTGACAGTCACTGGAGAGTGGTGCTGTCATAAGTTGTTTAAACTCTGACTGTCCAAAACAAAGATACACCTCACCATTACTTAGTGGCCTCAAGAACTTCACCAAGTATTGCATTTGCACCACTGCTTGTGCTGTATTCACACAGCATTTATGATGCCATTACAGAATAGCTGCCATTGTAATGTATGTTCTGAAAACTGGCAACAGATAGCTGATGAGTGAAAAAACACTGGTTATGTCCAAATAAGGTTGCACCTGCTTATTTTAATATATAACAAGCTGTTGCCAAGGGTTTTTTACTTCTGATAACCTAATATATTTAAGACAGGTTTACTTTTTTTTCACTGATATCTTGATACAGCTCTGACACAGTTTGTATTAGCACACTGGATAGCAACTGTTTGTGGCAACTTCAACAGTGCAGCCAGAATCAGGTTTCTGAGGTGCGAGGCACAAGCCCTTCCAAAATAAGGTGACATTTGCTGTGGTCACATCAACATCTGCTTCCTTCCCTTCCCTGAGATTTCATACAGTTGTCTCTATTGCCTGTCCATAAACTGGAGACTGGATCTGATGTAGCTCAGTTTGTGAATATATTAATATAGGGGTTTAGTCTGGGAGAGAGTGCAGTGAGGAAGGAACAGCACCATGACACAAAGATCCTACCCAGCACCAAACAAAGCCATGGGATCATGGATCTCATCAGCAAGTCATTCTATCAGTAAGACTTTGACTACTTTCTCAACCTTTCCTCCTTACTTCTTTATCTTAAAATGGAGGAGAATTAAGGAAAAAAAGTACAAAGTGAAATACTTAGAGCATCTGGGAAATTGTATTCTTGGTGTAAAGACTGGGCTGGGAGACTGAGTGTAGTTGTTTATGAAGAAGGAAGGTAACAGATACTAGATCTGACATCCAATGTGGAGAGAGAAGGGAAGAAAGAACAGGGACAACAGGTGGAGGCAGAGGTGGCCATTGACAACGGTTTTCTATTATGACAGTTTCCAAGGTTGTAACATTTGGTTTTGTTCTCAGTGGCAATAACTTCACAGACATCTTCACAAAAAAAATAGAACATATTTAATGAAAAAGCCCTTGTGTGGCAATAATTCTCACCAGCCTTATCAGGGAGGTTAGGGAAATGTCAGGAATCAAGTGGTGCAGATCCTTGAAGGCACACAGAGAAAAACTTTGGCTTCTTAGGCAACAGAGACATCATGGGGCAAGACATGTAGAGTGAAGAATCAGTCAGATAGCTGAAGCACCTGTGAGAAAAAAGTTTCAGAAAATACAACAGAACTATCAGAGTAATAGGCATGTATTGAAAAAGATTATAGATGTAATGGTAACATCATAGTGTGGAATATAATATTACCTTGTTGGAAAGGGCTATTCTGTCTCAGAAAACACAGCCAGATTGGACTATGGGAAATACAGTAGTGTTTGTTGAAAATTTAAGCCATTAAAATGTGAAAGAGGAGGAGACCAAGCCATGTTTCTAGGGAGCCCTAGGACATGGCAGAGACACAGACATTTGTACAGCCCACTCATGGGCTGTGACAGAGACTGCTGGGGGGGATACAGAAAATCAGCATTCTGTCATGCAGCAGATGTAAGGAGAAGTGAAGTTGATCCAAAAGATACATTTTAAGATAACAGAAAAAGCAGTAATTATGCAGGTATACTAAGGAATAGGGATAGCAGAAAGTTCTCAACTGGTTTGGGATTTTTTTTGTACCTGAGAATAGAGCAAGTATTTAAGAATAAGCTTTTTTGAAATACTAATGAGTAAGAATGAGAAAATTGTCCTGAGTTTGTGACTTCACATCACAGAACAGCACATCAGAAAAAAACTTAAAATCTGAAATATTCATTATAGCTGCTGAATTTAAAAAACAAACAAAAACCCCACAAACAAACAAACAAAAAAAACCCAAAAAACCCCAACACTTCTCTTTTTCTGAGGGAACCAAGGACCCAAGATTCTTCAACTTCCAATATAACATATGATGCTTGAGCTGAATAGGTTTGTGCTTGCATACAAAGAAAAGGGGATTCTCTTTCCAAGTGAGAAAGCAGAAATTAATTCATAATTCCACTCCCCTGTTTATTTCCATTTACAATAATGGACAAGAGAAAACTCCATGTGACTTGAGGGGTTACTCTGCGAATGCAGCAAGCTTGAATAGTGGGGGCACAGATCCAACGTGCACTAAGTTGAAACTGGCTGAGATATGCTCCTGGCAAATATTTATTGAATACTTATAAATAACAACAAAATAGAAAAAAACCCTCTAAACTGTTCCAATCAGTTTGCTATAACAATAGCCCACCATTTGGTGAACATAACTGTTTGCTATCAAGTGTTTTGTCCATCCCTTCTGCTGATGGGAGAGAACTCTGGCTGGGTGGACAGATGTTTCTTTCTACCAACTTTGACAACACTTAGGTCCATAGTCCTTGACCAGAGGAACTAATTAAGTAATAAAATCAGCTTTTTGTAAGACAGGAAGAAAGAAAGGGTGGAACCACTGAAGAACTTGAGGCACTGATTAACTCACAAGTGGTTCCTGTTGAATGCAAATCATAAATGCTTAATGCTGAGAGTAATAAAGCAGAACCCTAAGTATAACAACAATATCATGAATCATATATGAATCCTACAGGATTCTAGGACCTTTTTCTTTCTTCATTAATTGTTCAATCTGTAAGAAGAATTCTTTTAACTTCTTATTTACTTAGCTGTACCTTCTGATTCTGTACATTGCAGCCTCACTTAGCTGGCAGGTTCTCTGTAGCGTGAGCAATGGAGAAATACGTTTAAGAAAATAGCTCTCCTCAAGTACCAAAAGGTGGAAAACTTGCCAGAATTAGTACAAATACAGACTATGATCAGTCTAATATTAAATGAACCCTCACTGTATCTTTCCTCTGCCTATTAAACTACTAATTGATGTGCTGCTGATGAATAAAAGGGCTGGTATTTCAGCCATGAACTGACTTCACCACTGCAGTTTACTGAAAGCCCCAAGCTGCTGAGCTCATTACAGTTCCCTTTGCTGAACTGGCTTTACAGGCAATTTTGTGAAGGGGCAGCATCAGAGCTAGCCCACTGATTGGGACTCCATTGGCTCAGCAGGGCTCCAAGAGTTCAGGGGAGAGAGCACAGCGCTGAGCTAAAAATATGCCTTTGCCTCTGTAGTGCCAGGAAGATTGCCTGGCTGTGCTAATTGGGAGGGACCTAGAGATCTGGGTGGTATTTTAGGTTAATCTCGAGGTGGGACCTCTGCAGCATCTATGTGGCTCTGAATATAATCTCCTTCAGCACTGTCATTTATACCATTGCAGGCATTTACAATCAGAACCCTCCTTGATTGACTCGTGGCTGTCGCTGCACCCTAGCCTCATCTTGCAGGAGCGAGGGGGAATGAGGGAAGGTGAAATGGCTGTGAGCTGAACTGACTCAGGAAACCATGCCACAATTTTAGTGCAGCCTTGAAGTTGTAAAATGGAAGAAATTACCCTGACAGGATCAGAGCTTAGGGAGACCACACAAATATATAGTCCTGCAGAAACTGACTTGTAGAGTTCACAACAGGGAGGGTTTTCTTAAACCTGCTTCTCATCGGGATTTATTTTCTCTTCTGCCTTCTTTCTCCCTGTAGTCTCATTTTTAATTCTCTGAACAAACAATGTAGCCCTGATCCCAACAATTCCCTAGCTTACCTTTATTTAAAGCACAAAAACCAGGGTAGTCAGAAGCATTTGTGTTTCTGCTCATCCTACGTGGACTTGGTATAGCAGAAGGAAAGAAAGGAGAGAGAAAAACAGGAGGACTGTAAGAAATAGTGACAGATACAAAGCTAACAAGAGATAAAAGTAAAAATCCTGACAAAAAAGGCTAGAAGAAAAACTCAGTCAGGAGAATATTAAGAAAATGAGCATTTTTTGCTTAAATAACACATTGAGCTATTTGTTTGTTTGAACAGATATACAGTTTTAAATGAGTATTGCTTAATTTGTTGGTAGGACATACTTCAGTGAAACAGAGAAAACCCAAATATTCCACTTCTCCAAATTTGACAAGATCTTTTTTTTTTTTTGTTAGAGTAACTTCATAAGATACCAGTATGATTGGGTGAGAAAGGCTAGATGCTCATTGCATGAAATATCTGTGTCATAAACCAGTCTACTCACTGTCAGTTACTGACTGAAATACCCAAGATAAGTTTTATAAGCCTTTTCAGATAATATAGCAACATTTTCATGAAGTGATTGTGCTGGAGGTTTTACAGCAGGTATGAATTACAACAACATAATTTTCCAAAGAAAATGCAATTTTGGTAAAGTTTAATGTGTTACTTTTGTCCCAAGGAAAGCACTTCATAAACTTCACTGGGATTGTTGTTTTGCACAGCATCAGTCCTCCAATCCTGTTTCTGCAGTGACCTTAATCTTGGACACAAATATTAGGCAGGAATAATAATCTTGCTCTTCCCAGAGCAGGATGAAGAGTGATGCCTCACCCAGAGCAACATGGAAAGTTTTAGGATGTTAAACCACATCTACAAATAAATAGAGGAGTTTACTAGGTTATGAAAGGGTGCCTCTTGTCAGGCTCCTACACCTACACGTAGAAACTCCAACAAAGATGCTGACGTTTGTAAGCACCAAAACCATATTTATTTTACCATTAAAGCATCTTGAATGTATCAGCACGTACAAAGATCAACTGTTCAAACCACTTCATTGTCTGCTTATGGGCTCCTGGTGGAATCTAGATGCAAGAAGCATCTTTTATTAATGCTTTCTGGAACAATAAAAAATATAAAGCCTGGTATCTGTTTTGCCATTGGGTCCTGCATTTTTCACCCACCTGAAACTCCCACAATGTGTGGAATGCCCAAGAAAGAAGAGGAGCAGCCATAAATATGAAGCGATCGTGTAACAGTGAACACACTGCAGTTCATCTGCACTAGTGAAGGCAAGACCTGCACATTAAGGTCCCAATCCTGTGAGTTATGGGTCATTTGCTCATTAGTGAAGTGACTAATTCAGTAGTGAAGAAGATGTCTAGTGAAAATAAATTACATTATACTACTGACTGCTGTGATGGATTCTTTATATGCTGTTGTGTTATCATTCACAGGACCCTTTTTACCCAACCCTTGATGTTGCAGTCATGTTATAAGGAATTTTATCAGAGCAAACAGCAGTCTTCCTAAGGCAAGAAACAATAGAACAAGCAGGAAATAAATAATAACTAGATAACCAGGAAACAGCACTAACACAATAGATGTTCAGTCATTACTTTGAACTGTCACATTTGTCCTGAAATGATCAGAACAACTGCAGAAAAGCTGCAACAGGGAAGTTTACAATAAACCCACACTTAGGCATTTGTAAGGCTACTTCAGGCAAGTCAGAGGAATAAATAGGGAAATCAGGGACTAAACCTGATGTTGAAAGGAGGTGAGCTAGAAAATGTTTTCAAGCATTCAAATTCCTTAAAATTTTCAAAGCTCTTACCACTGAAAAGAAACATTGCTTCAGTTACTCACCATTTATACTGACCTAACACTAACACAATAATCTAGATGGGGCACTTAATTATGATTTGGTTTCTTTCCCCACATATTCTCTTCCCCAACACAACTTAATGAGACAAGGTTGTTCTGCCAGTTCAGGTCACACAAGAGGCACAGGATGATAGCTTCAACATATGGAAATATCATTCTGCCACCGTCCAATCCCTGCAAAATTTTCACTGATTGTAGATCATTTCACCAAGCTACATTAATTACAGGCATTTGAATTAATAATACTAACAGAAACACTGGAAACTTTGGAAACTAAGCTCATTTGTGACAAGATTTTGTTATAATTCAACCTGTTCAGTGCAAACAGGATGAAGAGGAGCAATGGGTAGATTCAAGTTTGCTTTATTGCCTATTATTGCTTACCAACGTGTAAGGATTTTGCATTATACTTGTAGCATGCTGACTGTTTCTTCCACATTGATTTCTCTTTTATACCTCTTTTGTTGAAGATGCTAAAAAGCAATTCCACTACTTTGCAAGTAAAACAACCTCTAACAGTAAGTGGCAAAGTTCTGCTTGCTTTCCTTTGCAGTTCTCAGATTTAAAGCTAAGTTTAATTGGAGCTAATCTGAGTCATCACCAAAATAAACTTTTTTTTTCCCCCTGTACACATTGCTATACAAAACAGAGAGAGATATGAGTTTTAAATCCTGGTTGTTTATGACCCTTTTTGGCAAGACTTGCTGAATTTCTGATTGTGTGCTTAACAACTGGAAAAAGCTCCATATATTACTGCATGAAAATTCTCTCTTGATCGCTTTCTTCCAAGTTACATAGCAGCCTCCATCAGCAAAGGTGTGGGATTGCTTCCCTGACATTTATTGAATAACCATTATTTAAATTATTTTGCTTGTTTCAATGAATTTGTCATACATTGTATTTTACAATAGATTCTCCTTTCACTTGTTATTTACATAAAAATTGCAAAGCTCTGTTGTGAGAAACAAGGCAATGAGCTCGTGCATGTAAAAATAAAGTGCAATTCACCCAAAAATCAAAGATGAGTGGAAATACACTGGCAAGTGCAAATTTTTATTTTGCTATCAAATTGTATTTATAGGAAATACAGAAAAAGCATTGTCATAAGAAAGTAACCCTGAGCATCTCTGCTCAAGCATTCCTAATTCATTCCAAATTAACCTCATGTCACAGGAAAAGAAAAACGCAGTAAAAATATCCTTTCTCAGCCTAGTGGCATAAGTGGTGGAACAGGCCTTGGTCCACAGCCCACTTGAAATCATTACAGTGACATCACTTAGCTTTGGATTAGGGTTTGAAAAATGGATACATTGAATTTTAAAGGGATGTGAGACCAGAATTACCTCAAAATACAGATACCGGATCAATTGCACTGAAGTGTCTTTATTTTAGCAGGCTCAGAGAACAGTTTTACCACTTTGAATCTGTATCTGTGAAACAAGTTGCTTTTCTGAAGAAATCTGAGTAGCTGTCAGTTCAGTCTTCATCAAAGCTATCATTCAATTTAGGACAAAAAACAACAACAATAACAACAACAACAAAAACCAGAAACAAACAAAAACACACACAAAAAAACCCCTAAGAAACAAAACCAAAACCCCTACCTAAACCAGGCTTTTTTCTGTAATATTTGTATAGTTTAGAAATGTCAGAGAATTCTACTCTGAAAAATGAAACAGACAAAACCACACAAATGGACTTAAAATACTTGAAGTTTCTTTTCCATGGTGTAGACATTACACAATAACCCACAGTAATTTAAATTTCATCATTATCATGCTTTTGTAGAGTTTCTTCCAAAGTTAAGTTGATAGTTAATGCAACATTGGTGACTTAAGACAAAATCCAAGGGAAAATTGAAAGAAAATGAATCAAGTAATGCAATACATTGTGTAGTACTTTTTTGCATGGGTAACTCCACTCATAGTCTTACAGTGCAGGAATTATCAAGGAAGGAAAATGCTTTGATTGTACAGCTCTGGTACGAAACTACACTTGAGTTAAGGTGCTAGCTTTCACTGAAAACACTGTGTGTGCTTTTCACATCTACCCTGCAGATGTATTTTTGCATCCATTTTTATTGTAGCTGTGAAAATAGCAAAGGATTCAAAGACTGCAGGCTGGCTCACAGTGCTCTAGTGCTTTGGGAGAGCATAGTTTGTTACATCTCACTTGTTTAAAATATAGTGAAATAATGATTTGAAAGACCAGAACAAATCCTGGGTAGAAAGAGTTAACACAAATATTTCAAATTCATTCTGTTCCTTGTCTGAGCTCAAGAAGAAAAGAAGCACAGAAAGAGGAAAAGAAGAAAGTACTTAGCAGAAGGGCTGTACATGTCGCTTTCTAGAACCACCACTCTCCCATCATTTTTAATTTCCTAACTGGGGGTTTTGATCATTTTTCATGAGGGCAAGTTGCTCAGCATATCCCTTCTGCATAATTTTAAACAGAAACTGGAAGAATAAGAAAACAAGACAAAACAAAACCTAAACCCTATATGCTCCATTTGCTGAATTTGTGGTTTTCTCTCCCCCCCCACATGTGTGTGTGCCAGATGGCACTACACTGGGTTGGATGATAATACACATGAAAAATACAGTCAGTGCATGAACAGAGATAACTGTGGCTGAATGTACCAGGGATGGGGCTTGTAGGAAAAAAAGAGGCAGAAGTTCCAGCTGTGAGAGAAAAGCTAAGTCCAGCTTCTCCAGGGAGGAGCTGCTCCTGCTTCCAGTTTGATCCCTTTGGCAGAGAGATGTGGCACCTTTGGGAAAGGAGGTTTCCCTGGTTATTCCAGCACCCTGCCCAAGGGGCAAATCTGGGCCAAGCCCACTAACCTGGCATGATGGGAATTTTATTGCTGTGGAGGGACAGTGGGCCTAAGGAACGTGTGGCTAACCCACCTTTCTCCCCTTGGTTGTGAGACCAGCAGGCTGCTGAGAAGGGATGAGGTCCAGCTGGCAACACAGGCCTCAGCCTATGGCACTGCTGGGGGAGAGGGACATGTCTGGGTAAAGGGCTAGAATGACCTAGTGCACCCCTGTACCCCATCCGTAACCTAGGCAATGAGGACATCATCCATCCTTCCACTGAGTGGGAGTTGTGGTGCCCACAAAGGGGACCCTCACTTCTGCATAGCCCCACGATAACGCTTCCACTGGAGGCATAAGGAGCAGCTATTCCTCTTTGACCATCCTCCTCCTTCACAATCTCTTTCTGGAGGTACTTTAACAGAGATCCAGCTGGATCCTGCTTACTGCAATAGGGCATTTGGCCCCTGGCTGTGAGCATTGCTGTTGTCCTTTGCATAGGCATTGGTGGCAAATTGCTTTTCATCTGTGTCTACATTCCAGACAGCAAGTGAGAGGGCCCAGAGGGTACCTGAAGTGTGCCCAAGACCTCCTAGGACATAGATTTTTGGGGGAATCATTTGTCTAATAGGCAAAATTTTAAGGTGGTGAACCTTTATAGGGGAAGAGTCTTGAAGACATCTGCTAACAAATCCCTGGCAGGGAACAGTGTTTATAGTGCATATGGTCTCTGTTGAGGCATTTGTATAAAGCAGGTAGCAAGTCTGAGTTCCTGCTGTTACTCATTTGACCAAGAGGCCAGTGTGGTTGGAAGCTGTGTTTCTTTTAACCCATTACTTGTCCTTGGAAAACTCTTCTTGGCAAGGGAAAAGAAAGTTCCAGCCAGAAGATGAAATGGCAGCTATGCAGTAATTTATTTGCCCCATTCACTTCCACCTCTCTTCCCCTTTCTTTGTCACTCCTATCTTTTCCTTCTTACTGACACCCTGCATTCTGAAAGGGGCAAACTTAAATTTAGGATGCTAATCAAATCTCAGTGGATAATCATTTAGTTTTAAATAATTACATCCTTTGCTTCCTTTGTAGCTTATGTGACCTTATTACAGAATGGATTACCCAACCAAATGGGAAGATCCAGTTTCAGGAGCAGGAAAGAATCACTGAATTTATTCTTGGTCTTGAAAAGAATGTAATTAAGACTTTCTTAATTCAGCACTCTTAGTCCAGTGAAACTTTCTTCTCTGTTCCTTCATGAACACTAAACGTGGTCTACACTCAAAGGTTACCACTAAAATGTATGACTGCTCCATCTATGAGCTAGGCAGCATCTGAGGCTGGATGTGCCATTATCCATCTCTGTAGGCTCACTGCAATAATGCTGTTGGAGGAGAAGCTTTGGTTTCACTAATTCCTGCAAGATAAGAGGTGGGGAAGAGGGAAAGGTAATCCCCAACACTTTAAGATACCAGTGGCACAGACCTTTGCTCCTTGAGCGCAGGCTCCTGACATGAAGGTGAAAGACAGGGGAGTTTCCTCTGCTCACCACATGGTGATCACAGTGTCACCTACAGACAAAAGAAAATGAGAAGGAATGATAAGTGAAATATGGGCAATGATTTAGTCCCTTGAAAATGCACATTAATCATCTGACAGCCCTCAGCTTTACTGCAGTGAAAGTTCATTCATGGTGTGGCTAACTTTGGGACCAGTGCTGAGAAAGGAGCTAGAGCAGGGCTGGCAGTACTATTTAGGAGCAGCAACTGCATGAGTGTATTAAGAAACCAAGTGTTCAAAAAAACCCTCCTAATGGACCCATAAATACCCAGCTAATCTGCTGGTTTAATCACTCCCAAAGACACTGCCTAACTATTTTAAAGCCTCCTGTATCTGAAGTTTTGGAAGCTGCCTTCTCACAGCTATGTTTCTTGGGTGTTAGCTCATTAGAAAGAAACTGAACAGAAAATAAGTTAAATGCAACTTAAATCATCATTCTACTTGACTCTGAAAACAAGAAAGGCCAGGCATTCACCAAAAGGTTGCAAAAGTCATTTAACATCAGCTGCACCACAGTTATTAGGAGCTCAGGGAAAGGAACTGAAGGATGTGAGCAGGCAATGTGGCTGGCACCCCAGTTCCCAGTTGTTGTGGTGGTTTGGGGTTTCTATCTCTTTTATTTTTAACTTTCTGTGGGGTTTTTTTGTTTCGTTTTGTGACTTGGAAAGATGTCACAGCAAAGTAAAATCTTTGCAGAGTGCCGCTTGTGCATTCAGACTCCAGAGTTTTCAAAATGTGATGTTTTGCAATGATGACATTAGAGTAGCAACCAAGGGTCGGAGACAGCAACGCCTGCTGCAGCTGGGCTTCGCTTTGAAATGCCCAAGACAATGGGGGCCACTGTTCTCCATCGCTTCGCCTTTCCATTCCATTTACATAGTCTGTTCTGCCTGATTGACCAGCTTGGGCTGTCCAAGGGACCAGCATTGTTCACAGATCACTTCAAGATGGCACAGATGACAAGATTCAGGTGAGAGATGAACAGGGATGATTCTCAAATGCCATAAGAAAAAGCTACCCTGGGAACTACTAGTGCAAGAGAAATAGTTTGAGAACTGAAGCAGTTAAAGGATTTATGGTTTTGTTTTCTAAGAATAATCATATTCGGAAATACACTTCCTTGGCACACAAACTAGTAACAGGAGGCTCGTGTATTTCCTTGTGGTATTTTGTTTGGTTTGTATTTGGTCGTGTTGTGGCTTGGGGGTTGGGGTTTATTTTTGTTTGTTTGGGGTTTTGGTGTGGGTTTTTTCCCTCCCAAACCTCATCCTCCTCTGGCTAAGATGAGAGTCATGCCATTGGAAACGTTTGTGAACCAAAGTTTGCTTACTCAAAATCACAAGCTACTAAGAAATAAAGCTCATCTTAGAAGGGAGTTTTGAAATTCCTTGGTGCCTGCTCTGTAACTAAGTGCCAGGATTAATTAGTTAATGTTCATAAAGTGCTTTTCGAGGTGGAAAACCCTCCTAGAAATGCAAAGCTGGAAAGTGAGCTGCTGGCCAACACCACAGAAGGCAGGAGGGAAGGAACCACGCCAGGAGAGGAACCCGCAGCACCCCTCAGTTTCCCCAGAGAAGTTGCAAACTCTCTGCTGGCTCAGATTCCGGGCTGGGATGTCGTGCTTTAGGCTTTTTGTTTTGGTTTGGTTTTGTTTCTTTTTTTCTTCCCACTCAGGTACTAGAGTAAACACGCACGGCAGCGCCCCTAAAACGTATTTCACTTGACACTGATGTTTTGACTTCATCTCAAAAAGACAAAATCTTTGTCATACAAGTATGTTTTCCCTGGAGAGGTTTGCAGCACAATTTGCTATAATTTCTTTACACCTTTAACGGAACTGATGGGATCTGAGCAATAAAACATATTCCCACAGTAGTTTCGCTCTCTCGCACTCTCTCTGTTACCCTCCTGGGGTTCAGATCACACTCTCTAGTATAAATATTGCCAATAATTGTGTTAATATGGTGATTCTCAGACGGAAGCAGAACTCTTTCCTCCTGCTCCTCTTGCAGACCAAAATCCATGCAACTTCTGCTTAATCTCCAGGTGCATTCTGCTCGTCTTTCCCTTGCACCAACAAATACGCTTACGCTACAGCAATTAGAACTGCCAACCAGGTCTCAGGGGCTGCTTCCCACTCAATTCCTGCCCAGCCATGGGGCTTGGGGTGCGAGTCTGTCTCTCCAACACAGGCACGTTGAAGGGAGGGTACGTTGAGCAAGACTCGGCTTTTCAAAATTATCCTTTTCAAAATCTAGTGGCATGGTTTAGTGGCATGGTGGTGATAGGCTGACAGTTGGACTTGATGATCTCAGGGGTCTCTTCCAATCTTAATGATTCTATGATCCCAAAGTTCAGACTCTTCTCCACTCTTTCACAAATACTCCTCTCATCTTGTGCTCTGGTCCTAGGTTGTTTTGGGTGTAATCCCCCACCCACCCCCGGAAAAAGGGGTTAAAAGCTGCCGAGGAAACTTAAGTGGCTTTGGAGTTTGTTTAATTTCCCTCCAGTGTTTACTGATAATTCGAGAGACGCTTATCTCGGGGAATATACCGATTAATACAACCGCAGGTTTCCAGATAAGTGATTGTGATGGAGATTGTTGGCGAGAAAATAGACAATTATCCGCTGTTAGCTTTACATAAAGATCGCATTAACTTGAATTAGTTATCAGACAAAAGAACATCAGAAAGCTGCACCTTTCTGCCAAGGCAACCGCTTGCTCGCAGGCGGTGTGCTGCGCACAGGCAGAGGCACCACTGCATCCCCAACATCTCGCAAGCGTGGAAGGGGGCGGTGGGTCCGGGGGCTCCTGGTGGGGCTAGATTTGGGGGATGGGGTGTAGAGGGTGGTCACGGCAGCGCCACGCCACGCTGCTTGCGGAGGCACGGCGGCTGCCACGAGCGGGGAGGGGTCGAGCCCAGGAGCCGGGGGATCGCTTTAATACAGGCTGCCTGGCCGGGATGCTTTCATTGCCATAGGGCGAGATTAACACGGACGTGGGACAGCCGCTGGGGAGGTAGGGAAGAGAGCCTGGGGAAGAAGTGGCGTGGCTGATGGCCAAGGATGCCTCGCTGAAAAGGCGATCATGTGGCTCTAAAAATCTCGACTCAATAATAACATTAAAATAAAAAAACCCACGCAAAATAAAATAATAAACAAATAAATTAATTAATTAATAATTAAAACCAAAAAAAACCAACTTGGAGGCAACTGGCCATCTGCGTATGAAAGCCGCGAGCAGAAGCGCGGCAGTACCCTTGCCTCATTATGTGCTCGGCGGTCACAGGTCCCTCCCAGACTGAAAAGCCTTTTGATTATTTCTCTTCTCCCTAGGATAGACTGATTCCTCAGTAACTGATAGCGGGGAAGGGCCGTAATTAATTTTGCGGCTTCTTCTCCCGGCTGGAGAGGAAGGGCTAGGCAAAAGGAAGGGAGGCGAGGGCATGGGGGCGAGGGGTTTTCCCCCCGAGAACCCCCAGTTAAAGGAAATCACTTTCTCCGGCACCGAGACCCCCCTCGACTCTTCGCCACCCCCTCGCTCCCCCAGGGAGGCAAGGACCTTGGGTTGCTTTCACTAAGTCAGAAAGCATTCAGCGGACGTTTGTGCTGTGGGAGGTTTCTGCGGGAATTGGGTAGCTCGGGTACTTGTGGGGAAGGGGTGGTCCCGCATCCTCGGCTGGTTTCTTTATGGATTTAAAGACAGTCTTCAAAATACGATGGTTTTTTTGAGAACTTCAGCCGGGAGGAAAAAACTGCGATTTCGGATCGGTGCCTTTTCCGTGCTGGTTTTCTAGACAGACCCTTAAGCGTCGTGTTTATATGAGGAAGGGAAGAGGGACACGGGAGGGCGTGAGATGTGGAGAAGAGCTTTTCGTGTGTGACGGGGCAATAGAGAGAAAAACGGCAAGGTACTTCAGCAGTCGAACTGAAGCCTAACAGATGTTGGGGTAGAAATCAGCTCGGGAGAGCTGGAGCAGCTCAGGTCCACTCGTGAGGCAGCCACGAAGGGAGCTGGGAGGGGATGTCAGGTGAAGCGGTGGAGCTCCCACTCGGGATGGAGAGCCCCGGGAGCCGTCCCCAACCCCGGGACATGCCGCTGCTGCCCCTGGGTCCCCGCTGAATGGAGCGGATAATGATCCCCGGTTCCCAAGGCAGGCTTGCTGCTGCCTGGTGAGCCTTGGATTTGTGTGGTCCAAGCCTTTCCCAGCTTGTCCCATTCTGTCACCGGGATAAGGGGCTCCCTCGGCTCGTTTGCACCTGCGTCGCTTTTGGCTCCTTCAGGAATGCGCTGAAGCTTGTAATCAGCTTTGTGAAGCCATTGAGTGCACGGCTGAGTGAAACTTCCAAAGCTCGCAGAAAACTGGCCCGCTGAATAGGAGTCAGCATGGGGCTTCTCTCCAAGCCCCTGGCCTGCCAAATTCCAGCAGAGCCCCTCACAATCAGTCCACACAAGCTTTACTGCTCTCCCCACACTGAGAGAAGCGAGAAAAGAAAAGCTAAAATACCAGTCACCGAGGTTAGCGGTTTGTTCCCAGATTAATGGCAAACGACTCTCTCCCTGGTGCAGCTAACCAATTCATTCGGGAGATGTGTGTGCACTTACATATGTGTGCGTGTGTGTGTGTAGATGTAGCTATACGTGCATATGAATACGTGTATATGTCTATGACCATAACAAGAAAAGGAAATACAGGAGTGGTATTATTTTTTTACATTAATTTTTTACTTTATGTGACCACGAAGGCTCTTGTGGCAGCAAACAGGTACCCAGTAGTCTTGCTATCCCACAAGGTCACACTTAGATCATCTCAGTCTTTTCTGCAACCTTTGTAAGGCTTCGGATGAAGGTGACTCTCAAAGCCAGTCTGTTTATTTTCCATCTGAAGGTGATTGAGTACTAAACAAAACTGCATGGGAGAGTAAATCAATGGGCAGGTAAAAAAAAAATAAAAATCAACAACATCACCATCACCAATAAACCCACTTTATCATAAGGTAGCTGTAAAGTGTGAAGTTTTCCTAGGGCGCTCCGTGCTCTGTATACTCGTAGGATGGATTTGCCATACCCAAAGGTCGCAGCCGCCCCGCTCCTCCCATTCTCTTTCCCCACCATGGGGACCTCGGGGCAGGGGGAGTCTGGATGGTCCGCTACCGTCTGGATCATTTCCACCCCGAGGAAAGACCCACTGGAGGGAATTCCCATATTTTGAGCATCCTTAATATTTGCAGCATGTACTGCTTCACTGCTACGTTAAAGCTTTCTCAGTATCTGACTGTGCAGGCAGGAGTGACACTAAGCAGATCCAGAATACGTAGTACAACTTCATCATACTTTTCATCCCTGTTCTGAAAGTCTGTATGTGGCTGAAGATTCGCATTTATTAGAAAAAAAAAAATTATTGAGTTATACAAACATCTTGCCTTCTACAGCAGTCCTTTCACGGTAATAAACGCTGTAAAATATCCTTAAATCTGCTAAAATTGTAAGACAAGTGCACTGTGGCCTCAGATCTGTGATAATAAATCAACCGAGCAAGGCTTTATCTTCAGATCTTGGGACTTTGTATTCCATTTATGTCCTTCTTCTTCTACACGTGTCTAAAACAACGTTATCGCAACATTAATATTTTTTGCAAGTCCTCCTCTTGGGTTAGTATAAGGAGGAAATCGGAAACTTCCAGCATTCCCAGAGAAGATGTTTCCTGAAGGGCTTTGCCATGCCTCTTAATTACATCATAGAAATCATGTTTACTTGACGTCCACATCGAAATTACCGCTGCGGAACGGACAAAAGTAACTCCAGAGAGCTGGTAGATGTTTCTGAAAAGTTCAGCAGCAATTTGTCTCCCTTTGCTGTGGCGCTTTTGGCATCTTCTCAACTATCACATCTTCAGGAATGTCCCAGAAATCGATGACGGCAGTAAGTGTTTCGTCATTGCTGTCTGACGAGTTTGTAAGCGCTCAGGGGTGAGAGATGATGGCGCAGCAGACGACCCCGTAATACAGTTTAGCAGCATCAGTACACCGTATTCTGATCCCCAAGTCCCTCTAAAGGATAACGCAACACCCGATGTAAAGAAGGAGTTGGGAAAAAAAGCGTAGGGGAACACGTTAGATGTTGAAGCCTTGACCCTTCAAACTGCAGCGGCGCAAAACCTACCTATGGCCACAAGTAGTTTAAAGCCACATCTCTTTCTGTCTGTAAAGTTTCTTTTCTTTAGGGAAGTTCGATGTGCTATTTTCGACCGTGTTACTTCTTCCAACCATTCTCAGTGACAAGTCATGAGGATATGCAATAATTCAGAAATTAGCGAAATTTTATTCTTGGTGGGGGCGTTGGATTAAGAGGCTGGGAGAGTGTGAAACAAGTCAACGTGTAATTGTATGATAAGGCTCTCACGAGGAATTTATTGGCCAAGTTGCTATTTCTATTCCTTCCTAATCTCGTTTAGCACATTCATTCTCTGCAATCTGTCTCCATAATCTTCTGTGACAGAATGGCAGCCAATAGAAGCATGCATGTTTGGAGAGAAGAGAAAATATGCAGAGGCGTGATAAACTGATGCTAATTATCCATATTTAGGACACCGAGTGCAGAAGATCAAGGTTTACAAATAACAAACCAGAGCCAATGACGATGGCTTCCTAGTGTGGAATATATTGGAGGGGACAAGATAAGGGTTTCACATGCAGAAGAGATTTATTGGTCAAAGGGTTCACCTTCCACTTTTCCACTTTTATATAGCAGTAAATTATTTGGGCTAAATTCACCAGAACATTACTCTTTTATTTGGCAATGTGCCATGACTTGCTCTTTCTTTGTGTCCTTTCAATGCAAATCCTTGTAGTGTAACATCAGTTGATAAGAAACAAATAATTGAAGTAATAGGTAATTCCCTTTAAATTGTACCTATAGGACAGTAAGGTAATCATCTGGTGTAGAATGAGACCGGAGTATAGAGCAGATAGCTGAAAGTGAAACAATATCCATCTCAGCTATTAAATTACATTTGTACTAGAGAAAAATAACCTGCAGAAGACTTGCAGGTTGAACAAGAGACAACACTGGTCTAGTCACCTTCGGACCATTTTCCTACAGGCTTCTCAAATTCCTTTCACTGTAAAAGACAGTTTAATGCCATTATTTTTCTTGCTTTCTCTATTTTCTCCCTTCCCCACCCCCCCTTTTTTTTTAACCTTCCCTCGGGAAAACCAACATTTAAATTAGGGATACTGCAATCTCTTTTTAGCAAATGTTGGTTCTGAGAAATAATAAGGGAACTCAGCCTGGCAATATCTGTGCAGTATGGTTGAGGGTCAGTGGAGTAATCTCGGTAGTCTGTAGTAATTGTAAAGTTTCTAAAACGAGAATTATATTTGTTGAGTTTATGTACATTTACAAATTCAGAAAGTATGTTATATAGTGGTAAAATTCTTACTGTTATTTTCTATCAGCATCTTGCTGTCAGGTGGAGATAACCTGTTTTTGGAGAAAGTTACTACTAGATTGTATGTCAACACCCCTTGCCACTCTATCTCTGTTTTTCGTGTGTTGGTGGCGCCACGATACTCAAGCAGATACTCACAGAACCCTGCAGCTGAAGCAGAAAACACACGACTCAGAGGTGTTTCATTTGGGAAAACTCTTCAAAACACCTCTCATGTGATGTAAGGAAAGGTATTTCTTCCTTGGCTACTCGTTTAAGGCAAGCAATGTTTATTGGCTTTTGTTTTACTGCTGAATGACTCCGGATTTATTTCTCTCCCTCTCTGAGGTATGCCTTTAGATTGGCTCATATTTTGTGACTTATGCATGGGCAAAAGTTCTGCAGTCCCAAGCTTAACATTGTCACAGGTTCCCTAAAGATGTTTCTACAGGCAGTTGTGGGTTTTTCAAACTCCCCTAAGTGGGTGGCATCCCTCAAAATGACCCAAACCACGTCTGTCGAGAAAAAGGGTCGGCAAGCAGACAGGGTGCAGCTCGGATCATGGATGTTGCCACTTGGTTACTAGTGGACAAAAGTAAAGGGAATCAGAACAGGAGAAACCCTACGTGGCACGACAGCCTATGGGACAAGGCTGGCTCCGAGTCTGCTGTCGGTGCCTGCGGCTAAGCCAGCTAGAGGCTCCCCCGACCAGTGAACCCTCCTAAAACCACCCAGGGACCAGAGCTGCCTCTCCCATCGGGTGAAGGGCAGCCTGGAGGCCCTGGCAAGGCTGGATGACCTCGGTCAGGGTCACCGCTTTTCTCCGTGTGCCCTCTCCAGGGGCAAGAAGCGGTTATCTCCGCTGCGACGCCGTAGCCTGACCCCGGGGCCGCTCTCCGGGGACGCGGAGCTCCCGGCCCGCCCTCCAGGGGCCACTGCCCGGCTTCCTCCTCCCCCTGTCCTCTAGCATCCCCGCAGCTCGCTGGGGACCGCCCGCCCCACAGCTAGGACAGAGCCCACCCCTCTCATCCATCCGTCTGTCCATCCATCCACCCTCCCGCCGTGGGATGAGGATGGGCGTGCGGGGGAGCCCCGAAGCTGTGGAAAGGAAGGAGCGGGTGACTGTCCCCGGGTGGCAGTGCCACAGCAGGGCGGGAAGGGACCACTCGCATCCCTTTCTTAGGAAACTATTTGATGGTGCCAAGGAGATCCCGGGGGGGAGTGGGGGATGGTGGGGTCTGTGTAAGCGGAAAAGAAAGGCTAGCCGGGTACTGGACTTCATTAAATGATGTTTGGCTAATCAGTTTTCTTTTCAGAGTCAGTAAGGGAGGCTGAAGGCTGCTCCGGTTCTCAGCAGCAGCTCCTCTCGCAGGGGGCACCGGTGACCCCGACGGCAGGGAGGCTGGAGGCTCCTCCCCTGCTGCCTGCTCTGCTGCTTTCCGTGCCAAAGACTTTTTTTCCTCCTTGTTGGTAGGGGAAAAGACAGTCGTCTTCCACTAAAAACTCGAAGGGCTTTTTTGTTTTTCTGAAGTAACATTTCACAGTTGCGTTTGTCATGCCCAGAGAGACGCTGGAAATGCCTTTAATACTGGTACTCTTGCTGACCGGGGGTGCGCCCCGGCGGAGGGAATGCCGAAATTTCCCCTTCCAGGCTTCTGCGCTTGACTGTATGATGTCCGATGAGGGAAAGGACTTCATTCCGCCTAGTTATTTCACAGAACAGGAAAGGAGCTCCTGTAACACGTTTTCTGCCCCTTCTTCAAATTTTTATTATTATGTCTCGTACTACAAAAGCTAAACCTAATGCTCTGTGAATTTAAGCTCTGATTTTCCACCTCCGTACTCCTATTCATCATTCAGGTTTACGTGTGAAGCAAGCCCTTTACTTGTTAGGCAATGGGCATGTGATATTAAAACGAAAAGGTAAGACAAGGTACCCCAGCTTGCTAGTATCTTAACCTGGTGTGTAACTGACTGCGCCTGGAAAGATTTGCATTCCTTAGCAAACATCAGGAAATTAGGAAGTACTGTTCCCACTGTTCCCAAGTAAATGATGCTATTACATATATTCATGAAGAAGTTTCTAAACAAGCCCTGGTAGATCTGTAATAAAGATCAACGTCCTTTTTTTTTTTCTCTTTAGTGTGTTAGATTTTGCTGGTTAAAGGACTTCAGCAAGAATATCCCGAAGGAGTAAAGACAGGGCTTTGAACAAGGGACTCCGAGTTTGGCCCTTCTGAGGAAAATAAGTCTACCTTTCAACCGTAGTACATTCTTTTACTCAGCATCTAAGGCTACTCTAACATAGGTGATAAATACAGTCGTCTAAATAGGAACCCATCGTAACTATGCATACATGAACACATGATTTAAGCATTACAAAACATCTGAAGTATGTGTGAGATGTACAAACACATTTAGTTTATCTGCCTAGAACTACCCACTAAATAACAAAGCTAAATGGCAAGTTCCTACCAAATTGTAGCACATCTGGTCACCCAAGGAAGCCTCTTGAAATAACGTTATTTCCTTGCTTTCCTTATCCGAAATATCTGCATCTGTGGCACTTTTATCATGATGAGCTTGCCCCACTTTCTCTCTTTTACTACATACAGGTAAAATGAAGGGTAATACAGAAAGTTAATACAATCACTCGATCAAGAGATAACTCCAGATTTTTCCAAAATACAAAGATATTAACATATTTGTAAGGCAGGTAGGGGAAGCCGTGTTTGGGGTTCATGTGACTCTGAGGCACTGTAGATAGTTTCAAAGGCCCCAGCTTTCCGCATTGGGTGGGAATAATGTGTTTGTGTCAATACTTCATTTTGAACTCCCGCTCCTGGAGTTTCAGGTCTCTTTTCTAGCCTTGGGGCGCTGTGTTTGCAGCTCCGAGCATAAAGAGCCTGCTACTTTATTCTGCTAATCTGATTAGGATTGAACTATCCACTATCCAACAGATTTAGCAAGACAATCTTCCTATACACTTTTTCTGCATTGGAGATAAAACCCGAAACGAAATAGCTGAATTCAATACTTGTGCAATTCGCACAGGACACATTTTGGGTAGGAAATAAACGTTTCCGTACCCCCTTCCACCTTT